>JAGFBZ010000891.1:0-317500 GCA_018398805.1 Hirundichthys speculiger
TTTTATTTCATTTAGCGATAGTTTATTTAAAGCAAACCATTTGGTTAATTTCATCAATTCAATTTCTACAGTTTTTAACAACTCCTTTATGTTCCCTCCAGAACAAAATAAATTAGTATCATCTGCAAAAACAACATATTTCAATGTATCACTTACGGTACAAATATCATTTATGTAAAGTATAAATAACTTTTGTCCCAACACTGAGCCTTGTGGAACTCCACAAGTTACATGCTTCAGATGAGATGTAACTTGTGGAGTTCCACAAGGCTCAGTGTTAATTGTTCTGTAATTGAATGTGTCTCACTCACCGTTCACTTCTAGGTTGATGACGCAGTCGTTCTTCCCAGAGACGGTGGTGATGTAACACTTATATCTTCCCTGGTCCTGAACCTTCACCGCCTTCAGCTGGAGAGAAGCATTTCCTCTGGAGATCTGATCATGGAACAGTGATGTCCTGTTTCTGAAGGTCTTATCATTGAATTCTCGCTGGTCTTGGTTGCTGTTAGAACGAGTGGACAAACGGTCAACCGGTCTCAACTGAGCCCAGGTGATAACTGGATAATCACCAGCCTGGAAGCTGCAGGGTAAGAGGCAGCTCTGGTTGAAAACACAGGAGACCTCAAGAACTAAAAACAACAAAAAAAAGACTTTGAGAAAGACCTTCATTAGAGATACATTTAGGTCTAAATTCAACTGAATATTTTATTCATCCAGGATGGTTCATTATATTGTAGCAGAATAAATAAGTCAAGACAATGTCAGCAAAATCTGCGACTATGCAGGACTGTTTATGGGAATCAAACATCTTAATGAAACCAGTTAACTCCACACTCACCTCCTCTGGAGAAAGTCCATGTTGAAAATAATATCACAATCTCCAGAAACATGATGGACTCCTGTGTTGGTGATCAGGATGGTTCTGGTATTTCCTCCTTCTGTCTCTGGAACGGTTCTTTCTTCTTCTAGTTTTTCAGTTTTTCACTCCTCCTCCTGTTGCACAATAAGTTACAGAAGAGGCGGAGCTTCAGGGGGGGGGGAGCAGAGGGGGAGGTGGGATGCTCCTCTACTGGTCCCCTTTACTGGCTGGACTGGAAACAGAGAAGAGACAATGGGACTGAGGACGTTAGAGCTTCAACGCTTTTCTACATAGATTCATCTGATTGAAACATTTTCTTGATTCGTTTCATCCGGATTCAAATCAAAGGAACAACAATAACCAGAGGAAACAACTAAAGCTCCACTGAGAGAAGGAGAAGGTGTTGCGGGGAGACTTCTCCTCTGAGTGACGTCAGGAGCGGGAACTCCGTAATTAATGACTGAGCGACACGGGAGGAGACGAACAGTGAAAAGACAGACAGATTGGACATGACGGATTTAGGATACGTTTGTATTTCTTATGCGTGGTCGGCCATTTTTGTAGTTTTAATAGTGTGGAGTGGGAGGGCGGACTAGGCGGAACTGACGTGTCGTGGGCTGGGCAGTAACAGTCATATCCGGTCTGCAGCGCCTCCTAGTGGAGGGGGTTAGCATGCTATGCGCTGTCTTATGCTAAGATTTAGCCGTGTGGGGTGTCTCAATATAGCGTGCCGTGTTCTAAGGTGTACCTTTAAAGCTAGCGAGACTAGTCCTGTGTGCAGAGTGGACTTAAGGTGTGTTAGTGTAAGCTTCAAATTCAATTAAATTCAAATTCAAAAATACTTTATTTGTTTATTAGCTTGTTGTATGCTGTGATTAATTTAAAGGAAGCTGTGCTCCCTCAGGACTGTTGAAGCCCTCTACCCCTTTTTATGACTTCTGGTGAATTTGTGTTAATAAAGATTGTCTGTGTTGTACGCCACACCTTCCCTCTGTGTAATTATTCAACGGTTCTGACATTTCCAGCATTTATTGCTGAGTGAATTCATGGTTATTACAATACATTTTCATCCAGGTAATGGTCTTTACAAGCACCATAATACTGTCAAAGGAACGTTTTAAAACCTTAACATGTAATAAACTAGAGCATGACATAGCAGTCATTAGAGAGACAATAAAACATGTTATTAACATTTTCCAGCTGCAGCGTCACAGACACCTGCAGAGAGATTCACCATCACATCTGGAGATCCTCACTTCAGCTCAGTTTCTCAGTTCCAAGTATGTGAAGTCTGGACTGGTGTTCTTCAAAGTTCCTTCTCCTGAGTCCTACTAGTCCAGTCTGAACTTGATCAGATGGATTTTTTCTTCCGTCTGTTATAACCGAGTAGTTTCTCCTCCATTTGCTCCTACAAAAAAAGAAAACATAATTAAATCCTGAAAACTTAAAGTCAAGATATTAAGTGATATAAACTATAAACATACATTTAACAAAAAGTAACATCTGCTGCTGCTGATATTTGAGTTGATTTGAAGTTGAAAACATCTAAAAGTTTCAGAAACTTAAAGTTTGATGAACTGTTCAAACACAGTTCACATGTAAATTATATATTTACCACAGACAGGTTCACCTTGTTGAGGACTTTCATTATCAGATGGTTGAGTTTCTATATTATCAGAGTTACCATCAGGCTCATCCAGCTGATTGTAATTATCCGGTTGTGGTCGTTGATTGTTGTGATTTAAATGATTCTCGTGATGTCGAGTCGTGATCCGGTTGATCCCAGTTAGTCCGCTGGTAGCGACGAGACCCCTGATGTTGTTGAGACTGTGGTTTCTGCTGAGAGACATTATGAGGTTTAGAGCCTCTTCAGGTGACTTCAGGGAGTTATTTAACTGGGAGGTATTTAGGAGAAACTGTTATTTTGTGATTAAATTTGAACCAGTCATCAAAAATGTCTGAATAAATGATCCACTATAGAAAAGAGCATCAAAGTGTTGTATGTTGGTGGAAATCAACCTTCAGAACTCAAAGTAAATCAGAAATATTAGATTTATCTTGATTTATCTACAGTAAATGTAATAAATTATTACCTTTATTCTGTAGAATATAAAGACTAAAACAGCTGTAACAGCAGCTGCTGCAACCACCACTACTGGAATAATTACTGCAGGATCAGTGTCCCTGTCTGAACCTGAAGAAGAGAACAAGAATGAAACTGATGAACCATTTTAACCTTGTTAATGTCACAGATTTGTATCTGCATCTCTAGAGATTGACTGTAACTACAGACTGTGACTTTCTCACCTGGTACGTGAACAAAGGTGTGTTTCACGTATGTGTCTTCATCATCACTGAGTTCACAGGTGTAAGTTCCTGTCTGGTCTGAAGATAAGTCCTTCAGAGTGAGACTTCCTGTCTCTGATACAGTCTCCACATGCTGCCTCCACCTCTCTGAAGGTGTGTAGATGTCTTCAGCTCTGCTCTTTGTCAGGATGATCTGACTGTGGTTGAATCTCCAGGTGAGATACGTTAGAGGAGTGTTGGAGGTCCAGCAGAGGATTGTTGTTTCAGTGTCTGAACCGTCCATCACAGCTGGAATTAAATGACACACAAACATGTCATGCAGCTGTTTGAGGCAGTGAGAAGCAGCACATAATCTTCATCATAACTGCAGGTCAGTGTGAACTTCATCATCACCTGGTTTCATCAAAGTTGCTCTCTTCTTGTTTGCTGGAGTGCTGACGGTGCAGCTGTAGTCCAGGTCAGTATCACTGTCTGAAAGGATCAGAGAGCTGCTGATGTTGTAAAGCTGCTGTTCAGTCTGCTGGACTGTTGGTTTCTGCAGGTTCATGCTGGATGGAGGACTGGTGGACCAGGAGAGTCCAGGTTCAGGATAGATTCCCTCTGAGCTGCAGATCATTTCATTTTCTATCTTCTCAATCTTCACTTTCCTGACTGCAGCTGGAATAAAGGAGAATCATTTCAGAGATGTGTTTGCAGCGTTCGTGTCTCTGAACATCAGCTTCCTCTGTTGATGCTCAGGACTCGTTTGTTCTCTGTTGTTGCTGCAGTGTCTCATTTTAACCTCAGTTCATGCAGTAATGATGGTAAAACTACAAAGGTGACTGGATGTATTCATGTTTTAATGTGCTGTTAAACAGAAACAGTTATGCTCTTCAGTATTTAATTGAATGAATGAATGAATGAATGAATGAATGCTTTATTTCGGTTTAAAACAAAAATAAAATCATGTTTTACAAAAAGAAAATTTCAGATAACAACCGAAAAAGGAATAGGCTGAAGCCCCAAGGCTTATTTTTTTGCCTATCCTTTACCATCAGAAGATTAATTGACTATTACACAATAGAACATCATTACAAACCATAACATAAACAGAAAAATTTAATTCAATCAAATTTCCTTATAATTTTTAATAATATTAGATTTTAAAGTCTTCTTGAAGATTAACACAGAATTACACATTTTTTTCATCGTTCAATCCGTTCCATAATTTTACACCCAAAACTGACACACATCTATACTTTAAATTAGTTCTAACTCTGCAAGTTTCAAACATTAATAACCCCTTTAAATTATAAACCACCTGTCTTGGCTTAAACATTTCTTGAATACAAATGGGAATTGTCTTAGTTACAACTCGAAACATAATTTCTAAGGTTTTTGAATATACAATGTCCAAAAATTTTAATGTGTGTGATCTTATAAAAAGCTGATTTGTAGAATCACGGTATCCAGCTCCATTTATTATTCTAATAGCCCTTTTCTGCAGTTTAATTATTGGATCTAAGTTCGTTTTGTATGTATTTCCCCAAATTTCAGCACAATATGTCATATAAGGCATCACAAGTGAAAAGTACAGCAAATGAAGGCAGCTATTATTCAATAAATCTCTTGTTTTGTAAAGATAGAAATAGACTTGGATAACTTTCTGTTTTACATGTTTTTATGTGAGGCTTCCAACATAGTTTGTCATCTATTATTACTCCCAAAACTTAGTTTCATACACTCTTTCAATTTCAACGTTGTTTAATTTCAGTTTTATCTCAATGTTAGTCCGTTTACCACCAAACAACATAAATTTAGTTTTATTTTCATTTAGCGATAGTTTATTTAAAGCAAACCATTTGGTTAATTTCATCAATTCAATTTCTACAGTTTTTAACAACTCTTTATGTTCCCTCCAGAACAAATAAATTAGTATCATCTGCAAAAACAACATATTCAATGTATCACTTACGGTACAATATCATTTATGTAAAGTATAAATAACTTTGGTCCCAACACTGAGCCTTGTGGAACTCCACAAGTTACATGCTTCAGATGAGATGTAACTTGTGGAGTTCCACAAGGCTCAGTGTTAATTGTTCTGTAATTGAATGTGTCTCACTCACCGTTCACTTCTAGGTTGATGACGCTGTCGTTCTCCCCAGAGACGGTGGTGATGTAACACTTATATCTTCCCTGGTCCTGAACCTTCACCGCCTCCAGCTGGAGAGAAGCATTTCCTCTGGAGATCTGATCATGGAACAGTGATGTCCTGTTTCTGAAGGTCTTATCATTGAATTCTCGCTGGTCTTTGGTTGCTGTAGAACGAGTGGACAAGACGGTCAACCGGTCTCAACTGAGCCCAGGTGATAACTGGATAATCACCAGCCTGGAAGCTGCAGGGTAAGAGGCAGCTCTGGTTGAAAACACAGGAGACCTCAAGAACTAAAAACAACAAAAAAAAGACTTTGAGAAAGACCTTCATTAGAGAGACATTTAGGTCTAAATTCAACTGAATATTTTATTCATCCAGGATGGTTCATTATATTGTAGCAGAATAAATAAGTCAAGACAATGTCAGCAAAATCTGCGACTATGCAGGACCTTGAATGGGTTTGAATGGGTTTACTGGTCTACTGTTTATGGGAATCAAACATCTTAATGAAACCAGTTAACTCCACACTCACCTCCTCTGGAGAAAGTCCATGTTGAAAATAATATCACAATCTCCAGAAACATGATGGACTCCTGTGTTGGTGATCAGGATGGTTCTGGTATTTCCTCCTTCTGTCTCTGGAACGGTTCTTTCTTCTTCTAGTTTTTCAGTTTTTCACTCCTCCTCTTGTTGCACAATAAGTTACAGAAGAGGCGGGGCTTCGGGGGGGGGAGGTGGGATGCTCCTCTACTGGTCCCCTTTACTGGCTGGACTGGAAACAGAGAAGAGACAATGGGACTGAGGACGTTAGAGCTTCAACGCTTTTCTACATACATTCATCTGATTGAAACATTTTCTTGATTCGTTTCATCCGGATTCAAATCAAAGGAACAACAATAACCAGAGGAAACAACTAAAGCTCCACTGAGAGAAGGAGAAGGTCTCATGGACTTGAGGACTGTCTTATTTCTGTTAACATGGAGCCTCTCCAGAGGAGGAGACAGTGGAGGGAACTGTAGACATGTTTTTAAGGACATCAGATAACTGATCTCAGCCTTTCTGAACTTCACTTAGAGGCTTTAATTTAATCACTTTCTGCTGTTGCTTTTATTTTGTGTCTTTAACTGTTAAAAAGCGTCTTCACGGTCAGAGGACCAGAGTCTCAAATTCCGGATCCGGTCCGCGAGCCCCGTCAGTCCGGACCAGCAGAATAAAATGACCCTTTAATAAATCCGTTAATGAGTCATTTATAAATTTAATTCAGTGTTATTGGATATTATTCAGTGATCCAGAGACGCCTCCTCGGATATTCACCAGCTTCTGTCGTCTTCCTGGTTCTGCGTATATGCTGAACTGTGACGTCATTCAAGGAGGGCGGAGCAGAAGGATCATAGAGCGATCATATAATTGACAGGAACAAGTAACCAATCAGAACACGGGAGTTTGGAATTTTTAGAGCCAATCAGAATCAAACTAGGGCGGGTCTTTGAAACGATTCAGTTTGGAAACTTCTTGTTTTTCGTTTGAAAACAAAACGGCTACATTTAAAGACAAAGTTTATTTCTAAATCACACTTAAAACAACCTCAGTGAACCAAAACGCTGGACAGACTGAGACAATATAAATCCCTCAACCGTCAGTAAATAAAGATATCTAATCAAATAAAATGAAAGAATACAAACGTAAAAGAGCAAAGATCTCCAATAAAATGATCAAAACAACAACAACAGCAACATATATCCAATAAAAGCCAAGGTGTCTGTTCAAGCTGGAACAAAAGCCACTTGAGAAGAGGTGTGTTTTTAACAAAGATTTCAGATGTTCAGAGTGTAAACAGCTGTCTGTCATCACTTTAGATTATATATATATATATATATATATATATATATATATATATATATATATATATATATATATATATATATATATATATGTACATAGTGCAAAAATAATAAATGACTATTGTTGTAAAGTGCAGGTCAGATTTGGAAGAATAAATATATATTATGAGCAGAGATGTGATAAGATTTACACAGATTTGAACAGTATTTACATGATTATGACAGTATGTACAGGAGTGTGAGGAGGTAGTGCAATTAAATTATAACTATTATTAGACCACCATTTTTTCTTCACTTTCTTGTTCATTTTAATACCTGGTACCACTAAACGTCATCATGTGACTAAAACAGACAGAAAAGAAAACACTGAATGCATAAAAGCAGTGTTTTTGGCAGTACAACGCCCATAGCTATTGATGTAAAAACTTAAGTGATTTAGGTTATAATCAAGAAAACCATGGAAAATGGTAAGATATCAGCTCTTAAATGAAACTCTTATGAGCAATCTTTGTGGTTATCGTTATGTTTGTCCAAACAAATGTACCTTTAGTTGTACCAGGCATTAAAATGAACAAGAAACTGAAGAAAACAAGGGGTGGTCTAATCATTTTTTCCATGACTGTATATATATATATATATATATATATATATATATATATATATATATATATATATATATATATATATAGATATATATATATATATATATTTATATATTTTAACAGTATTTTATTATCACTTTACTTATATTAACTTGTATATTTATGTTATTCAACTATTCGTGACAATAAAATGGCCAACACACAACGAATTCTGAAAAGGACTTTTGTGGGTATGTATGTTATACAGAGTTTGCAGTGTTTGTGTAGTATATTTATTTGACTGGAAATACGTGGATATACTTTATACATGTGCATACTGAATGAGTGAGACTTTTGCTTGCTCTATGAAGTTAGCACGCTAAGCGGAAAAGTTAGCATAGCTAACTAACCACTTTGCTGAATTGCTTTCAATCTACAGAGGTTAGAGGATGAAACGAAAACACGACATATCACATTTTTTTGGCAAGAGTGGAAGTACTAGTGAGAAGAAAAGTGAGAATGTTGAGAAGCAGAACCCCGATGTAGAAGAAGTACCGGTATGCAGTGAGGATGAGTCCAGGTGAGAACAGGGACAGAAGGTGCAGACGATGAATCAAGAATTCCTGGGCCTGCAGGTAACATTCAGCTACTGAACTGGATGATGAAGACATCAGTAGTAGAAATCTATTGATCTTGCTGTTGTGCATTAAGTGTTAAATTAGCCATTATGAAATGTTACAAAAATGGGTTGGATGTTTCTTCCTTGAAGGAAGACTCCCGGCAGGCACACACATAATACACGCATAAATAAAGCACTCAAATAAATAGTAGAGAAAAAAAAAAAATATATATATATATATAAGATAAAAACAACACTCAGGGGGGCTATGGCTTTCACAGCTCTGGAGAAGAAGCTGTCCC
The DNA here is from genome assembly GCA_018398805.1 of Hirundichthys speculiger. NCBI lineage: Eukaryota > Metazoa > Chordata > Actinopteri > Beloniformes > Exocoetidae > Hirundichthys > Hirundichthys speculiger. Next base: position 8,647 of record JAGFBZ010000891.1, read on the forward strand.
TGAGTCTTTTTGTGGTGGCTTTAATGTTTCTGTACCGCTTCCCTGATGGAAGCGGTACCAACAGTGCATTGCCCGGGTGGGTGGGATCGGCTGCCATGCGTCTGGCCCTCTTCTGGACTCGTGCAGTGTAGACCGAGTCCAGATCTGGTAGACGGCGCCCACAATCCCCTGTGCCGTTCTTACCACCTGGGCTAGGTCCTTTAAGTTCTGTGATATGCAGCTGCCGTACCACACTGAGACACAGGATGCTCTCAATGGTTGCTCTGTAGAAGTTGGTGAGTCCAGACCGCTTCAGCTTCCTGAGGAAGAAGAGCCGTTGTTGGGCCTTCCTCACCAGGTGCGAAGTATTCACAGACCAGGACAGGTCAGAGGAAATATGGATGCTGTCTACACGCTCCACTGCCTCTCCATGTATGCAGAGAGGAGCGTGTTCAGTCTTCCTGGACCTCCTATAATCCACGATGACCTCCCTGGTCTTGCTGGTGTTCAGGATGAGGTTGTTCCTGCAGCACCACTGTGTGAGCCTCTGGACCTCCTCTCTGTAGTGGGTCTCCTCGTTGTTGGATATGAGACCCACCACGGTGGTGTCATCCGCGAACTTCACAACCATGTTTGTGGAGTGGATGGCAGAGCAGTCCTGTGTGAAGAAGATGAAGAGGCCAGGGCTGAGCACACAACCCTGCGGTGTCCCGGTGTTGAGGATCAGTGGAGCAGAAGTGGACTTCCCTATCCTCACCACCTGGGGCCTGTTGGTGAGGAAGTCACTGATCCAGGAGCAGAGTGACGGTGATAAACCCAGGTTGTGGAGCTTCAGGGCCAACACGTCTGGGAGAACAGTATTAAAGGCTGAGCTGAAGTCCACAAACAGCATCCTGACATAGGTGTTGGGATGCTGCAGGTGGGTCAGGGCTGTGTGAAGTAGCATCCTCCGTAGAACGGTTCTCGCTGTAGGCAAATTGCAGGCTGTCCAGGCCTGCAGGGATGACGTCCTTGATGTACTTTAAGAGGATACGCTCGAAGCACTTCATGATGACTGGGGTCAGAGCAACAGGACGGTAGTCGTTGAGGCAGGTGATGTTCGTTTTCTTGGGCACAGGCACAATGATGGGGGACTTCAGACAGACAGGTACCACAGAAAGCTGCAGCAACAGGTTAAAAATATCCAGAAAAACTTCTCCCAGTTGGTCCGCACATGACTTCAGGGTCCGACCTGACACCTTATCCGGGCCTGCAGCCTTGTTGGTGTTGATTCTCCTTAGGCTGGAGGTCACCTGGTGCAGCAGCAGGATGAGAGGCTGATGTTGCACCTCTGGCTGGGGAGGGAGTTCAGCCGTTCTGCTGCTTGGAGAGTCAAAGCGTGCGAAGAAGTTGTTTAAGGTGTCGGGCAGAGTGGGGTCATGGCTGACCTGCCGGTCGCCGCGCTTGTAGTCCGTGATTGTCCTGATGCCTTTCCACATGTTGCGTGTGTTGTTGTCCTTGAAGTTGTCCTCAATGCGCTGCTTGTGCCTATGTTTCGCCAGCTGGATCCCCCTTTTCAGTTCTTTGCGGGCCCTGCTGTAAGCCAGTTTGTCTCCGGCTCTGTAAGCCGCATCTCTGGCTTTCAGCAGGGACCACACTGTGTCGTCCACCCATGGCTTCTGATTAGGAAAGACCATGATTTTTTTTGTGGGAAGGACCGCATCAGCACAGAACTGGACGTAGGACAGCACAGAAGATGTGTATTCCTCGAGGTCTGCGTCCTCTTTGAATACTTCCCAGTCTGTGTGCTCAAAACAGTCCTGTAGAGCTGAGGAAGCCTCTTTGGTCCAAACCTGGATGGTTCTGATGGTGGGTCTGGTCCTGTCTGTATGCAGGGACCAGCTCCACAGAGATGTGGTCTGACATACCAAAGTGTGGAGCTGCTGCAGCCTTGTATGCCCCTGGGATGTTGCAATAGACCTGGTCCAGTATGTTGTTGTCTCTGGTTGGAAAGTTTATGAATTTATGGAATTTGGGTAGGACAGCTTTTAGTTCCACATGGTTAAAGTCCCCAGCCACGATCACAGCAGCCTCTGGATTTGCGTTCATTTGGCCGCTGACCAGGCAATACAGCTCCTCCAGCGCTAACTTAGCGTTAGCTCTCGGTGGTATGTAGGCTGCTATGATCGTGATAGAGCTGAGTTCTCTAACCAGTTTGAAATTTTTAGGTCAGCATATAAAGAATCACAATAACTTTTACGTGGAGAAAGGCCCGCCACTAACATTTATACATCACAGTGATCAAGACTGTATCAGTGACATGATTCATCTGCAACTGCTTGGAAGACATCTTCAGCTGAGATTGTAACGCAGCAGAGTGAATGGAGTCATAGTGGCTGTTAATGATGATTAAAGACAAACAACAGGCAAGTTTACCCCGATGATTGTAATGCTTAAAAGGAGTGAAACGTCCTTTTCACAGCTCTCTCTTTGTGGTTTCCGACTCTGTGGTTGTTTGTTTCCCCTCAGTTCTTTTGTTTCTTGTTCACACCATCGTATTGGTCATTTGGTACATTTTTTCTTTTTGTACACCTTTACCAATGTTATGTATACTGAGAAATATTACTCTCACAGTCTATCTTTCTGCTTTAGCTTTCCTGTGACAATCTAAAGTCTCTTGGTAATAGTTTTGCTTTTCTGAAGACATTTCCCCCTCTGTGGTTGTTTTGAGTCTCTCAATGGTTTTCTTGACTAATGTTTTGCATCTATGTGACACAGAATCAGGCGTAAAGTAGGCATTAACAGCCCAGTCGTGGGCACAATTAACCTGTCTGTTTATGTCTTTGCTGTTTCCCCTCTCTTAGTGGTTCGCCATGGCTTAGCAGATTACCTCACAGTACTTCCTGGTCCAGACACCCATGTCCTGGGTTAAAGCCAGGGAGTTCATCCAGAGGCACTACGTGGACCTCGCTGTTCTGAACTCAGAGGAGCAGTACTTCAATCTCCTCAATGTAGCCCCCACAAACAAAGTCAGCTTTGAAGAGGCAGAGCATCTTCAGCAGCTGGATGTGGGTCAGTGGAGAGGAGCTGACCTACGAGCACTGGTACCGGAAGAACTACAGGGGCCAGTGCGCTAGTTTGGAGGCTACGCTGGAGAAAGATGAGAAGCTATTGGCTCGATACTGTGAAGAGCCCAACATGATTGTCCGTCGGGGTAAGCGATGGTGTGATTTCAGTGTTAGAGACTAAGGACATCCTTGTGCATGCTCAACAATAAAATGCGGTGTGATGACCAAAATCCTGCTCTACCTGAACTTACACTCTACAAAGGCACAATCTCTACACCTTTCCTTTTTTTTATTGTGCCATCCTTTTTAGAAGCTTATCTAAAATATTTTTCTGCTATGTCGATGCTCACAGGTCCAGTTTCTCTGCAGTCAGTGACAGTGGACTCAGTGGGTGACGATCATGTGAACATTAGCTGGACCGTGTCTGCATTTATGCTGATGACACCGCACAGTTATAATGTGAGACATTCCTTTACTCCCACACTGATGGCTCTTCAGCCATGAACATCAGCATCTCCAACCTAACTTCAGTCACACAGTACTTCATCGAGATCTCCGCTTTTGTTGTTCGGCCCAACAACTTGACTGGCAGAAATGTCATCCTTCAAAATGACCCAGCAACTTTGGAATTTATAACAGGTCTTTTTTGTTGTTTTTACATTCTTTCATGCTTTCTAGCTGTAGTTTGTACAGCATCAGTAGTCTCTTTTTATACAATTTTTGTAAACTTAAAGTTAAAATTGCTTTGTATTGTCTGCAGAGATCCGATCCACACTATCACTTCAGTGGAAACACATATTTGATTCTCGTCAAAGGCTTAAAATTGCAGTTTATTTTGACGTATGCGAACATTAATTGCTGTTTGCTCCTTTGCATATATTGGTCTCATTCAAAACTGCTTCAGTTTAAGTTGTTTTGGTCCCTAATAAAAGTCTAATAATTTAATAACAGAACTGTGATTGTTTTAACTTGAAAACTTGAAATTTTTGCCGTTTTGCCGTTATTACTTTTAGAGGTTGAGTCATTTAAAAAAAAGTTTTTCGACTAAAATGCCAAATGTATCACACTTCTGCATCATCCACATGATCAAAATGTTGAATAGAGACCTTGCATTGTCTTTTGCTCTTGCAGCCTCAAGGACGTGAATCCGGGGGTTCACTCCATAAAGAACAAGGAAAAAGATACCAGGTAGGTCCTCAAGGTTGAAAAAACTTTGTCTCCGTGTTCTTTTATCTGGTGCCTAAATGACAAATCTAGAAGCAAAGATCAATCAAGAATTTAATACAATCATGTATACAACATATTATTATGCCATGCAGAATATTTTAATCGGCCAATGGTACACTTCTTGACACCACGGAAGATGTCAGGAAATGCACCCCAGAACTCAAATTCTGTCCCTCCTTTAAGGATCCAGAGGAGGCGTGTCCTGCTCTCCCGGGTTGTATGGTCTTTTGTCTCCAAAACTCCAGATGGTCAGTCTGAGTTAATCAACAACTGATTGTTCAAGCAGTTTGAAAACTAGTGAGGGGGGTATAGCGGATGTTGCAGTAATTAAGTCCAGATGTCCAGTCCAAACAAAGGTGGTGTGTTTGTTCCAAGAAACGTGTAACTAAATATGCCATCGCATAGTCCCTTGAAGACAGCAGGTCAGGAGGTCGTGATCCCAGTGTTGGGTCATAAAGCAGCCACCCTGAGGCCTTCAGCAGCCAGATACAGGCAATAAACTTTCAGCTTTAACTAAAATTCTGTTAATTTCTAAATCCTAACAAGGTGAAGAAAGCATTTCCTCATCCCTGCTATGATAATACCAGCAGGGTGAACGACCTCATGCTGCTGAAGGTAAGGTGGAACTGAGTCGAATAGCATCTTCAAGGGTTTAAAGAAATATGTCGGAATCTGAAATGGAAACATGTACATGATGACTGAGGATCATTTTGGCAGGATAACGATGATGTCACGTTATTTTAGGTGAAAATGATTCACATCAAATAACTTCTAATTAAGAGTCGTACGGTTGCTTCTCTTATCTGATCACCTTTAGTATCCTCCAGATCTACTAATATACAAGACCTACTTTTTATTCTCATTCTGGAGAAACCAATCTTTCTGGATCTCCAAACTATTAGAAGCAGTTTGCAACATTTTTGCTTTGGTATTTCTTGTTGTTGCTGGCTTTTAAGTCGCACTCTTTCGAGGCACACAGCGGCCCACTTCTCTCAAGAGTTTATGATATTCTGTCTACGTTAAGTCCTCTTACAAGTCTCACTTAATTTTAACTTAAATTGTTTATTTTGCTGATCAGTTGATGCTGTATTTCAATTATAAAATTGCCACAGTGCTAGCACATTTAAATTTACAATTGGACTATAAATTCTTCAGTATTCACTTGTTTTTCTATTAATTTTAGCAATTCCATAAAAACAATTTAGAGAAATTTTTTTTTTCTTTTTACATTGCAGCTCAGCAAGCCAGCGAAGCAAACCATGGCGGTGAGGAGCCTCAACAACTCAACTGGATCAAGATGACGATGGCAAAGGCTTAAATACCATGAGAGCTCTTTTTGTGCAGTTGTGCTGCTTTTATGCTCCATTTATTTTATTCAGCAAGCCCAAATGAAAGGAGAAACCCAAACCCTTCAGTTATGGTGGGATGATTTAGCTGCACTTGTGAGATGGATGGATATAAGTGGTTCTGAGTGATTGTTCCATCTTTTTTTAAAACAATGAAACACACTGGTCCTGGTGGGAGCAATCTCTTCATTGTTCATGCATGTGAGAAGTATACTAATCTCATGGAAGCATTAAAATATTTATATTATGAGCTTCGCCACTCAGGTATGCATGCAAAATACCCACGTTTCAGTTTCCCCGGTGTGTTGTAAAGTCATTCATTTCATTTTATGTTTGGCCATGATTCAGAGATTTATTTGTTTATTTATTTGCAGCTCCTGTCTCTGCTAAAGACAGAGAAACCAGCCAGTGGAGGGAACTGCTTTACATTGCACTGGGACTCTGAAACTTTTTAGAAATGGCTTATACTTCAAAGTTTGTTTTTAACTTATGTGAAAAAAAAACAAACAATAAAAACAAGATCAAATCAAACTGAAGTTGATGTTTGACTGAGTGATGATGATATGACACGATATCAGTGCGGTTCTTATTTTTATTGTTTAGGAAAAACATTTTAATGTATTTCCATGGGTTGGGGACCAAGAGTAAAAGCCATGTGAGGGATTTGGTCCCATGGTAAATGGCTTGAGGGTTGTCTTGGCGACTCAGTACATGGTGACACTAGTTTGCGCCAAGCCGTTACGCCATGGTTCTGTAACGCTCAATTTAACAGGTTCGGATTCCCAGCCACACCAACACAGCACAAAGACAGAGATTCCCAAATAAACGTAATTTATTGACACTAATTTTAAAACAGAGTATTAAAATTGTAAAATCTAAAACTGAGATAAAAGTCAATAGAGTATTAAATAGAGTATTTAAATGTAAAATCTAAAATTGCTAAAATTCAATGTTCATCCACCAGTCCAATGCAACAGGGCAAGCTGGAATTCAGCATACGCTGTCCCGTTTCTGTGAAGCGCTGCGTCTGTCCATATATCAGCTGTGGTACTCCAACAAGACTTCCCGTAGTGGCAGCTCAGTCAAAATGTTCTGTGCTTGAAGACTCCACTTCACTAGATGAGTGCTTTCCACCCGGATACGCCAGCCTTCAGAGCATCTGTCTCGGTCCTCCGACTCCACCAACCTCGGCACAGAACAAAGGGGTAGATTCAGCACATGCGGTTCATGCAATCAGGGGGTGAAGGATCACAGGCTGTACATTAAAAGTTACCACTTCCCTCAATCGCTATGTTCGAGAGCATTGAATGGTGTCCGGAGCAGGCCACCTCTCCCAGGCTGTAGGATCTGGGGCGCCAAAAAGGGGGGGTAAAGGATACGGATTATAGGGGCCCATGATTGAGGGGGGCCCAGAGAGGCCCCTAATGATGATTAAAAATAGCATCAACAAATTTCGCCGCTGTGTTGGGGGGCCCGGTAAAGATTCTTTTCATGGGGCCCAAAATCCCTAGCGGCGCCCCTGTGTAGGACACATCCTGTCAGCAAACGTGAGTCCAGAACTTCCACCCGGCTCTCCCCCCTCGCTTCAGACTGCTGGGGCTTCCTAATAAGCTGTCTGACACAGCTGGCAGGCATGAGCTGATTAGCCACACCCCGATCTGTCAATTACCTTTGGCTCAGTTTTGGCAGGTGAGCAGTTTTAGTCCATTGACGGTTCAAGTCATCTGACCACAGCAAACATAAAAACACAACTCAAATAAAATCATGCAATAAAACACTGCAAACACTTTGATTTCATAAAACTCTAGTAAAAACATTCCAGTAAAAATCAGCTGCCATACCGCCTATACTGAGTCTGAATGACATTCCTCCCCCCTTTATCCCTGTCACCTTAACGTCCATTACAGTTCCACGCGCAGCGTGATATTTTAGAGTTTTTAAAAGGGTGGGCCACGCCGGCGGCGTAGTATGGGCCGGGGAGATAGAGCACACGGACCACCGCGCAATGATCGACCCGCGATCCCCCTTGGCTGGCAAGGGAGAGCGCGAGCCTCTGCGCGGTGCGGATCTGGCACGTGCAATGTGGCCGTCATGCTGCCCATAGCAGCGGTCCCGGCGCCATCCCGGTGCCGCACCACCAGCCATGGCGCATCACCAGGAGGTGGCTGCAGAGCCCCGGGCCCGCTGGCACATCCCGGTGCCGCACCACCAGCCATGGCGCACCACCAGGAGGTGAATGCCTTGGCCAATGGCAGCTGAGGTAGGCTCCTACATTCTGACTTCCCAAAGTGGATGTATAAATGAATATTGTTGAGGCAACATCTATTTGAGGTCAGGCAGATAAGGATACAAATACTGAATTTTTTTTTTTTTTTTTGGGGGGGGGGGGTGCCTGAAAGTTTACTGTGTTAATTAATGGGATTTGCCTTTAATTATTGACAGCTGTGTCCACTCAACTGCACCACAGTTGTTCACTGTTGCTTGGATAAGTTGTCTGTCTTGGCAGCAGCTGTCAGAAGTGACAGACCTTGTTCTAAAGTATGGCTAATGTCATAGGGTTTCTCCTTGGGTACGTCTGAATAAGTTAAGGAATTTGTCAATATTATTAAAGCATATACTAACTTGAGATTTTTTTTTTTTCTCTCTCTATAGAGTGTTCCTGTTCTCCTTACTGGCTCTTGAAAGGAATCGAGTAGATGGTAAGATTGATTAAACTGGCTGTATAGTGGTGTTGTTTTTGTGAATGTGGATTAAAATATCTCTTCCCCACAGCCTACATCCATAAATCCTTTCAGAACTATGGAGGCGACGTACAGCCTGTAGGTTATCAACCAGTTATCTATGAGCCTCGATTTCCTGTTGAGCCTTACTTCCCCTAGGGGGTCCAATAGGTCCTGGCAAACCTCCCCTGTTGCCACTGCATCCTGAATATCCTGACAAGCTTCCTGAAGTGCCTCTGAAGCATGGCCATCCATTCAAGAAGTCCTACTACAAAAGCAGGAACCATAGTGACTTTCGCAAGTGGCCTCAAAGACCACTATTCCTGGCTATTCGACCCCATTATTGGCTTTGGAGGCAGTGGTCCTGGGCAAGGCATTATTAGCAGGTTGGTCACTGACATCAGTTTGTATTCTGCCTATTGACTTTGGCTATTTACTTTACAGTTTTTTTTTTTTTTTCCTCCTAGGTTCACAAAGAATGAAGACCTTGTATCAAATTAAAATGTCTTGACGCAATCCCTCTTCCTTGTTGTTAGAATCTGCACAATTTTTTGGCATAAAGCAGTCTCAGTGGGGTGCTTTAGTTCACTTCATGAATTGATTTACTCTTCCAATTACTGCATTTGTTTCATCTGGCTTGAACGCCATCGTTTTACTTTGACTGCTGCAAGAACCCCTTAATTGGGGGAAGGAAAAAAACTTGCTATCATCATTCAAAGCAACTCTACACTGCAGTCCTCATGGCAATCAAAGTCTAGAATCACTTGAATTGGGGCAGTGAGTTTTGCATCCAAATTTTGCCATATGACTGCGATCTGATGTTGGTATTCTAGATTGCTTGCAATCTGTGTGACCATGGTGACTTTCCCTTGTCCACATGGCTGAAAATGGGATTTGGACAGGTTGCACACACATGTAGAATTTAATTTCTGCAGGACTAACAATGACCTAAATTGGCTAAAATTCTATATGATGGATATAACCTCCTGCAGTCGTCCACGATATGTGTTGAAGTCAATTGCATCAGTGTGCGTCCCCCAGCAGCAGCCATAGTTGGCCTTCAACCCATAAAGTATATGTCAAGTGTAGTAAATGTAACAATTTATATTATAGAATCACCAGGACAATTTCAGTACCAGCTATGTTAGCATTTGGGCTACACCTCACGTACTTTAACTAATGCACTGTGACCCTAAGAGGGTCTGAAGTATTAAATTTAAAAATACTTTAGTCCCTGATGGGAATCTAACTGTACTAAAGATCTCTTCAATGATTCACTGCAGATGGTTATTGTGATCAGACCGGATCTCCTGTTGCAGATCTGAGGAGACAGTTACTGAATCACTGTGTAGAGGATGCTCAGTTGTCCATAATGTCTTTCATTTTATGAAATATCCTCCTTTGCACAATCCAGAACAGAGCCGGCCTTTTATCAGTTTTAGCTTAAGTCACTGGCTCTGATGCCGGTCCTCCAACAAATGACTGCAGAGTCTGTTCTGGCCTTTATAAACAGCATCAGTGTTGCATTGTTGTCCAGGTGAACATGACATTTATTACTCCACTTTTTTTCCTCCCATGATGGAAATGCTGTTTGACTTGGTCCTCCCCTAAATTCCACAATCATCTGTCTTGACATTCAAGATGAGAGGATTGTTTCAATCAGGCAAAGCAGTCCACCAGTTTTCTGAAGTCTCTTTTCCATCTCTGATACACCCTACAACTGCAGAGTCATCAGTATCTCTGCAGACGACAAGACTGGTACTGGAATGATGAGAACGCAGACTCAGGTAGTCGGTAATCCAGGCAATTGTAGAGGCATCCACCTGTGTCTTCTGGAGTTTCTTGCGTAGTAAAGCCGGCTGGATGGTGGTAAATGCACCGGAGAACTCAACATGATGCTCACAGTGCTGCCTGCTTCGTCCAGGTGACTGTGGGTTCTTTGAAGCAGGTGTATGATGGCGTCAACTTCAACGCCACAATAAGCAAACCGCAGTTGGGTCCTGGAAGATGCTGATTCAGGTGAACTAATAAGTCTCTCCTGGACTTTCATGATGTGGTCTACAGGTTTGTAGTCTTTAGAAGATGGATAAGATCTTTTTGGTACTGGAACCTTCTCCTGGCTCAGGCTGATGTTCAAGAGGTGCTGTCAAATCCCACATAGCTGGTCCACGCAGGCTTGACACCATCTGGACCTGCAACCTTGTTCCTATCGAGTCTCTCCAGCTGCCTCTTCACCTGACTGACAGGGAATCTGCGTGTATCTCTGCGAGATAAAAACTAGTTAAAGATGCTTTTCTCGTGAAATGCGGTAAAACTCAAGTTAATAAAGCCATTTGTTTGAGTGTAGAAGTCAATGAAGTGTCAGGACTATGAAGGCACAACTGCCCGGTATCAGGAGGTGGAGCCTCGGGTCATGGGGTCCTCCAACAGGAAGATGACTTTCCTAAATGTCTCTCTGTGAAACCGGATTTTTAATCCTGTTCAGTCTGCTGCTAAAGGTCGTGCAACAAAGCATTAGAAAAATAAAGTTTAGAGTGAAATCTGGGAATCTTTAATGTAAGTTTGGATAAAAAACCCAGAAAGCAAAAAATATCTCTCATTGTGATATAAAGCATAAAATATAAAGGGGTGCATTTTTATCACAATTTTAAGTTATAATAGAAAGTGTCAGTTTGGATCTTTTGCATATACCACTTTGTGAAATGTGCCAGAAATATCAAAACATCAAGTTTGACTAAAGCTGGTCAACGCTTTGGGAGGACTGTTTTTTTTTCTTTATTATGAGAAAAGGTGAGCCATATATATTATGTTAAAAAGGACATTGCTTTTGGGTTTCAAAGAAAATAATGTTTTATAATAAAATAAATGACAATGGTGTGAACAACAATGGCAGTCCTCTTAATCTAAATATGTCAAGAATCTAATTTTCCTGACGTTAGAATTTAACAGACTCACGCTATGATTGATCCAAACCATGAAGAATACTACATTTAGCCTCTTTGACTGATGGCAGAATATGTAAATGGAATAAACCTTTGTGCAAAATCAAGTGGATAAAGCGAATTAAAAACAAAAAGTACTTGAGCCAACATGTAACCCAATCAGTTGTTGTATCAGGCGAGCCATGCTCCTAAAAGAGCAAAGACACCTCATTGTGATGCAGTGAAGCTCTCCTGTAGGATAATTAGCCGAGCCTGAGACTAATTTATCACACTTGCGTCCACTTAGCCAACAATGTTACAGATGAAAGGTTTCAAAGCTGCTTTACCGTTTTCTGAGCTGTTCAGTTGTCTGGTTTGATATCAACCGGAAGAAGTAACTGAATTTGCATTATAACTGTTGTTAAAATTATGTGGATGATCTTAAGGTAGATAAAACATTCTATTAAGAAAATCATAAGTTGTGTTATCAAAACTAATGCTTATTGGGGTGTCTTGTCTAGATTGTTGCTGCTCTCGTTGCTAACTGTCGGAAGGACACCAAATAAATGGTAAGCTAGCTTAAATGAGCTTGGTTTGATTTTGTGTGTGCGCTCAACTAAAATGGTTATTCAATAGCATACAGTACTGGATTTGATGGAAAATCTGGAGATAAAGAACCAGTGGTTGCAGCCCATCAACCAGAAACGAGACGCTACGGTTTGGAACATGATACTTCATGGAGCGTGATGACATTTGATGATTCAACCTTAAATCCACATAAGGTTAGTAGTTAATACGCTCTGCTATAATCACTACTATGGTAACAAAACAAAAAGTTCTGTGGTGTCTATATTGGTTTCCATTTGTCTCCGACAGCCAAAAGTAGCAGATTCTGATTATCAGCCCCAGCAGCACCCATGGGTGCCCTATTATCCTCAGCAGCAGGTGCCCCACAGGCCAAGCTACCCGCCTCAACACCCTGAGATTCATGGTTACCAACATTCCCAACACCCAGAGATTCATGGTTACCAATCACTGTATTCCCAGCACGCCAAGGTGCCCAGCTACCCACAGCAGCACCCCAGGATGCAGGGCTACCTGTCGCAGCATGATTTACCCGGTTACCCACCACAGCACCCCGATTTGCCCGGCTACCTGCCACAATACCCCCAGCACCCTAAGTTGCCAGGTTATCCTCTGCAGCACCCCCGCGTGCCTGGCCACCAACAGCAGCACCCCAGGTTGTCAGGCTACCAACCACAGTACCCTCAGCAGCTGCAGAACCCCAAGTTGCCAGACTACCAATCTCGTCATTACCAGCACCCAGAGGTCCACAGCTATCCTCCACAGCATCCTCAGCACCCCAAGGTGCCAGGCTACCTGCCACAGCGGTCTGAATGGGCTCGGCAGCCACAGCCCCCCAAAATACCTGGCTACCCGCCCCAGGAGCCTGGGCAACAGCAGCCCCCCAAAGTACCTGGCTACCCGCCACAGGAGCCTGGGCAACAGCAGCCCCCAAGGTACCTGGCTTCCCGCCACAGGAGCCTGGGCAACAGCAGCCCCCCAAGGTACCTGGCTTCCCGCCACAGGAGCCTGGGCAACAGCAGCCCCCCAAGGTACCTGGCTACCCGCCACAGGAGCCTGGGCAACAGCAGCCCCCCAAGGTACCTGGCTACCCGCCACAGGAGCCTGGGCAACAGCAGCCCCCCAAGGTACCTGGCTACCCGCCACAGGAGCCTGGGCAACAGCAGGCCCCTAAGGTACCTGGCTACCTGCCACAGGAGCCAGAGCAGCCACAGTACCACAAGGTGCCAGGATACCAGCCACAGCAGCCTGAACAGGCTCAGCAGCTGCAGCCCCCCAAAGTACCTGGCTACCTACCACAGGAACCAGAGGAGCCGCAGTACCCCAAAGTGCCTGGCTACTCCCCACTGCATCCGAAGGTACCAAACTATCTGCCACAGTACTCCAAGGTGCCAGACTACCAGTCCCTACAGCCAGACCAGGCTGAACCACAGCACTCCAAGGTACCCAGCTACTTGACCCAGCAGCCAGAGGAGCCACAGCATCCCAAGATGCCTGGCTATCCTCAACAGCATCCAAAGCTATCTGGCTATTGGCCACAGTATGCCAAGGTCCCAGGCTACCAGCCGCAGCAGCCCGAGCTAATCCAGCAGCTGCACAGCTCCAAGGAGCCTGACTACCTGTCAGAGCAGCAACACCCCAAAGGGTCTACCTACCTGCCACAGCACCTCAAAAGACCTAGCTACCTACCACAGTACTCCAAGGGGACCAGCTACCCGCCACACCAGCAGGAGCAGCCACAGCACCCCAGGGTGCCCAGCTATGCACCCCTGTTGCCCCTGCAGCCAAAGCCCACGCAAGAACCCACCTCTCCTCAAAACCAATCAAAGCACCCCCAGGGACCTCCGAAGCGCCAAATGCCTCGCTACTCTGCAAAGCGACCCCACCTACAGACCTTTGTTCCTTATCGTCCTCAGGTCCCCAGCTACTTGGCAAAGCGGCCGCATTACCAGTCCAAATTGGTACAGAGACCACATACCCAATGGTCTTGATAAATCAGCTGCCAGCTTTAGTAGGGGTGTTATGGTTTTGTTGTTTTTTTTTTTTTTTTTTTTTTTTTTTCCTCCCCTCTCCTTGGAGAAAAAAAATTCAGGGATGCGGCTACATCTGCATTATAATGACAATGCCCTTCCTCTCAGGCTTTAAAAGGCTAAGTTATCACTGGCATGTTATCTCGAAATTGGAGACTAATCAGTCCCACTTGAACTTCAGGAATACTTGCCGTTTTAACAGCAAAATTCAGAGGAACAATGGGCAGATTAAGAACCTGAACTCTGCAACATAAGTTTGTTCTTTTCTTTTTTTTTTTCTGTGATTGTGAACATTTTTCATTAAAGAACAGATGGATGATGCAAATTGTATTTTTGAAAATCTTCTATCTACATCCTGGTGCAAACAATCCTTTTTTTAAAGCTCTAAACTTTGAGTTGAAGCCAGTGTGGTCTGATCAAGGTTTGACCCAAGATTGGTTGACTCATTGTGGATGCAACTAGTACTGCATCCTGAACTTGGGTACATCTTAATAAATGTACAGTAGATATTGAGCAGTCTTGGTAATCTGCTTGTATTGGGCACTAAATCAGCAGAGGCAAGAAAAATCTAACAGATCTTGAAAAGATGGTGCCTTACCATGACTGAAAAAAAGAAAAAATTTTTTTTTTCTTGACTGTATAAGGAGAACTGGACACCCATAGATTTCTGGAGAAGCCCAACTCTGACCTTTGTCATCTTGGTAGGAACTGACTCTGCCCAACCACTGGTTAAACCAAAAATGGGGAAGTGCAAAAATAAACAAGCTTGGTAAGTGGTTGGACCACATCCACCTTGCCCCACTTGTTATCAACTTTAGCTTGGGTTAGGTCATGCTAATTCATACTTTGTTATATTGATTCAGTCTATATCCATTCATCCACATTTCAGCTGTTACCACTGAAATAACACTTAAAAAGAGGATTGCTGACTGACGGCAAACTCCATGTCCTCCAGCAGGAGCAATCCCAAACTGTTTTAGAACCAGGCTCTGTTTATTTCTACTAAAAGGTTGGGAATTGTAATGTGGGTGTCTATGAAAATTGGCTCACTTTTGGAGCCAACCCCCAATGGTACTCCATGGAACTGCACCTTTTCTGTACTTTGAGGTTTCACTTTCATTAAGGCACATTAGAGCTTTTCTGTGGCGTTGGAGGGCAGTTACCATTCATAATCATTATTTTTGCAGTGATAAAACAAATGTATTTGTGTGCAGAGGTCTCTTGGTCACTGTCACATCAGCCATGAAGGGATAGATGTGTAGCGTCTTTGCTTTGGATCTATGTGATTTGCGCTCCACAGCATCGCAATAGCACACCATGGTTGTTTTGAAAGGAGAAAATGATGTAAAATGATCTACATCACTTGTTTTGAGTTGCTTTCTTTACCAAAAGTGGTTGTCTGCAGAAAGCCCCAAATGCAATGCATGACTAAAAACAGAACCGATTTGCAGTTCAGGCCATTTATAACCTGGCCCCTCCTGTATCCTGCTGACCACCTCCACATTCCCAGAGCATTTAGCTCCTCTGCCCCTCAATTATGGAATTCACTTCCTTCTGACCTTTGCAATATCGATTAAATTGTACAGTTTAAGTCCCAACTCAAACTCATGGTCAGGCTTTCCTCTTCTGAGAGAACAGACGTCTGCACTGATAATCTGAGCACTTGGTGTGAGAGAAAATAGATATGGTGTTTCACCATCTTAATCGTTGATGATTTTCATAGCTAGACTAAAGGAAATGCATAATTATGGCTACAAGCAACTTCTCAGGGGAGACTAGACATCTTTCTCTGTTCTAAGGCCTTGACATGCATTAGATGTTATCCTTAAGGTTCTTTCCAGCACCTTTTGTAATCCTGTTTATGCCCAAATCCATTGTCATTTCACACTCAACTGCAGCTTGCCGTCTGACCTCTTACACTGCAAGGGAATTAAACTTCATGGAAAGTCCATGTCTCTAAGGAAGACTGAAAGTATAGTCACAGAGACATGGATAAATATATATTTTTCCACAACATTTTCATGACCAGTGAAGGAATGTCATGTGTTCATTTCATTTGTTTTGTTTTAAATTTTATTTCTCTTACTATATTTTGTCTTTTATTGTGGAATCACCTTTTTTTTTTAATCCTCAAAAGGAAATTAATTGCTCCCCAACCGATGACTGCAGATTGGAAACAGTGTTTGACTTGATCCTGGCTCTCCGGGAAGATCCACAATCATCGTTTTTGTTTTGTTCACATTCAAGATGCCACCATGGCCTTCTGCATCAGTTTGGTGACTTTGAGTGCCACAAAAGTGACCTAGAAATAAAAAAGCATTGTTATAATTACTGGTTCATTCAGGTGTTAATCTTCCCTCTTAATTTCCAAATTATTAATATAAAGTCCGGTTGACTGTCTTTAGCAGTTTCATGCTTCAGACAATAATTTTATCAATTTCCAGCAACGCTCTGATGACGGTCTAATCCGTGTAGACCAAAAACGTGACCCTTCAAAGAGCCTCCTCCTCCTCTCCTCTAGAGGGAGTGCTACTCTAAATTGTGAATAAGCGACCGCTGCTGAAGAAATGACTGACACGCTGCCCGCTCCAATCAAACTGAAAGACGTCATGTCATCTCAGCCAATCGGCAGGTTACATTTAATCCTTCTGGGCGGGACCAATAACGGCCGTTTGTACTCTTTTCGTTGGGAAAGGCTGTTAAAACGATCCTCCCTCCAACTCGTCTGAAGCGTTTCAAGCAGTTTTGGTTTTCTAAAGTATTTTAGTTAGCGTTTGCTTCTTGAAGCTACGTTTTGGGGCCGCGGTTACTTTTATCATTACAGGTAAGACTGGTTTCAGCTGTTTGGTTCACTCGAATGCTAAAACGCATCACAGCAACATGAACCGGCTGTCATAAACGCCCTTGGGGGGGGGAGGGAGAGGGGATAAAAATAGTAAATACAGGATGTACGACTTTTATATTTTATATTTGTGTTGTGTTTGTCATCCCGTGGTGGTTTGAAGCCCGTGTTGAGCACCAGCGCCCCGCTCCTCCGCAGTCGGTCGTCATGGGTGAAGTGGAGCTCTCCTGCCGGGCTTATGTGAAAATGTACCTGCACGCCTGCCTGTTCCCACGCTGCAGCATCAACGGGCTGCTGTTGTCGTCGAGCCCGGCAGGTGGCGCAGTGTGCGTGACGGACTGCGTGCCGCTGCTTCACTCCCACCTGCCCCTGGCTCCCATCACGCAGCTGGCCCTCACACAGGTGCGTCGCGGCAGAGCTGCCTGGATGTCCTCGCCACTGTTTCTCGCGAGAGTTGGAAACGGTGTCCTCGCCACTGTTTCCAACTATCGCGAGAAAAATAAGCAACCGCTGCGCTCAAAAAAAAAAAAAGCCCATTATTGTTATAATCACTGTTATTATTATATGCATATAATCACTGTTATTATTATTATTATATGCAATATCATGCATATAATAATAACAGTGATTATATGCATATAATCACTGTTATTATTATATGCATGATATTGCTGAAAGGTTAACATTAACATTTCTTATTTTTATGTAAAATTCAATTGGTTTTCAGCACTTGTTAAGAGCTGTTCTTGAAACATATGGAGCAAATGGTATCTAATGAAATCATTCTGGGACTGAGTTACAGCTGTTTGAAGACAGCTGACAATTTTATTTTTTTTAAGTGTTTGAATTTGTTAATGTCTGTAGAAAAAACATGGTCAGACTGCAGCCTCGAGTCTTACTCTGAATTTGACAATAAAAGCACACCAAATATATGTTTTACAGCTGTTCAGAAGTTTTGACCAGGCTGTGTCCATTTGGAGACTTGACAGGACCTTTAGTGCCTTTGGAAAAATATTCTTGTTTTCAGAATCAATGAGCTCCTTTATAATTGGATAAGACATGAAAGCTTCTATCATCTTAAATGAGGCTCCAGCTTAAGAAATTAAAACTTTTTTTTTTTTTTTTTTTTAAAAGCACTGTTTTAGACCGCTCTAAAGAAAAGAGCTGGTAATTCTAGCTTAGACAATCTTTCTTCTTCCTGTGATTTAAATCTTCCCGGGAGGATGTTGTAAAAGCGGCAGCTGTCCTCCTCTTTCAGGTGGATGTGTGGTGTTCACAGACTCAGCAGAGGATTGTGGGATACTATCAAGCCAACGCCTGCGCGTCAGATAGCAGGTGAGTTTTCAGAAATAAACACCCCTCCAATTAAAAGACTGTTCTAGAAGAGTTAAAAATGTAGTGGCAAACTCCTCATTCTTCTCTGTTCAAAGTACTTAGGATTGTAAGTAGCAAACATTATGCGTAACTTGTTCCTCAATTTATTTTGTTCCTTGACAGCCCGACGCCGTGTGCTCTGAAGATCGCTGATAAGATTGCTGAGCAGTTTGAAAATGCAGTTTTGTTAATGGTAAGAGTCATTTTAACTTCTTTCTCTAATCTTGTGAAAACTAAGAGCCGAAGCCAGAAGTCAGGTTGATCAAATTAGTCGTCTTATTGTCTGTGGGAGAAAATCATCTGTTTGTTTTGTTTGATAAATTAGTTCAGCGTGTTGTTCCTGTCGTGCTTCACAGCTTGACGGCAGTAAGATGTCTCCAGACTATCGGGTTCCTCCCATCGTCATGTACGAGCGCAAAGATCTGAGATGGATACTCAAAGATAAACACACGTAAGAGCCAGTTGGAGGTCGGGGGGGCAACGCTGAGGCTTTAAATGACCTACAGTCAGATTCAGAACACTCAAATGAGTCAGTGGGTCACTTTTTAAGGAATTTACACTCATTTAAAGTCCACAAAAATCAATGCAATGAAGTGTGGGGATGTCAGGAGTTCATAACTATCTGTTTTTACCACAGTGGATCATGAAACTACACAAAAAAACCCAGACAATGCCCCAATAATAGCAAAAATGCTGATTTTTTTTTTTTTTTTTTTTTTAATTTTATCTTATTTTTTTATTAGGTTGTATTATCTAGTTGCTGTGCATTATCTACATTATTATTATTATCACTACTACTACTACTACTACTACCGGTATGTATGATTACGGTCTTTTTTTTTTCCAAAAGTAAAGATTGATATTACAACACTGAGTACCTTATTAAAGTTCCAGTTGAGAGTTATATATATATAAAATATTATTTATTTGTTTATTTAAAACTATCCTGTGGTGAAGTGATGAGCACAGACGTATCTGATGGCTGGCTGGGTTTTTTCATCTCTGGATGCCTGAAGCCACAAATCTCTCCCTTTACTTGCCTTCTCTGTTCAAGGAAGTATCAAAACTTAAAACAGGAATTTTGTTGTTGTTGTGATGATGGTAAAAATGCAACTCAGCAACTTTTAGGCATATTGTTTTTGTTTTAAAATGTTACCAGTAGTTTCTCTGCGTTTGTCCTAATCCCAAAGGGGGAGAGGGATGTGACGTAAAACTGTTTCTCATCTATAAAAGCCATTAAACTTTATTTATTTTTAATCTAATTTGACTTAGCAATGCTTTAGACTTGTTTCGGGGCTTCTAATTTATGCGATATGCAGTGTATAATTAGCAGCTTAATTAGCTTTAGTATTTTCTCTGATTTTAGTTTGATATTTAGCACGTTGTTTCCGTGCTCGGACTCTTCTGTCGTCCTGTCCAGGATCATGCTCAGACAGTGGGAGGAGACCCGGGCGATAGCCGGCCAGATGATGGAGTCGGGCGACCACGAGCTCCTGGTGGACTTCGACAGCCACTTGGACGACATCACAAAAGACTGGACCAATCAGAAACTGAACACCAAGATAGGAGAGCTGTCTTCCCCGGTTAACGGAAACATCTAGACTGAGAACTAACACGTTTTTTTTTACTTGAACCCTAAACCCTTACTTATTTATATTCTCACCCAGCATCACTGTCATCCTGTACAAATGTGAATTCATTATTAATGTTTTTGTTTTAACCCGACACAACCACACAGACACGACATGAGAACAGATAGATGTTGTTTTTTTTTTTTATAAGATCCGTTACTTGAAAGAGCAAAGACAAACACAGATAAATAAGACAATATTTACACCTTGGTTGATCTCTCCAGTCTTCCACCACTCCAGAATGTTCCCAGCTCCACATCCTGCTGATTTAAAGGACTAATCTGCCTTAAAATCACTTTTGACACTATGACACTTCTCCTGTGCTCATTTTCTGGTCTCCTTTCCTGATTTTTTTGGGTACGACACAAAATAAGACGAGCAAACAAAAAGGACGAAACCAGTTGAGCTGCTGAAGCTCAGTTAATGCCATATTTGTCAAAAAAAAAAAATACAAAAAATGCTGGATAACCGAGGGGAAAAAAAAAAAAATTTTTAATCTTCAGTAGAAGCTCATAACTTAGCGAACACAATCCTGTTATTTATGTGACCTAAAATGTCAGAGTGAGCAGCTGGGTTTTAGACGGTACTGTGATGTCACAGAGCCAGATCTCAGTAGAATTATCCAGCAACCATTAATTATTCTTTTTTCTTTTAATCTCCACCCAAATTTCCATCCTGCTGCATTTCTCCCACTTCAGAAACCGTTGAGGCTCTGTGATGTCACAGACGAGGTGGTGGAGTTGACGGGTCGACGTCCCGCCTCCTTAAACCGGCTCGAGCTGGAAAAGACCAGCGGCTCCATTTTCAACCATGTTCAGAGAGGTTTTAACCGAACTACCTCAAATTTTCATTAAAACCACAGGAAATGGCGTTGATTTTGTGGAATTTATGGAAAAGAAAAAAAATTAAGAAAAAAGGATGGAATATGTCCCCTTTAAATTCCATAAGAACATTTGTTTTAATGCCGTTCTTGGTTCTATTAACTCCTTTTAGGTAAAAAGATAAAGTGCGCTCTGTGAAGACTGTCAAATAATAACACGCTTTAAATTTGCTGCTTAACAGGTCATCATCGTTGCATTTCTGCTTCCTTGTTTCTGAACAAAACACATTTTCAGAGCTTCACTGACTGAACAAACTACAAGACTTTTGAATTCTCTACCTTTTGGTTCTCCTTCACCAAACATTTCACAGGTTTTAATAAGCAGAAAATATGGTCAGAGCATGGATAAACTCTTAAAACAACAAATAAACATCCATAATAGGCTGATGCCAGTTGTCATGATAACAAGTGAGAATGGACCCCCCCCCCCCCCACCCCCCAGTAGTCCTAACTGAGCACCACATCTAAGATCCTGACATTCTAATATAGTCTATCAGATTTATTTAACAAAATACAAAACCTAGTTCAAGTTAAGACAAAAAGTGTTCATGTCTATTTGAAAACAAAACCTAAAAGATTGCAGATAAGATGATGAGTACATGAAATTGTTTCTCACGACAGGAACTAATCTACTGAAATGTGAGGTTACAATGATGCGTATTCTGTTTTTATAGTTAAAATGCTATTTGACATGACAGATGCTGGATATAGTACAGTAGTATAGATGTAATCTGTGTGTTTGGACCCATCAAAATGGCTGCAGTTTCATGAGTTGTTAGCACCTTAACTTAAAAAAGTAGGTTTAAAAAAAAAAAAAAATAGAGGAATTTTTAGGACCCAGGGAAAGGACTCATAAGTGCTAGTTTGATTTTTAGTGTTTCCAGATCTTTACGAGGACCAGATGCATCCCAAGTTTATAAGTCCAATTGTAAAGTTAAACCCAGTTCCAGTCATTAAAGGTAGGTTAAGCAATTTCTTGATGTCATGTCTCTTGGTATTTCAGCAAAGCAGCAGACAGAGACCTGACTCCTCTCTCCACTTCCCTCCAGTGCTTCCCAAAAAAAAACCCAGTTTCCAATTTATGGAGGCATGACTGTGGAAATATCTTAGAATTGCTTACCCTACCTTTAAGCTTGATCACAGTTTGCCGTGCTAAAGACTTTTTTTTTTTTTTTCTTTAAAAGCATTTTCATTTGTAACGTGATGCCAGAGGGACACAGAAGTCAGACGCTCTAATCTTTGACGTCTGATGCGTTTCTAATTAAACGTCGGGTGTTTTTGCAGGATGCAGCTGCGGTCGTAATGCGTATCAGTGTTTCGCCGTCGCCTCGGGATCGCTCGCTGTTTTTTCTGAGTTTAGATTTAAATGGGGGGACTTGTCTCATTTTTGGAGCAAAACCCCTGAAGGGTCCTGTAGAGTCATGCAGGTGAGGGGCTCCAGGGCGGGCACGGGCACGTGCACGGGCACGGGCACGGAGACCAGGTTCAGGGTGATCTCTCCCAGCGGAGACTGGCTGGCCAGAGACTGGAGCACGGAGATGGATTCAAAGATGGACACGGCGTTCTGCACCTGCTGCACCGCCCACGGGAGAGTAATCTGAGGAAGAGAGGAAACAGGTATTTTTTTCACATTTACCAAATTTTTTTTTTTTTCCCCTATCTATTTGGTTTTGCCATCTGAGCAATAAAGATGTAATAAATCGTGTGTTTTGAAATTTAATTCTCAATTCTAAATAGTTCTGAGGAACATGGCTCCTTTTTGTTTCCAGTTACCTTTTGAGGTTGAGCACAAAGTTGTTTCATTGTGGATTCACTGTCTGGCTGAAGAGAAAAGTCATTTATCATTTATCTCTGATTGAAGCATGTTTAAATAAGCCTGTGCAATGTTATTTCTGTCTAGTTTCTTTAATTTTCTCAAAGATGTCGCCTTGATGATGTCTGTCAGATCTACTCCAGTGTACCTCAAAGATTTTCAACCCCAGATCATAATACTACCACCACAGTCTTGAATGTAGGCACGAAACATGAGTGCTCGTCTGACCCTGAAGCCCCCCCATCCCTCTGAAATAAATCTGGACTTGTGAGACCACATGACCTTTGTCCATTGAACCAACGTCCAATCTTTAGGGTCGCGAGCAATTAGATGCCACCTGAGTAGAGTGGAACATGATGGGTAAAAAAGAGGGCAGCACTGGCACTTATCCAGGACTCGTGTAGCTGACGGTGCTGATCTCTTCCCCGTCGGACCGACGGGAACGTAGCCTGGAGTTTGATTGGAGGCAAACTCCCCCGTCATGTCAGCCGTGGAGGGACAGCTGGTCGGCGTCTTTGCTTTAGAGCTCTGTGGTTTAAATGTATTATGGCCAAAATGGTACTGCAGTCACGTTCTTGTTGACGCCCTTGTTGCTTTACTGTACCTGAAGTGGTCGTCTTTCGTTACTGCGTTTCGTACCTAGTGTATGATAAAAATGGTCACCATTTCAAGGTACTCCAGTTTCAGCCTCCATCTAAAAGCCTTTTTTTTTTTTCTTTGTTAACTTATACCTAAATCAATGTGTTAAAAAGGTTCTGATTTTCACTGATTAAATATTGGTGATTTTTTTCTTTCCAGGAAGGTGTTTATCAATCAAACTTCATATATAAATATATTTATATTATAATATATATATATAATATATATATATATATATATATATATATATATATATATATATAATATAGAACTTTCAGTACAATTGAAATGCAGCACAAAGTAAAAAACGGAGTCGTATCAGTGATCAAACATGTAATCAGAGATGAGCTCGACCCTTCCAGGTTTTAATAATCTGCAGCTCCAAACCTCGATCAGTCTCCTTCGTCAGCTTAGACTTCAACTAGACTAAAATTTTTCAGAAACAATGCAACACATTTCCCATGATGTACAGGATGTGTCTCCATGCTTGTTGAAGGAAATAGAAGTTAAAGATTACACAACATTTGGAATAATCTTCCCTCCACAACAAGGGAATGTTCGACTTTCTCTGCTTTTAAAGGAAAGCTCAAAGACTGGTTAAAGAAAAACCAGAAGTGTGTGCACTAAGTAGATGCTCTGAAATGTGTGCTTGAAAATGTAAATTTGAAATTGTTTTTTTTTTTTTTTTTTAATTGTATTATTATGTTATATGTATTTGTATGTTTTTATTCTAGGCAATTAATATCCTGCCCAGGGACTACAGTTGAAAATTAGCTGATCAGCTATAAACTGGCTCATTTACAGAAATGTTCATTAATGTGCATTGTCCCTGTACAAATAAAATTTGAAAAAAAAAAAAAAAAAAAAACTAGTTGGCGTCTGAAACACACGAATCTCTGCAGCATCTTTCCATTTTAGTTTAATACAAATGGTAACTTTTTGGTTTTAAACAGACTGGAGCAGTATTCTCCACAGCTTTTTATTTCTCTGCACCTGAAACATGAGTTTCTAAAGTCCCAGTATGTGCGAGTCAGTTGTTTCTATAAATGCATAAAAGCCTTTACTGGTTTTAAATGAGAGTGTGATGACGTGCAGCTCCTCTACCTGGGCGATTATCAGTTTTCTGGAGGTGTCTTCCACGTCGCTGAGCTCTTCTCCGAAACACAGGGTGAAGCTGCACTGAGGAGGCTCGCCACCGTTGGACCGGAACTGGTCCAGTTCTGATCGTGCAGGAGACAAATGAGTTAAATCCAGAAATAAACTTCACTGATGTCAGATTCACATCTGGATGTGATTCCTCAACGGTTTCGGCGGCTGAAAGCTGGTGTTGTGAAATTTCTTCCTACTTGTTCAGGAGATTACTTTACAAAATTATGGATGAGGCTATAATTTTCAGCTACGGTAGGAAGAAATTTAAGAACACCGAGCGTAGAATACGAAAGTGATTCCCAAAGGCTGTTTTTATGTTCATTTCTAAATTGCTTTGTGTGCGTATCATCAGAAAAATGCATGAAACTGAACGTGTGTTCCCAGCCGTCTGTAACGGGCTGTTGGTGTCGCAAGATTAAACTTCAGTGATCCCTCGCCAATTTGCGGTTTTAGTTATTCGCGGATTTTTCAGAAATATATAATATAATTTTTAAAAATTGCAGAAACATCACGGGATGTTGTGCGCGTTCTCTCACAGTGAAGAAATGCTGTGAGCCAGCCTGGCCCCTTTAAGAAGGTGGCCTTATGGGTAATGTAGTGTGTGTGTCGTGGGACGGCAGAAGAAAACGGGGTTAGATGAAAAGTGTAGTGAGCATCAACAGCAGCCCAGCGTGTATAGATTTACATTCTCTGTTAACCGACAGGAGCCCAACAATACAACCTGTGTGATGTTACAAGTTCCTGCAGTGACACAATAAAGTTCCCATTCCATGCAGAGAAAACCAGACTTTTTCTTTTGTTGTTGTTAGCATGTTAGCCGCTAATTACGAGCTAAAAATAGCACAATAGCAGTGGTTTCTTTACTACGGTTCAGAGACCAGAGGCTGTGAAGGAAACAGAAAGACCACAGTTGAGCCTTTGTCTTGTTTCGCTACTTTTATTGCGGTTTTTAAACATATTTTAAACACATTATTTAGGCTCGGGGGGCTCCGGCTCCAGATCGTGGATTTTGATTTTCGCGGGGGGGGCGCCGGTCCCCATTAACCGCAAAAAATAAGGGACCACTGTAATGTGTCTTGCACATTAGAATACATTTGAAATACAATTAGCATTTTGCACGTTTCAGCTTCAGATTGTGTCAGTGGGTTGTTTAAATGGACTCTTGAACCTGACCGACACCTACGCAACGATTTGGACATTTACACGCACCGGCGCTGCTTCCTCTGTGGGGGTTAGTGAAGTTAGAGTTCACCCAAAGGTTCCTGGATCACAGTCTGCACCGGTACCTTCCTTACATGCTGCTGCCTGCGCAGGCTTTATACCGATCAATGAGCTTTGTAAAGGCGCTGCCAGCCTGCGATCAATTGCAATTCACTAACGTGCACGTTGTTCCTACGCACATATCAGTTTTAGGCAGCGGTCATGAATCCAGAGCAGATCTTTTTTTTTTTTTAGTAATGTGTAAATCTACTCAGATTACTGGGAACACGTGCGTTTTGGAGTCCTTTGCGCGACTGTTAGCCGTCAACGCCGATCCCCAAACGTCATCCCGCCGCCTGCTAACTCACGTTGTTTGAAGGTCTCTTTGCTGAACAGCAGCACCGGCTCCGTGTTCCTCTCCATCCTGTTCAGGCCCGGCGAGGTGGCGTGCGGCCCCGTCCAGAAGATCCGGCCCTGGCAGAACCTCTTCCCGTAAACCCCTGCGGCGTGGAGGTCAGCACCACCCCCTTCTCCATGAAGGGCAGCAGGGTGAAGAGGGCCTGCAGCTCCGGGCCCGGCGGCAGCGTCGACGGCGGCTCCGGCAGCGAGATGCGGGGAAACCTGCCGTTTATGGCGGCCGGCGTCGGGGGGACGGAGGAGGACGGCAGGTATGTTATCCGGACGTCGGTGCCCTGGATTTGACGTCTGACGACCTCCCGGCCTAAATAGTGAATCGCTACGTTGAAGGAGTCCTGGCCTGCGGAGGTGGAAACACAAAGATCCACTTTTAAAAACCGAACGGGCAACTTGACGAGCTTCTCCGGGACGCGACCCGCTCAGCCGTAAACGTTCTTACCTCCCGCAGGAGCCGAGACGCTCTCCTCGATCCGCACGTCCACCCTGATTTCATTTTCCACTGCGGGAAAACAAGCTGAGACGGAAGAAGTGACAGGTCAGCTGGTAGTTCTGGAAAAATGCCTCAGGTTGAATTTATGGGCTGATAGGTGACGAGACGAGGACAAAAGGTCGTCTGGGAAACTAGAGCGGCCCGGTCGCCTCGTGTTCCTGAAAGATCAGGAGTTGGACTTCTGCTTGAACTTGGACCTCATTTAGATAAAAACTTGCCCTCAGTGCACCGATGTGTTTTCTAAGTAGTCCAACGCTTTAACAGTCCTGACAGTGAATGGACAAAAAACATTTATTTTCTCCACTTTACCATTTTAGCGATTCACCATCAACTGCATCACCGGCGGGAGGAGAATATGAGCGTCTGTAATGCCAGACTAAGATGTTATCTGAGCCAGATTATTCTAAATTTACTCGAAGGAATCTCGCAGCACCTGCTTCCCCATAAACTCCTGGCAGTCGTTCATGCTTTGTTCTTTTTATTCAAGTTTGTTTCGCTTTGACTAGAGCTGGGCAAGTTAACGCGTTATTATCACGTTAACACATTAATTTATTAACGCCAACATTTATTTTATTGCGTGTTAACGCATGTTGATCACATGCTTTTGTTTTGAAAAGGTCTGTTACTGGCTGATGAGGAACCGTAAGACAATTTGCAGGTAAATATGCGGTAAAGCTAAAACAGACATGAAAAACGGTAAAAATCCGTGAACTTTACAGTTCAGGTAGCAACTCAGGCAGCAATATTAACAATTCTGTCTGAAAAAGAAAATTCTGGACTGCAACAGAACTTTGTGGTCATTCCTCCATGTTCCATCAGATCTGCTCCATGTGTTCACTGTCCTGCTGTTCTCTAGCTGGTTACTGCAGTGTGGCTCCATCTAGTGGCTCAGATGTGTAATGACAAAAGAAAGTCCAGTCCTCCATTATAAAACTAATTCAGTTCTGTGGCCCGTTTTTAAATTTCATATTTTTGATCCAAGTCTAAAATTGAAATGTTAAAAAAAAAAAAAAACAGGATTTTTTTTTTTGTTTTTTTGTGTTAGATTAAAAAATGAAAAACGTAATAAAACGTCACTTTTTAATTTTTTTTAAATTTTTGATTGACAGTTGAAAATGGAAAGAATGAATGATACACAGATTGGTAAAGTTACAGAACTTTAACATGGACATTTTCATTTTAAAGTTCTCCCAGACGGAGGATTCAACAGAAACAAGGTTATTTGTAACAACTGACAAGTTAAACTCCCCGTTAAGAGTTTCTGCTTTTAATTACCTGTTTTAATGTTCTGATTGTGCTGAGACACAATCATTTTGTTGGATTTTGTTTGTAGCCTTTTTTTTAATTTTTTATATTTATATGATATTAATGCCCTGGCAGTGGCAATAAGCTTTATTTTATTTTACATTATTTAAGATGAGATTTACATTAAATATGTGTTACTGACAAGTGCTGATGTTAAAAGTGTTAAGTTATGGGACTTGATTTCATTTGGCAGCGAAACATTTTAATGTAAGTGCATTTTACACTACTTTTGAATACATAATTTGATTTTGCGTATACAATGTGATTAATCGTGATTAATCAGGGAAATAATGCGATTAAACGCGATTAAGAATTTTAATCGTTATCCAGCACTAGTTTTGACAGACGCCGTCGTTCACCTGTCCACCTGCGTCGTCTCCAAGCGCAGAGGAATAACATGTTAGCGGACAGGCCGGAGCACAGTGGTGCAGATGTGTGCAGATGTGCAGGGCTGGACAGTAGCTGCTGCTCTGTAAGTTCTCATTATTTTCATAACATTTCCTGTCTGATTCTGCCTTTGATGAAGTCTTTGATAAATGACGCTCCCAATCAAATTTTTTTGAAGTGCTTTGTGAGGTCATTCTTACGAGTCTTGTGTTATCAACAGCTCTGTTTGGTCATTTCTGCAGTGAGCTGGGCGTGGCCACTGATGATTGCAGCAACGCTACGGGAGCCCGCTGATAGAAGGCGGACGCTCCCGTTGGCACCGTTCCATCAGCGACCGCGCGCCATCGTTCGTGGTTTAGTTCATCCGAACCGCGGGCGCTGCTCTAAAAGCTGCAGGAGCTCGGCCCTGCTGAGACGTCGATGCTAACTCACCGTCTCTCTCTATGATGGTGGTGCACTGAGGGGGTCCTGCCGTCTGGGACCGGCCCGCCGTTCTGCAGCAGCGCCTCTTCCACATGCTGCAAACCACAGAAAGAGACGTGTGCATTTTATGAAAAGATTTGTGCTAAATCTGTCTTTATTGCAAATTTAAACGACCTTAACACCATTCCTTAGCAGGTCGATGGACGTTTCACTTCACTAAGAAATAGAGCTGAGTGATTTTATTGATTCTGCGATATATATATCGATATTCTAAGCTCCTTTCAAAACCCCACGTGCCCCGTGTTCCACCTTTTAAAGCTTGCAATCAACAATTTGCACTGTTTAAATAAATGAAACTATTTTTCTCAAATCTTTTATTCATTTTGTCCAGTATTTGCAAGCTGCCTGTCAGCCATATAATGTGTAACTGATGCTTTCAGTTCAATAAATTCAAACAAAGTCATTCGGAAAATTATATATATATATATATATTTTCTGTCCCCCAGCATGCGTGACTTGTGCACGAGTTGACAGGAAGCTAAACAGTGAGCGATTGCGATGACTCAGACGCGGTGAATAAAGTTTTGTCCGCTTTATTCTTTGTCTTCGACATGTAGACAATATTGCTGCAACTGTAAAAAAGCAATGCTCCTATAGAGGCTTAAAACAATAGGAAGATCCGTGGATAGCTTCAAAATGGCAGAACAGGAAGTTAACGATAATCACATGACCACAATCAACAAATGACGTCGAGCCCTTTCAGAAATGAGAATTAACACTGCAATAACATTAAATGAACAGCAAGTGTCGCTATAAACGCTGCGTAACTAACTTTACTAAGTACATGACAATATATATATATATATATATATATGTATATATATATATATATATAAAATCGTGAGCTGAATATCATGTATCGGATCTAGGGGTGTGAAAAAAATCGATTTGGCAATATATCGCGATTTTCGGCCGCCCATTATAATATCGATTTTTCAGCTCCTAATATCAATTTTTTAGGAAAATACTTAAATGTGCAAAAACACTGATAATAAACAATAAATAGGTTGTTTTGAAGCAAATAGCTTTGACTTTAACTGGGTAGAATATCACACTATATCACGATAATATCGTATCGTGACCCCAAGTATCATGATACACATCGTATTGCGAGGTCCTTGCCAATAGGTCCCTAATCGTATCGTATCACGAGATTAGTGTATTGCAACAGCCTTACTAAGAAATAACGATTTCAGGGATTTAAGGGAAGTTTTAAAAACTGCTTTATCTACACTTTTTGTGACTGAATTGGTGAGTAAATCCACAAATTAAGTTGACTAAAACTTGTCAAAAGTGGTCTATTTAGATGGCTAAATTGTGACTAAAAATAAGTAAAATATATGGCAAATTAATTCAAATGAGCGGAGCCGTCTGTATTCATAAATAAACGCTCCGGTAAAGGCTCTCGTAGCTCTTAATCATTAAAATTCTTGTGAACAGAAACTGCTCAAACAGCAGTATCAGGACCGGTAACAGACGTGTGATTTATTCAGGTTTGACCTGAACCGACACCAGCGGACCGCCGGGTCGTGACTGTTTCACGCGTCGACACGCGTCCGAACTAGGGATGCGCGCGATTAGTCGTCTAACCGATTAAACGTCCGCCCACTTTCTAGTCGGCACCAGAAATATTAGTCGTTTAAACCAATTTGTGTTTTATTCATGTACAAGGCCGCTTAACTGTCATACAGCCGCCCGCCACTCGTCGGGGCTACAGAGCCGTCAGACAGCAGCCCCCCCCCCCCCCCCCCGCGGAAATGCTCGAGTAGACTGGAGTTTTAAAACAGCACGGTGGGAAGATAGTCTCGCAAAACCAGCGCGGTTTGGCGGTACTTTAATCTAGAAAATGAAAACAAAGTAGTATGTAGACTGTGTCAGAAACAACTGGCATACAATCACTCGACTGGAGCAATGAGCAACCACATTCGACTCAAGCATTTGGATGTTAATCTGCACGAGACGACGGCTGCTGATGCTAGCGGTGCTGATGCTAGCGGTGCTAGCCACACTCAGGCCGATTTGACATTGTTTACCTGAAGACGTGTTCTCCCGTCCGGTCTGAGAGATTTTAGATGTTTGTTTAATTTTACACTCATATTGAACTGCGCATAGAGCTTAATAATTCAGCAGTAATTTATCTTTTTTAGATGTAACATTATTTGTTAACTTTAAGTGAGTTTTTGTCAGATGTGCAGGGTTTATATTCATACTGCACGGCGCAAAATGCTGCTCGTTTCGGTTGAAATGTAATTATAAATTAGATGTTTTATTAACTTGAAAGTGAATTAAAGCAATAATTTTTGTCGGATAATCTGCAAGATTCAATGTGTCAGAGGCAATTTATTTATTTTGGTGGTTAACGTTTGACTGAGTTGCCTTCATGTTCACATTCATTCATACTGCACGGTGCAAAGTGTCTCGTACTTCAGCGGCATTTAAAATCCGACATGGTTGTTGAACATTGTGATTAAAGGCTTAAAGAACTCTTGTTACACACAATATTTTTTGGGACAATGTTTCAAATTCTGTTTCGATGTTTCAATAAATTGTGCTAAATTTTCACTGTTTTCTGAGTGTTTTCCTTTTTTTTAAGCTAGTCGACTAGTCTTAATTAAAATTTTCGTTTAGTCAACAGGGAAATTAGTCGCCAGGAACATCCCTAGTCCGAACTCACCAGCTGGGAGGCGACTTCCTCCGTTTTGATCTGTTTGACCGGACGGACGTCGTCGGGCTCCGACGCGTCGCTGCTCCGCCTCTTCATCTTCCTGCCGCCTTTCTCTCTGCCTTTCTTCTCGGGCATCACCACACCTGAATGCACAGAGAGGAGGAAGGTTTCCGTCTGTCCGTGGCTTTTTCTCTCCCATTTCAATCATTTCCAGAGTCGGAAACAAGCGTTAGATTCTCACACAGTTTACTTGCATTTCAATCATTAAATCTCAACGTGTCATCGCTTCCCAGTGATGCATGAATGTGATGGATGTTTTTTTTTTTATTTAATGTGCTGTGAAGATCACATGATTGAAATAAAACATGACCGTTAAACTTAAATAACTCTTTTATAAGCAAAAGCTGTTGATGCAGCAAGTTAAGAGATAATCACCATCACGTGTATCAATAAACCTGAACCTAAACCTGAAGCGCAACAATTATCGAAAATTTAAAAAGTGATCCAGAATCCAGGATTTTTTCCGGATCACACCCAAAATTAAATCAGTTCTTCCTTTTCACATTTCTGACAACTCCTGAAAATTTCATCAAAACCCATCAATAACTTTGAGTTATCTTGAACACAGACAGATGAACGCCGGCAAAAACATAACCTCCTTAGTGGAGGTAATAATTAATAATAATGATTTGGGTAGAGCATTTTCTGCTATATTACGTGAAATTTTCTTTGCACACCGATAGTAAATAATCAACTAGAAAAGCACTCGGAGAGCGCAGACCTCTGTCAAGCGCAACAATTCCCCCTTTCGCGATTTACAGATTGCGATTAAAATCCGCCTTCTGGATCAGATCCAGATCCGCCTTTGAAATTTGATAGAGGTTCCCATTGTGAAACCCTAACCCTAACCCTGAGTGAAATTTGATGAGTTTTGGGCAATAATTAACAGATATTGTGAAACAGAATTTTTGGCCCCATTTACCGCAATGTTATCGGAAATTTGAAAGTGATCCAGAATCCAGGATTTCTTCTGGATCACACCCAAAATGAAATCAGTTCTTCCTTTTCACATTCATGACAACTCCTGAAAATTTGATCAACATCCATCCATAACTTTCTGAGTTATCTTGAACACAGACAGACAGACGGATAAACGCCTGCAAAAATATTACCTCCTTGGCGGAGGAAATAAAATCATCTCGTGTCAAACTAAATAAATATTTATCTCCTGTAGAAGCGACGGGGCTCAAAAACATTCCAGTCTGTGGGTTTCAGGGACATTTCTGATGTTTTCTTGCTGGTTCTTCCGTCTCTTTCCCACTTTTTAACATCTATAAGTGAATTTCAGTGGCCTGTGGCCCTTCAGCCAGTTTGAGATGCAAACGTTTTTCATTTTATATCATAAAAGGACAGAAAAATACAATATAAGACGCTTAAATGAAATCTCAGGATTTTTTTTTTAAATCAATCTTTAAGGTAGTCATGCAGTAGAACAAAAGAATTTAGAAAAGTTCAAAAAAAACATCTATATGGACCCGAATCGAAGACAAAAATAAATTCACAAGTTGATGCAATGAACCCGGAGAGTCCGGAGAGTCCGGAGGGTCAACACGGAGCAGCTGATAAACAAATCCATTCATCTGGTTTTCAAAAACCAACTTGGTGCCTGAGGATCTAAAATCTCGGTTGGTATTTGTGTTCCCAGTCGAGTCAAAGTCTTTCAGACTTGTATGAAAGCGAACCGGAGCCCAGATGAAGCTGTGTCCAGTGACTAAAGTCTTAATTATGTTGAGCCGTAAACATGAAGTTGAGTCACTGAATGAATCATCTCAGACACGATAAACCACTGAAACTCACTGTCGGGTACAAATCAACATGGGACGAGGTTAACGCCCTCCACATCTGCATTAAATGCACATCTGTGTCTACGCAGTACACCAGAACTGATCCGTCTGATCTGAAGGAGAATCGAGCCTCGGGAGGAGTTCGGGTCCAGTTTTCTGTCCTTCCCGGTGATATGAAACACACACATAAAAAAGGAAAGCCGGCCCATCGTGACTCAGCTTTCGGTTTAGACCTCATGTAGGAACTCGATATCCACTTATAGAGATATTAACTAATAATACCATCAGTGAAGCATCAAAGAATGACTCTAATTTCTTTTCCATTAGCGGTGCTGTAATGGCTCTCTGGGTCTGGACGCGCCTCCATCAACACTCTCCATTTGTGGATACTTGGACCGACCGCCTGCACGCTTGGACGTTCTCGGTTCACCGTCGTTCCTCACGCGGTCAGATGGATGATGCAGACAGTAACTTATCTGTTTGGACGAAGGAGCAGGTGTTTGACGTGACTCCTCCGACGCAGAAGTCCAGAATCGGCGCCGCTTTGTTAAAGACTGGAAGTCGTGAAGGATGGTGACGCCGTGTTCGTTCTAGTGCAGTTCTGGGTCAAAGGTCCGGTAATGACGCTAACCTCACTGAATCCTCACAACACTTGTGAGCAGACCTGAACGCGTTCATTGAACGAAAGTTCACGAACTAGTTCATATTTTGTGTGAACGTGAACTGAGCGCGCTCTCTTTCTCCTTGTCGAGCGTCGGGCGTGAACGACGCTCTTTCAAAGTTCACGCACGGTCAAAACCGTTCCAGGTTTCCAGCGAACCCCATTTAAAATCCACCACAGACGAGCCTGATATGTATCTGAGGAAATCAATCAAACATGGCAACACGGCTGTCGCTGCTGTCACGCTAACATGGCAACACGGCTGTCGCTGCTGTCACGCTAACATGGCAACACGGCTGTCGCTGCTGTCACGCTAACATGGCAACACGGCTGTCACTGCTGTCACGCTAACATGGCAACACGGCTGTCGCTGCTGTCACGCTAACATGGCAACATTGCTGTCACTGCTGTCATGCTAACATGGCAACACGGCTGTCGCTGCTGTCATGCTAACATGGCAACACGGCTGTCACTGCTGTCACGCTAACATGGCAACACGGCTGTCGCTGCTGTCACGCTAACATGGCAACATTGCTGTCGCTGCTGACACGCTAACATGGCAACACGGCTGTCACTGCTGTCACGCTAACATTGCAACACGGCTGTCGCTGCTGTCACGCTAACTATTGCGTCATCAAACGTTTAAAACAAACAGGAAGATGAAAGCTACAGTTACCCGGAGCTGGAGGAGACCCCCGACTCTCAGGGGGGGTTGAAATATTAAAATGGGGGGAAAAAAAACATTTGCACCTTAAGGACCTGTTTTTGTCTTATAATAACGACCATTTGGCAGCAAGTTTTTCCTCATATTTTTAATACACAGTAGAGAAGTGATTCCCAAAGTGTGGGCCGCGGCCCCCTGGTGGGCCGTCGTGGGACTGCAGGTGGGCCGTGAGGAGGTCATTAAAATTAAACAAATGTTTTCAATTCTCGATCTTTTTAAAATATGTTTTGAATTACTGTAAAATATTCATGACATTATTTTTAAAAAAAAACATTAAGAAGTAATAAAACAAACCAGTTAAGTCATTTTAACTTAATATGACAAGTGTCACCTATTTGTTGACCCCTCACATTAATATCAGAACGTAGCTTCTAGTCCTGTATGGTGATCACAGTTGTGATTAAAGGTTTCGGTGGGACCACGGAGATTTTTCACATTTCAAATTGGGCCTTGGTATTCTGAAGTTTGGGAATGCTAATGTGGATAAAGATTCCGAATTGGACACACAGTTTTCGAACAGATAAAATGGATAAAATAATTTCTGTATGTGGTGGTGTAGTACAGTACATGGACAGCGGTAATCATTTTGACAAATAAATTGCTTGCAGCAACATTTAAAAAAAGAATAATAAAAATGAACTATTCATTTCATTTTTTGAAATGATGAACTGAACTAGTTCATTTTAATTTCTATGAACTGAACTAGTTCGTGTAGAAAGTGAACTTGCCCAACACTGGCTGTTGGTTGCCACTAAAGCACTCGTTATTCGGCACGCTTACGAGATTTTATGAAGGCGCTCTTTTGTGGGTCTTCAAAGTAAAAAAAGTATCTGTAAAGAATCGAAGTCTGATTTGAGATGTAAGAACGCTAAGTAACGCTAAGTTAAAACCCCTTTTATAGCTAAATTCCTGTGGTAATGGATGGCAGCTTCCACGATAACGGCTTTTGGGTTCGTTCTGATCATCAGCAGTGTAGGCAGCAGGGGGAAAATATCGCAGGACTGTCGGAGAGCTAACCACGCACCACTGAGGAGTCGTTTATGTCCACATCCCCACAGATGTGATGCTTGGCAGATCCACAACTGACTCATCACATCTCTGCCACTTCTCTCCAGACTCCAGTTGAGGTTTGTGTACGGCCACAAAGCCCGGTCAGATAAGAGGCCGATGCTCGAACTGAACTCCCGAGAGCGACGCAACACACCCAGAATTCAGTTCAGCAGTGCTTTAGGTCACCAATTTAAAGTGGAGCTGAGCGATTTTATCGATTCTGCGATAAATATCGATATTTTATCGAGTATCGATTTTTCAGTCGATATTCTAAGCTTCTTTCAAAACCCCCGTGTCCCACCTTGTCCAGCATTTGCAAGCTGCCTGTCAGCCATATAATGTGTAATTGATGCTTTCAGTTCAATTAATTCAAACAAAGTCATTGGAACACTCACAAGATGTCACCAAAATCACTTTGTCCCTTTAAAATCTTTCGTAAAATGATGTAAATGTATTGTAAGATGAATATCGATATATATCGTATCGTGAGCCGAGTATCGTGTATCGTATCGCTACAGCCCTAATTTAAAGTCAGTAGGCAGCACCGTTGTTGTAGCCTCGTCAGCCATCCTAATTATTTCCTTCTCAATCCAAAAAAAATGCGTCCGGTTCCTCTGCATTTGACTTGGTTCTCCTGGGGTGGCGCCGGCGGACACGGAGGAAACTGGCTCTGGGCGCCGCTCGGTAGGCGGCGCTCCATTCAGAGACGAAACTAGACGCAGGCTGAGCGGAATCAGACCAGTATCAACAACAGACGTCAAAAATGGCGAGCAGTGGGCGGGGACAGCGGTGAGGGACTGTTGTGGGTTTTCTAGTAGAAAACCTTTTAACCTTTAAGTATAAATGTCAGACAGAAGTATCGCTTTGAGTGGCAGAAAAATCCATGAAACCTTTTAAAAAAAAAATACAAATAAAGAAGTGGTTTGGCATTTCTGTGGGCTAAACTGTCTACTCATTACCAAAACATTTACCGGTCCTGTAATTAACCTGGATGAGTCTGAACGTGTTGTATGTCAATGGAAGTCATGTCATTTTCACTGATGACTCACTCCCAACGGACTCTACGTGTTTTGAGTCGATGTTCACTTTAACTCATGATTAAATCAAACCAACAGCTACTTGCAGGTCGTCTCTTCATGCCGTTGTTGGATGAACTGAACTTTATCGTCATGTTAATCTACTTTCGAATGCAGATGTGCTGCAGTTAATCGGTGCATCTGCTTTCAAAACTTATTCTGACGGGTTTTTTCATGTTTAAAGTTTGCCGAAAGGTTGGCGGACTAGGTTTCTAGGGGTGAGTATTGGCAAGGACCTCCGCAATACGATATGTATCATGATACTTGGGTCACGATATCATATTATCACAATATCGTGATATATTGCGATATTTCACAATATATCGTGATATATTGCGATATATCGCAATATATCGTGATACGTTCCGCTATATCACGATATATCGTAATATATCGTGATGGTTGCAATATATCACAATATATCACGATATATTCCGATATATCACGATATATCGTGATATATCGCAATATATTGCGATATTCTACCCAGTTAATATCAAAATTAAAAGTAGAGATGAAAAATCAAGTTGTTGTATATTGTTCATCAGATGATATTGATCATTCAGAGGACAAATTGAGTCAAAACTATTTGCTTCAAAACAACCTATTTGTTGATTGTTTTTGCACATTTAAGTAATCATTACAACATACAGTGATCTCTCGCCAATTCGCGTTTTAAGTTCCGCGGTTTTAGTTATTCGCGGATTTTTTTCAGAAATATATAATATTAAAAAAAAAAAATCAAGAATAAAATCACGGAAACATCACAGGATGTTGTGCGCGTTCTATCGCAGCAAAGAAATGTTGTGAGCCAGCCTGGTCCCTTTAAGAAGGTGGCCTTATGGGTGATGGTTAGATGAAAGAGCGGTTTCTTTACTACGGTTCAGAGACCAGAGGCTGTGAAGGTACTCGCTACTTTTTTGCGGTTTTTAAATATATTTTAAACAATTATTTAGGCTCAAGGGGCTCGGCTCCTGTTAGCGGATTTTGATTCTTGCGGGGGGGGCGGCGCCGGTCCCCATTAACCACGGAAATTAAGGGATTACTATACTGACAGCATTGTAAGAACTGTAATAAATCGATATTAGGAGCTGAAAAATCAATATTATATTGGGCGGCCGAAAATCACGATATATTGTCAAATCGATTTTTTTTTTCACACCCCTACTAGTTTCCCGGCAAATGTTCACCGATGGTTCCTTTTTTTTTTTTTTTTTTTTTTTCTAACTTCGGCCAGCTGCTGATTCCACGTCATCAGAAGTTTGGTTCTGTTGTGTCACAGGAGGGTCTGTGAAGTCTGAGCGGGCCTTTCGCTTTTTTTTTTTTTTTTTTTTTTTTTCATTCACACGATGCACGAATGTACACGCGCCCTCGCGAGCACAAAAACGGAAGTCGTGTTTCCAAGTCGCACTGCTCTGCCTTGTGAAATTTAGTCAGACTGTCTTGAAAGAAATGCCGCCAAACTGTCCTCGACGGCCGGCGCCCTTCACGTCTGAGATGTTTACCTGCTTCAAATCAAGCTAATTTGAAGCAGCAGACAAGCTGATGCCGATCCAGTTATTTGAATCAGGTGTTTCTTACCAGAAATGGTAAAAAAAAAAAAAAAAACCAGCAAGCTGTTCCTATTGTGAAGGAAATGAATGAAACACAACTGCATATTTGAGGAGAGAGGCCCAGGCCTCCCCCTCCCCCGCCGCCTCCTCCAGCTCTTCTGGGGGGAATACCGAAGAGATGTAACCTCTCAAGTGTGTCATGGGTATGCGGCAGGAAATGCCTGAAACGCCCCCAGGAGGCCTCCTGACCAGATGCTCAGAGTACCTCAACTAGCTTCTCTCAACGCGGCGGAGCAGCAACTCTACTCGGTCACTACCTCGTCTCTAAGGGAGAGTCCAGCCACCTCACGGAGGAGACTCATTTCAGTTTTCTATCCACGATCACATTATCGGCGGGTAAACGGTAGGGATGCGCGCGACTAGTCGTCTAACCGATTAAACGTCCGCCCACTTACTAGTCGGCACCAGAAATATTAGTCGTTTACACCAATTTGTGTTTTATTCATGTACAAGGCTGCTTAACTGTCATACAGCCGCCCGCCACTAGTCAGAGCTACAGAGCTGACAGACAGCAGCCCCTCCTCTC
Organism: Hirundichthys speculiger; assembly: GCA_018398805.1. Lineage (NCBI taxonomy): Eukaryota > Metazoa > Chordata > Actinopteri > Beloniformes > Exocoetidae > Hirundichthys > Hirundichthys speculiger. The sequence continues at coordinate 47,271 of JAGFBZ010000891.1, forward strand.
TGCGGAAATGCTCGAGTAGACTGGAGTTTTAAAACGGCACGGTGGGAAGATAGTCTCGCAAAACCAGCGCGGTTTGGCGGTACTTTAATCTAGAAAATGAAAACAAGGTAGTATGTAGACTGTGTCAGAAACAACCGGCATACAATCACTCGACTGGAGCAATGCGCAACCACATTCAACTCAAGCATTTGGATGTTAATCTGCACGAGACGACGGCTGCTGATGCTAGCGGTGCTGATGCTAGCGGTGCTAGCCACACTCAGGCCGATTTGACATTGTTTACCCGGAGACGTGTTCTCCCGTCCGGTCTGAGAGATTTTAGATGTTTGTTTAATTTTACACTCATATTGAACTGCGCATAGAGCTTAATAATTCAGCAGCAATTTATCTTTTTTAGATGTTACATTATTTGTTAACTTTAAGTGAGTTTTTTGTCGGATGTGCAGGGTTTATATTCATACTGCACGGCGCAAAATGCTGCTCGTTTCGGTTGAAATTTAATTATAATTTAGATGTTTTATTAACTTGAAAGTGAATTAAAGCAATAATTTTTGTCGGATAATCTGCAAGATTCAATGTGTCAGAGGCAATTTATTTATTTTGGTGGTTAACGTTTGACTGAGTTGCCTTCATGTTCACATTCATTCATACTGCACGGTGCAAAGTGTCTCGTACTTCAGCGGCATTTAAAATCCGACATGGTTGTTGAACATTGTGATTAAAGGCTTAAAGAACTCTTGTTACACACAATATTTTTTGGGACAATATTTCAAATTCTGTTCCGATGTTCAATAAATTGTGCTAAATTTTCACTGTTTTCAGAGTGTTTTCCTTTTTTTTTAGACTAGTCGACTAGTCTTAATTAAAATTTTCGTTTAGTCGACAGGGAAATTAGTCGCCAGGAACATCCCTAGTAAACGGAGAGCTAAACTGAGAGTCGCACAGCTTCGGACGTGATTGCAGGTGTGGAGGTGCGCGGCGCCTCACCCTGCTCGCTGATGGGCACCAGGCGGTAGACCTTGTAGGGCTCGGAGATGTCCAGCTGGGCTCGGTCCATCACCTCCTTGAACTCGGGGCTCTTGTTGAGGGCGCAGCGCAGGCGGGTCTTCCAGGTGGCCGGGTTGTCCTGCTCCCCGTCCGTCAGCTTGCCTTTGAACTCCGCCCACGCCTGCGTCGGGGTGGGGGGGGAGGCGGGGACGTTTACTAACCGAGACGTGAAGCGGTTCGGAGGCGGGCCGTGTTGACGGGCGCACTGACCTTGAAAATGGCGGCGTCCTCGTCTCTGCGGAAGTCCTGTTTCCCGGCGTGTTTCCAGGGGATGCGGAACATGGTTTTGGCCTCGTCGTCCCAGACCACGCCGGGGTACTTCCCACTGCTGACCTGGAAACCAAACACACAGCAGAGCTTTACTTTAAAGTTCTAACAGGCCCGTATGTTCTCTGTCTGAACCTCTGGAGGGTTTGGGATCTTGTTCTCCTGCCGCCCTGCTCTCTTGGGAAAGGCCGCCATGTTTTATCCTGTACATAAGAGCTTATCGTTACATTAGGGATGCACCATAACTGTTATTTAACTTCAGTGTGATCTTTATGTGTCACCAGATTTATGCATTTTTGGTTTGCTGCCAGAAAGAATCAAAATAACTAAAAGATATCAGTTATGGGTACGTCTGGCAACCGCGTCAGGATGTCGCATTATCCTGAGACACTGGAAATCATCTATATCATGCTCATTTAAGGAATGGACTGAACTACTGACAAAAATTGCTTTATATGAACGAGTTACTTTCAATGTTAATGGGAAAGAAGAATTATTCAACCAGATTTGGGGGCCTTTTTTGAATTATATAGAAAACATGTCTGTTTAGCTGTACAAATATAATTATTGTGTATAAGCAGAGGTCGATGTCAATTAGTATTTGTTTGTAGGCACTGTTTTTTGTTTTTTTTTGTTTTTTTTCTTTGCGTTGGTTGTTTGTTTTGTGATTGGTGTTCATACGTAAAAAACAGAGAGCTGAACTGATATGAGGATTTTGTACTTGCATTGAAATATGTACTGCTGTCTGTGAAAAATACAAATAAAAAAAATAAATAAATAAATAAATAACTGTTTTTTAAAACCGATACCGATAATTTTCAGCTCCTAAAGGCCGATACCGATAACACACACATATACCTAAGTCATTACATCAATACTATGAACAAATCAAAATAGTTGGACTCTTAAATGAACAGATATTTATTTTTTCCATTAAAATACTATTGACAAGCCTCTCAAACATTTTCATAAAGCTATCAAACAAACCTATTTGATATCTCACATCAACTTAAATAAGGTTCATTACTGACTGATATAAAAATAAAGGCTCCTTGAACTGATGGAAATACATGCATCAAAATTACTAACTGAAAAGGATTAACATTTAAAGGATTTTGACTTGTGGTTCCATTTAAATTAATACCTTTAATTAAAGTAAATGAGGTTCAGTGATTTATTTATTTTTTTTTGTTGTTGTTTTTATCTCATGGAAGCTTTAGATGAGAGAGATGAGGGAGAGGAGAGGGGAGACTGCTGCTGGCTTGCATTAGCATTAGCGTTAGCATTAGCTCACGTTAGCGCGATTTCAAAACTCCATGGAAGCGATTGTTATGTTGTAGGTGGCTGATCAGGTTTGACTTATTAAAGCTTGTGCTTCCCTCCTCGTAGAATTCGCTTCGTCACAAATATCCACCAAACTATCTTCTTCTGAAACTTTAACGAAGTTCCACGCCATCGCCGCCATGTTTGTTGTGATCATCACAATGCATGCTGCATTCAAGGTGTAACGTAAATTCCGACATTCCCTCATTTGCTAGTCGTTCTTTTAGCCTTTTCTATTTTTTTTTTCTTTTTTTATGTGTAACATGAGGGGAAATACTGCGAATATCGATTCAAGTCAGCAACTACTAAAATTATGACCGAGTTAACGAGTTGTTTTCTGGCATGAGGGGGTATTCTTGATTTTCCTGATTGAGAAATCGTTTTTCTGATTATGCCGACGTCACTTGAACATAACATTCACTGCCGGTCATTCAAGGCTCAGAGGGAGCGAGACACTGCTGTGTTGACAAAAATATAAATGTTTGTCCTGATTTCGGACTTATCGGAATGACGTCATCATTTCCTGTTGTCGGCCCGATAGTTATCGTGCACCCCTACTTTACATACAACTGCTCTATTTTTGCACAAATTCAATATATAATTACGCTGCAGTAGCACTTCACGTGACCATAATTTAACAAAAAATTATCATTGGGATGATAATTTAAGTTATCAGATGGGATGCGGCATCCCATCTGATAACAAGGATGGAAAGATGTTACAGACGCAGTGGTGATTCACTCCACTATAAAATATAAAATATAAATCTCATTTACAGTCAAAAAGCCTGAGTTCAGCCCCAGGTGTGATGCTGCTTGTTTTTTTTTTTTTAAGCTTTATTGACCGCTGGGATGTGCTTAACTGTATTGGTTATTAGGGCCGGACAATAATTCAGTAACAATATCACAACAGGAAGTGTTTCAATAACATTAAAACACTTTCAACACTGTGACTTTAAACACATGACTGATAGTTGGAGATGCATCATTATTTTGACAATGCCAAGACAAAGTTTGTTTTGACGGTAAATAGAAAGTAAACCCTTTTTTTTTAATGAAATAAATCATTTTGTGTGTACAGCCATCCTTTCTGGGCTGTTTTTCTGTGTTTTCACTGAAAAAACTCAAAATCTTACCAAGTGTATTTTTCTCATTTCTAGTCAAAAATATCTCATCACACTGAATATAAGACAAAATCACCTAAAGAGTAACATTTCAGTGAGATATAGGAGCTTGTTTTTAGACTTTTTTTAGACTGAATTAAGTGAATTTCACTTGCCATTGCAGATTTTTTTGCTTATTACAAGCAAAAAATATCTTGTATTAAGTCTGTTTTAACTGCCAATGGAACAAGTGAAAATTTGCTTAATTCAGTCTAAAAAAGTCTAAAAACAAGCTCCTATATCTCACTGAAATGTTACTCTTTAGGTGATTTTGTCTTATATTAAGTGTGATGAGATATTTTTGACTAGAAATGAGAAAAATACACTTGGTAAGATTTTGAGTTTTTGCAGTGTTCATATAAATATTCATAAGAAATATACTGATTTTTAAATTTTCTCCAGCCCAACTTATTTATTTTAGAGTGAATTGGGTCTTAAAGTTAGGGCTGCTATTTAATAATTTCAGTGTCTAACTTTGTCTTCAGTCTTGAGCTGCTAATGTTTGTCTATTTTCTTTTAAGAGAGAGAGAAAATAAGTATTTTTTTTTTTTTTTTGGCCACTCTGCAGCCTTAAATTCATCCCAGATGTGTAAATAGTTCCAATTGAGCCTCACTTTAATTCAATGACCTGGTAACTGAAGTGCAGCATATTTAGGGATTCAAAGCTTGTTCATTTTTTTTTTATTTTTTTTTATGATTTGCCTTTAAAAAAAAAAAAACAACAAAAAAAAAAAAAACATGAGGTTTTACATCTGCAGACAAATGAATCTTCTTTAGCTGTTTTTTTTTTTTTTTTTTTTTTTAATTATTTCAACTTTTGTGTTCCCACAAACGCAATCAGTTTATGGCACTCTTCCTTTCCTCGCTCCCTCCCTCCTTTCCTCATCCCACACACGCACACGCACGCACGCACGCACTCCCACGCACCTGCTCGACGATCCAGGAGCGCAGTCTCCGAGTGGAGCGCATTTTCACTCCCGCCATGACTCCTTTATAAAGACCCGAGGACACTGTGACACAGAGGCTAACAAACAAACAAACAAACAACAACAATCCCAGTTAATAACATGACGTGACACGCGCTCGAAACGTCATTAACGCGTCTCTCCCACAAGCGTTTAAAAACAACTCTAACATGAATGGAGACTAAAGATATCACTAAAAAAAAGGTCCCGGATTAATTTAAATGAACCATATAACCCTCACGTGTGCGTTTATAGTGAGTGTAAATTGAAATAATTAAAATAAGAAAGGATAGTTTCTTAAATTTGATCATTTTCAAACGGAGTTCGGTTTGGGAACTGATTTAAAAAAAATAATAATAAAAAAAAGAGAGGACAGTCCCTTCCGCTGGTGCTGTTAATAAATATATTAAAAATAGACGCTAAGGTGTTAAATAAAGGAAGTAGATATAAGTTTCGTTTACCTCGGTTACGTTTCCTCCGCGGTGTCTGCGGACTCGCTGAGTTTTCAGACTGGTTCAGTTTTCCGCTCCGGTCCGGTCTCAGCACCCAAAACAGTTTCCCCGAAATCACGTGACTTTACAGAAACGCCCTCCCTGCCCGCGACCGCCAGGGGGCGACAACGGACACAGAGCTCAGACCTGAATGACTGGAGCTCAGACTGGGAAATAAAGAGCTGATATAAATGTTTAATGTTGATTTTACTCTTTCTTGCTTTATTGACTTTATTTACAGGGTTAATACGATGTATTATATTCCCTTGTTTCCTTCATATATTTATGAAATCTTTAATGTTAGGCAGATTATATTTCTGCCTGGTTCTTGCTTATTTTTTCGTGAAGGTGTATTTATCCATACTTTTAAATCCTGTTTTAATGCAGATAAAGGTCCGTTTGCTGTAGTAGACTCCGAGGCTGTACTGAAACTGGACTCATCTTTCTCTCTTTCAGTTAGAGAAAATGTCAGTTAGAAATCCCCAGTTTATGATTTTATACAATGGTTTTCTTCAGATTAAGTAAAACAGTTGATGCATGCTAAAATACAATCATCATTGTCAAGTCCCTCCTTTTTAAATTTAGCTCATTTTTGTTTTACACTGATGACCTCAGTTTGTCTGAAGACACACCTTTAATCTCTGTGAAATCTTTATATTGTTTTTACAGACTACTTATAGGCTTTACAATCAGTGTCAATACTGTTAATATTGTTTATATTGTTTTTACAGACTACTTATAGGCTTTACAATTAGTGTCAATACTGTTTATATTGTTTGCACAGACTACTTATAGGCTTATAATTACTGTTAATACTGTTTTTATTGTATAGACCATTTCTAGGCTTTACAATTACTGTTAATACTGTTTATATTGTTGTACATACTCATACTGTTAACACTGTTAATACTATTGACCACACTCATACTGTTTACACTATTTATACATATCATTCATAGCGCTACAATTACTACCCATCATGTTAATACTGTTAGTCTATACATATGTATATAAATATTTATATCCTGCATAGCACTTCTGGATAGATGCAAACTACATTTCGTTACCTTGTACTTGTGACAGTGTAATGACAATAAAGTTGAATTCTAATTCTATTCTATTCTCAAGAGTTCCAGTGTTGGGTTGAGTTTTATGCCTTTTAGTCTTTTATTTCAGGTTTATTGAAACTCCTCCGGATGTCCCCTGAAGCTTCTCGCTCAGTTTTCTTCTTGAGGGAAAAGCGACTGGACACCAAAGCGTGAATGTAAAGATGAGTGTAAATCTAATTTCAGAAGGTTAGTGATCCTGCAATGTGGATTTAACAACAATGTTAAAATATGTAATCAGGTAGTTAATCTGGAGGATATACACGTCACCATTGCTGCTTTTTGGACAGATTTATTAATGTCAACTTTAAAGGTAGGGTAAGCAATTCTGTATGCTTTATCAGATGGAGAGATCATCAAAGTATTCTGGTTCAAATATCAATAGATGTGACATTTCCCAGAAACTGCTTACCCTGCCTTTAAAAGCCTTATCAAAATATTTAATTTTCATTTGATGCCAAATTAACCTTCCCACTGTAACAGTGTTAGATAATCAGTTTTATGAGGTTATATAATGTAAGGATTTTCATAAAACTTTCCTAAACGTCTTTGGAATTTAGATAAAATGTTAAATCTACAGTTACAATGATTGCTAGTTTAATTAGGAAAATTTAGACTATATTTAAATCTGACTTGTAAAGTTTCCTTGAATACTTTACTGTTATTAAAACTGCTTCATACTGAAAAAGAAACTACAGCCTTAAGTTTCTGTTACATGACTAACATGAGAAATATTTCCTAAAGAATTAATTCACTTAAATGTGAACCAAAACAGAAAGTAGCAGTACATGGAATATTTCACAATCCAGAGACAAAAATGATTTCAACCAGATTTATTCAGCACACAAATCTTCCTTCTGTTCATATATATCTCTGAACACATTCATTTAATGCAAAAATGATCCAAACTGTTTCCTCCAACAGCTCCAAGTATTTACTTCCCAAGTTTAAAGCTTCGGTCTCTTTATGTGATTTTTAAGGCACAAATCATGAAAGAATCAGGGAATCAAATGTGCTTCTTTGAGAGGAAAAAAAAAAAAAAGTAAATCAACTGAGAATCGGAGGAAAGAAGCAGAAAAACAGATGTTTCGAAACACAAAAAATGTTTTGGCGCTCATCTCTTCCCGCTGTAGACGATTAAAACAGCAAAGCTGCCGTCCAGAAAACTGAGTCAATTCCTCTGTGGGGGAGAGAAAATAAAATAAAATAAAATAAAACATGAGTGCTCGATCTGTCGGATTGTTCAGAAGTCTTCATTTCTTTCGAGGAACTTTTTCTCCAAGAGGAACCTCCATCAGTTTCTGAGAGACGAAAACACGACAAACGTCAGTGGCAGCTGTGACCGCACCTGTAACCGCACCTGTAACCGCACCTGTGCAGGTTCGTTTCTGCTGCGTGGACCGCACGCCCGCCTCACCTTGAGCAGCCGAGCGTGGTACGCCTCGTCGTCCTCCGCCTCTCCTCTCTGCGCGGCCGCCTGGTACCGTTCGCAGGCTCGGATCAGCTCGTGGGCTTCGTAGAGCGGCGCCGGGTCCAGAGAGTGAGCGTTGATCAGACTCACCAGGTACTCCTTGTAGTGCTTCCTAAAAGAACAAATAAAAAGTGTTACGTTTGTCAAAGTGAGGAGAGAAGTTTTGAAGCTGCTTTATCTCAGCATCAGCTTTTGTTTTGGCCTTTTAATCCTGAGAAGGAAAATCAGAGTCTACAGGCTCCAGGACGTAAATGATCAGTCTCTAAAGAGCTTTTTTCCTGTAAACAGCTGCAGACAAACTTCCTTTTACTCTCCTGCTCGTCTCATACAGAGATGAAGGGATAAATAACGAGCAGGAAGAAAGAAGTGGATCTTTGTAGGGCAGCTGCTGGCTCATCTGTTCCAATAAAACCACTGATTTCTCTTCTTAAAAGTATCGTCATCAAACTTACATTTGTTTAGTCCTGAACGGAGCTGGAGGAGACGTTAAAGTAGGGTTTGAGAGGGTTTGAACGAGAGTTTATTTCTTTGTCTATAACAAGGATTCCCAAAGTGTGGGCCGCGGCCCCCTGGTGGGCCGTCATGGTATTGCAGGTGGGCCATGAGAGCTCATTAAAATGAAAAAAACGTATTTTAAATCCTTGATCTTATCAAGATAGATAGATAGATATAGATAGATAGATAGATAGATATAACTTTATTGTCTGTCATGAGTGACAGAAATTCGTCTTTGACAGGCTCATGTTAAAAACACAAAAAGTAACAAACAAACATTAAAAACAATGCAATGTTGTGCAAACATGCTAAAAAAAACATGCTAATTAAAAAACAATTAAAAAACAAAATATTTTTTAATTAGTGTAAAATATCCATGACACAATAAAAAAAAAACATTTAGAAGTAGTAAAACAAACCAGTTAAGTGTCTACTGTTATCTTAACTTAATATGACAAGTTTTACCTATATTTGTTGACCCCTCACATTAACATCAGAACATAGCTTCTAGTCCTGTATGTTGATCACAGTTGTGATTAAAGGTTTGGGTGGGCCGCGCAGATTTTTCGCATTCAAATTGGGCCTTGGTATTCTGAAGTTTGGGAATGGCTGGTCTATAACATGCTTACTTCACCTAGAACCAGTAGAAGTATTTGTCCACAAATACAGAAGTTTTAGATGAACGTTTACATCGTCTCTCAGCGTTTACCGTCGCGGCTGCCGTGGCTGTAAAAGTCTCTCGTTGTGAGAACCGTCGTTCGAGCTGAAACACGACTGATTAGTTCCTGCTCTGTGATTCAGATCAGGATTTTTCACTTCCACGAACACCAGGATCCTTTAAAAAGTCTCCATATTTTAGAAGTAGAAGATGAATGCTGGTTTAAATCTTTTTTTTAAGTCTTAACTCAGGGGTGTCGGACTCATTTTCACTGAGGGCCACATCAGCATCATGGTTGACCCTTAACCCTTAACCCTTAACCCTAACCCACATCAGCATCATGGTTGACCCTTAACCCTTAACCTTTAACCCTTAACCCACATCAGCATCATGGTTGACCCTTAACCCTTAACCCTTAACCCTTAACCCTAACCCACATCAGCATCATGGCTGCCCTTGAAGGGCCAGATTGTAAATCAAAATATATCAAACTACACCTTATTATATTGTTAAATTCTGTATTTATTTCTGTGTTTTCTGTTAAAATGATCACGTAGATTAAACTCTTTCACAACTGACACCACCTCATTACACAAAAGACATACTGTTTTTTCACCTTGAGATACAAACTTGTAGTAATTTTCTCGTCGTTCATGAAACTGTCTTCCTTGTGCATCAGTTTTTCTTTTCTTGGACATGTTGGGGTTAGTTTGTAGAGGTTTTTTATCTCAAATCCATCAGTTCTGAAAATCGTCTTGAATTCTTGCTTATGGTGACATACTGTTATCATTGTGGGTAACGGCAAAATGCATTATGGGAGATGTAGTTTATTGTCAATATGCGCTTTAAAGCAGCTTAAGCTCATTTAAGTCTTAAAATATCGGTTTAAAATTTAAGCCAATAATGCACAAGCTCTCGAGGGCCACATAAATGTGTTTGACACGTGTCTTAACTTGGTTTAGCGTTGCTGGACTGGTTGAACCTGATTCTGACAGTTTAAGCTGCTGATCATCACCATCAGTGACTGGAGGACTGATCCTGATGCAGCTCTTCACTTCTTTACATCACAGCCCACCTTAACTATTTAACTTTTATTTTACGGTTGAGAGAGTCTGCTAAAACGAGAGGGAACGAGAAGCTGCACGTTTGTGACTTATAAGTGTAACCATCTTGCAGGAAGTCCCGTCCTCGAACAACATTAGCCGCTAGCTCAGAGATGGTTTTTCTGCGTGTGAACTGAGTTTCCACACATCTAGAACAACTCAAACCTTATAACTTTCATGGTAGTTTTGCATCTGATGCATCTGTACAACTTTACCACCAGGGAGTTATTTGCTTAAAGGTTTTTTTTTTTTTTTTTTTTTTAAACCACAGAACACCTGTGTAAATACTCAGTGACGTTAATTCCCTGTAACTGTTTGATGCAAAAGTGATGCTGTGTAAATAAATTCAAACACAACGGTCCCCTCTATGACATGTCCTAGCCTTCGTTCTTTGTAGCTCCCATCAGTTCTCCAAACTCAGAGTGCTGCCTAATAATTAAACAACCTCCTGAAAACTGAATATCCTGAGAGCACACTTACACTGAGAAGCAAAAAAAGAACAACTCACTCGGTTTCCTTAAACCAGTGCTTGACCCTGAACTTGTTTCCTGAATAAGTTTCTAATTTCTATTTTTAAATGTTCTCAAAATGACTCATTGTTCCTTTTTTTTTTTTGATCGTAGCCAGCAGCAGCTCTGTGTGTGAAGCGTTATCAAACGGGAGGCAGTTCATGAACAAAGCTGAGCTACATGTTCCAACCTCAGTGTGTTCAAAGTTCAATAAATAAAAAGAAAAGAAGGTGCAGTCTTCAAAAACCTAGACAGGAAGTTGCCGGCTTGTGAGGTTGCTGACAACAAAGATGCATCTGTCGTGTGTTAATGAAGCAGCAGCGCCGCTAAAGAGTCAAAGACGGTGGAGCTCGAGTCCCACAGAAGGTGAAACGGTACCAGAACCGTCCGGTTCCGACGTCAACCGGAAGCTTCATGAGGTTCAGAAGTGACCGTCTGCTCTGCTTTACTACAGTTGGACCGTACGTGTTTAAATGAACAGACTACACCACCTTTACGTTCAGGTAGAGGTGCTGAATGTTCACGGATGAAACTAAACTGGGTCATGGTGCTTCTGCTGTGTGTGCAACCAGAGATGAAGGAACAGACGGTTGTCTAACTTCCTGCTGGCAGCGTTGGTACATGTGGCAAAGCAGAGGGCAAAGTTGAGCGTGACTGAACTTTGACCAACGCTGTGCAGCAACAAACCATCTTTGTGCAGAGCTTCTCCTGCTTCTGGTGCGCAGAGGACTTGAGCGGTTTTCATGAGTCATAAAGACGAGCTATATATCCAAACAGCCAAAAACCACATGCATTTTCTTTTTCTTCCAATCTGATTTAAACCACAGAGGTGAGCTTAAATCAGATTATTACTAGGGCTGGGCAACAATCACAATTTTTAATCAATTATTCGCATTATTTCCCTGATTAATCCCATTGTATACACAAATTCAAAAGTAGTGTAAAGGTCACTTTTATTTAAATGTTCTGCTGCCATATGAACTAAAGTGTCATAACATTTGTTGTTCAAACACTTTAACATCAGCACTTGTCAGTAACACATATTTACACATCACATTTCTACCTCTATTTAAAATTTCATTAAAATTTTCTTATGTTACTTTGTATAGTTTTGTTTGTAAATAATTTCATATTTTAAACTGTATTGTAAATTTTCATATTTCATATTTAAATTTTATATTTTATATTCCATACTCTATTGTGTGTGACAGTGGAAGTGACTGAATTTCGTTGTACCCCCCCGGATACAATGACAATAAAGACATTTCTCTCTTTCTTTCTCTCTTTCTCTTAGTGTAAATCTCATCTTAAAAAATGTCAAATAAAATAAAGTTTATTGCCACTGCCAGGGCATTAATGTCATCCTGTTTTTATAAAAAATAAAACAAAAGTCTACATTAAAACAGGTCATTTCTGAGGTAACAGCAGAAACTTTTAACGGGGAGTTCAACTTGTCAGTTGTTAAAAATAACCTTGTTTCTGTTGAATCCTCCATCTGGGAGAACTTTAAAATGAAAATGTCCATGTTAAAGTTCTGTAACTTTACCAGTCCATGTATCATTCATTCTTTCCATTTTCAATTGTCAATCAAAATTTTTAAAAAATCGAACACAAAAAAACGAAAAAAATGGCAGTTTTTTTTTTATATTTATATTTCAATTTTAGACTTGGATCAAAAATACGAAATTAAAAAACGGGCCACAGGACACAGGTCACATTACAGGCACTTCAGTTTTAGAATATAACATCTCGATCTTTCACAATCCTCAAGTTTATCACAAAATGTTGCCTTTTCATCAAAAGTCACGATTTACCTGAAGTTGTGATTTAAAAAAAAGAAAAAAAATCTGAAATGCATCTCTTGTAAATGGCTGCATAATTAAAACAAGTAGTCCTTTAGTTATATTATATTATATTATATTAGGGCTGGGCAACAATTATAATTTTTAATCGCGATTAATCGCATTATTATTTTACTGATAAATCATAATTAATCGCATTGTACACACAAAATCAAATAATGAATTCAAAAGTAGTGTAAAATGCACTTTTTTTAAAATGTTCTGCTGCCATATGAATGAAATGCCATATAAAATGAAACCTGTCCATGTTAAAGTTCAGTAACTTTACCAATCTGTGTATCAATCATTCTTTCCATTTTCAATTGTCAATCAAAAATTAAAAAAAAAAAGTTTTTAATCTAACACAAAAAACTAAGAAAAAAGCCTGTTTTTTTTAATATTTCAATTTTAGACTTGGATCAAAAATACAAAATAAAAAAATGGGCCACGGAACTGAATTAGTTTTATAATGGAGGACTGGACTTTCTGTTGTCATTACACATCTGTGCCACTAGATGGAGCTGCACTGCAGTAACCAGCTAGAGAACAGCAGGACAGTGAACACATGGAGCAGATCTGATGGAACATGGAGGAATGACACCAAACGTTTTGTTGCAGTCCAGAATTTTTTTTTCCAAACAGAATTGTTAATATTGCTACCTGAGTTGCTACCTGAACTGTAAAGTTCACAGATTTTTACCGTTCTCCATGTCTGTTTTAGCTTTTCCGCATGTTTACCTGCAAATTGTTTTCCGGTTCGGCAGCAGCCAGTAACAGACTTTTCAAAATAAAAGCATGTGAGCAACATGCGTTAACGTGCGATAAAATAAATGTCGGCGTTAAATTAATGCGTTAACGCGATAATAACACGTTAACTTGCCCAGCCCTAGTTATTACAGATGTAGTCAGTCGGTCTGAACAGTGGTGTGACCCCAACACGATTTCAAACGTGGCCTCGGAGTGTCCATGAGCCATGAGCAGACACTGAAACCAAGCATCCTCCGTCTCTGGAGTTTTCTAACTTATGGTTTGAAAGGCGGCGCCGTGCAACCAACAGCAGCAGAGCAGTTCACCAGCCTCCACGCTGCTTTGTTTAATCAGTCGCGTGGATCTAGGTTACGATAGCAACCATGCAGATTAAAGAACGTGATGCAGGGAGATCAGATTTGCCTAAAATCACACTGCAGTCTGAACGTGGCCTTGAATGGAGACGTGGATCACATTTGAGCCTTGAACCCTGCTGAGGAGACGTTGCTCAGATTCAGAAATCTTATGAAAACATACGTGGTTGCAAAACACATTCATCTGTCCATGCGCCGATACAAAGTGGGGGAAGAAAAAGCGGACTGGTTCCAGCTTGGTCACTACTTTTTTTTTCTTTTTCTGAGGAAACGGCTGTAAATGCTGATAATCCTGAATCATGTGTTCAGTCTGTGTGATTTACTCACTCGCAGAGTCCCGCCTGACCCGGCTGGGTTTTGATGCCACACGGAGAATCGACCTGCTGACCGCCTTCGTCTTTCTGCTCCATCACACCGCAAGCATCTGCACCAAAAACAGAGCCGGTGACACACCGAGACGACATGTGAAGAGCAGAATATCTGATCTCAGCTGCAGGAGCCCAGAGAACAAAGAACAACAGATCGAAGCTCAGCAGTTCCCACTTTCTTTTCTTTTTTTAACTTCCTGAACACAGTAAATAAACTGTTTTACCGGTCTGAGTTTCATTTGAAGGATCCGTGTTGAAGTCCACACCTGTTCCTCTGAGGGCACAAACACACAAAAAAAAATGTAATTTGCATCTTTATACTGCTGTTAGAACCAAATTAAAGTTTATAACACTCCACACACAACTGGGTTTAGAATTTATTTGCATGTTGAAAGTAGTTATTTGTCTCTGCATGTGCACATTAAAGTAAGAAGAGGTATAATATTCAAGTCCACTGAAGGAGACACGATGTCGGACTAGAAAACTGTGATGGAATAGAAACATTATGACACTGAGAGATTAAAATTCACTCAAGTCTTATTTACAGGTTATCCTCATACTTGGATATTATAGCCACCAGGAGGTTAAAACTAAGTACAGGGATATACATTATTTATTCCAACGACAAATAAAGTGACAGAAATTGGATCCTTTGGTTGCAAAATGTTGTATACGTAGACGCAGAAGATGGAGCGTCACGTTTTACCTGCAGCAGCGCTTGCAGGCGGGCCGGTTCCCAGTCTCTGAGGTAGAACAGACAGTCTCGGGGGTGGTGGGCGTGGAGACCGCTGTAGTTGCACTGAGCCGCCCTGCAAACCGTCTGCAGAAGAGCACAAATACAAGAGCGACATCTTAGGATCAAGATTTGCTTCGTGATTGGCTGATACGTCACTGACGATGCATCCCAGTGCACCCTGGGAGATGATTCTCGTACATAGTTATAACTCCATTTAATCCCGTGTATCCCACAATGCATCATGGAGTTGTGTACTATCGGTAACCGCCGGCTAAAGTAGTGACAATTTGTCAAGTTTCATCTTTGCAAGAGCTTTCAAACTTTTAAAAAATATATATTCTTAACCATTTTGTTTTTATTTGAATTTCTGCATTTTCCTTTTTTTTTTTTTTTTAAAGATTTTTGTGGCTTTAGTGCATTTTTTTTCCCTCAACAGTGAGAGAGAGATGCAGAGCAGAGGGTCACAGGCTGGGAATCGAACCTGTGACCACAGCAGGAGGACTGTAGCCTCTGTACATGGACCAGACCTGTCAAGTATCCCATTTTGGCTGGGAAAGTCCCGTATTTTACTCTTCTCTCCCGCCGTCCTCCCGTATTAGTATTTTTCCTGTAAATCTCCTGTATTTTAACCTGTGTTATTATAAACCACTTAGAATTAAAAAAAAAAAAAAAAAAGAAGTGCCTGGAGTTACATCGGCCTTCGGAAAGACAAACATCTCAGTTTTTGCTCCAAAAGAGGCTGAAAGGTTGATGGCTGTTAAAAAACTTCTACTGGTTTGCTGATGACTCCACCTGACAGCTGTTGTATAAACTAATAAAACCACATACGATGGTCAACGAAGGCGCTGACGGGGGGGGGGGGTGTAACCTGAGCTCACCTTGTGGTACGGGTTGTTGCAGCCGCTGCAGAACTGGTACCTGCACTGGGAGCAGCTGAAGTGCATGCATCCGCCTTTCGTCAGAGCGTACTGGAAACCACACTGAAGACAGGCTGCAAGAGGACACCACATACTGGTAAACACTTACTGAAAACAGTTCTGGATCTAAAAAAAAAAAAAAAAAAGTGTTGAGAAAGGAACTTCTAAGAACTCTGAGGAGTCCTGTTGATCATCACCTCCCCCGCTTTGAACCGCTAACAGATCAGATAATGTACAGAATGTTCAGCTCCTATAAAGAGACTAAATTAGATCTGCATTTTTTTTTTTTTACATTAACTTAATTCATTTTGTCCTGAAGAACAGTCCAAAATAGAAATATATTCATAAAACTTAAAACTGGGCCACTTAAGTGAAACATTTTAATCCAAACAGACCAAAAAATTGTCAAGCAAATTGTTTAAAAATGTCAGTTTTGTATCAGGTTCTGTTCAAATTAAATTAACGTCTGGGAGCCGAGTATGGAAGTATTTCTGTGCCATCCGAGTTTGAATACGAATTTTTAAGATTGAAATTTTTCAGCATCAAAATCAGACTTTGAATTTTAAAAAACATCAGATTTCTAGCACTGAATTTTTTTTTTGCCTATGAATTTTATTTTGTTAAAATAAATTCAGTGTTAAAAAAAATTGTTGTCTTAAAATATTCAGTTTTTCAAAATTCAACACGCAAAGAAATTCAACACCCCAAAAAATTCAATGTAAAAAAAAAAAAATCAACATCTCAAAAAAATTCAGTCTAAAAAATTTCAATTTCTAAAAAAAAAAAAAAAATCAAAAAATCAGTTTAAAAAAATTCAACCTCAAAAAATTCAGTGTAAAAAAAATCAACCTCAAAAAATTCAGTGTAAAAAGAACCAGATAGTAAGACGGACCGGTCGGCCATCTATCTGGGTGGGTGTCACATGAACAATGGAGCGTAACATGATTGGCTGGACGTTAGCTGAATTGAGACAGGGATCGATTGCTTCTCCCTGGTGACCCGGATGTTGAGTCTGGTTCTTTTTACACTGAATTTTTTGAGGTTGATTTTTTTTACACTGAATTTTTTGAGGTTGAATTTTTTTACACTGATTTTTTTTTTAAGAAATTGAATTTTTTTACACTGATTTTTTTTTTAAGAAATTGAATTTTTTTACACTGAATTTTTTTGAGATGTTGATTTTTTTTTTTTTTACACTGAATTTTTTGGGGTGTTGAATTTCTTTGTGTGTTGAATTTTGAAAAACTGAATATTTTAAGACAACAATTTTTTTTAACACTGAATTTATTTTAACAAAATAAAATTCAGAGGCAAAAAAAAATTCAATGCTAGATATCTGATGTTTTTTAAAATTCAAAGTCTGATTTTGATGCTGAAAAATTTCAATCTTAAAAATTCAAACTCAGATGGCACAGAAATACTTCCATAGCCGAGGAGCTGAAATTACGTGGAAACTGTCAACTCAGCGAGGACGTGCTGAGCGCTGAAAGCAGATTCAAACTCTCTGAGGTGGTTTATAGTTTTAAGGAGGAGGAAGCTTGTGTTCTGGGTTTGAGGCGGAGTCTGCGGCGAGCCTCACTGATGCCGTTGTCTCTCAGGTAACCAGCCAGGCCCTGCTTCTGGTACTCCGGGTCGTTCTCCCTCTTCCACTGCTGGAACTGCTCGCAGGACACGTCCTGGTGCTGAGGCTCCCACTGGGACCAGAGACAGATCTAATGAGCTGCCGGCGTCTCAAGGCCGAACGTCCGAGGCCTTTCATGTTGCTTCTAATCTGCTCTGAGATGAGAACAGTTTCACTCACGGGTTTTTTGCACTGAGCGCAGAAACTCTTCCGGCACGAAGGGCAGGTGACCTTGAGCTGGTTTCCGTCGTTGATAAACCCGGAGATGCACTGAAAGTGGAACAGAGGGTCTGTTTTATTTTATTATCAGGGTTTTTTTTTTTGTTTTTTTTGCTTTTTTCTCCCCCCCATCCACCATCAAAAGAATTCAAAGACAAAAAAAACAGCATGGCATGTAAATAAAGGGTGGAGGAGGAAATGTGATGAGATCAGACTGCTGTCTGATGCTGGAGGGAACTCACATGGCAGCACCACAGGAACTTGGGGTCTTTCATCAGCGTGTGCTCCGTCAGCTTCTTATGAAACAGGTCGTAGACCTCAGGGTCCAGGCAGTCCCTCAGCTGCAACACCACAGCGTTACACGTCTTATATCTCAACCTTCCGGCGCCCTTCACCCCCCCTCTTTGGCCCCCCAGCTCACCTGGATGTCCAGCGTGGAGAAGTAGCTGTCCAGCTGCTCGGGGTCGTTGATGTCCGGCTCGCTGCAGGCGGGACACACCATGTCTCTGATGTGTTTGTCTCTGATGGCGATGGTGAAGTGCATCCTGAAACACTCGTGGCAGACGCAGCACTGACAGGAGGTCAGAGACTGCATCTGGAGACGGAAATAAAAAAACAGATCAGCTGGAGCAATGCACCTGTTACAGCCGTGCATTAACCCTTTAAGCGCCAAAGTCGCAATACTGCGACAAGCAGCATTGCTGAATATAACAGGTTGTATCTATAAATGTGATGCTGAATCTTGTTATTACTTTTCACCAGGAGATGGCGGACATGTGTGCCTGTAATCTGAGAACCATTTTTGGTGGTGGCGCTATTCAAAGTTTTAGCGTAAAATGAGTTTGTAAAACACCCTCCAGCGCAGAGACGCGCAGCGCAGCAGTGGTAGAAATGCTGAGCGTAGCGAGAGCAGAACAGAGTGAAAGAGTGTTTTTACATTTACTCATGATGTCAAGAGGTTGGTTTACTGTCCATAAAGTACTTTGTCAGGTTCTGGCTGAACTCCGATTCAGAGGAGGAAGATATGCCGTTGTCCAGTGAAGCAGAAACTGACATCAGTAGTGACGGCGAGTCGCGCATCGCAATAGTCCACAATCAGCACATCGTATATCGGATGCTTTACCTCAGCGTGACCGGGGTGGAAACATTCTGCGATCGCCAAGCAGGTGGAGGTGTCAGGGGGGCTCATAACACCGCAAATATGGAAAAATGTAGCGGGGATGAAAACAATCGCGGTTTTCCTGGCAACGCGGGAGAAGCCGTGGGAAAAAAACACTGCTGATGGCGCACTGGAAATCACAATGATGATGACGATGGCGGCTGTGAGTTCTTGAGAGACGAGGAAGATTATCGAAAGTGAAGCCTAATTTTTGATGAGGTTGTTTCTGTTTCTGTAATTTTCTGTTGGTTTTTGTGGAGACGATCTGACAAATTCTGAGCCCATTGATTTCATCCCTTTTCCAAATGATGAATTCTGGAGCTAGATGACAAATCTACTTCCCATTCCAAATTTTGGTTCATACTGAAGATATTTCTCGTTTACAGTATGTCTTCATCTCAAACCACTTTAAAGTTATAGCCTTTTGAAAGCTTGATATCAAAACTGAACATTTTCCAATATGGCCGCCACCTTGTGACATCATAATATGCAAATTATATGAATAATTTTACTCCCATCACAGACTTTGAGTCATACTGAACTATTTTCTCATTGACAGTATACCTTTATCTCAAACTGCTTTCAAGTTAAAGCCTTTTGAAATCTTGATATCAAAATTGAATATTTTCTTGGCGTCTAAAGTGTTAGCAGCATTTGGAAGTCCTTTTCCTTCTGTGCACATGGACAAAGAGACAAGTGAAGATGCTAAGACTCTATAAGGAAGTATAAGCTGATATAAGCTGATCTGGAGGTCCCGTGTGGTCAGAAGTGGTACGTAAATGATTTTCTGGCCCACCTTGCTGCGGGGAAAGATGCTCAGACAGCAGGGACACTCGTTGTTCAGGAGACGCCTGATGAAATCTTTGTCGTGGGACTCCTTCACAGCTTGCACCACGTCCTCCAGGGAGTAGGAGACATCCGGCTCTTGGAGCAACGACAGGACGAGCTCGCAGCGCCCCCAGCTGGGCAGGTCGTACAGCGCCAGCAGCCGCCTGCACATCCTCTGAAAGCAGCAAACGTGGGCGTCAAAGGGAAGCTTGGCAGCAACACGTGCCCGTGACGACGTACCGGGTTTGGGTGGACGGTCTCACCTGTTTGTCCGGGTGTTTGGGGTCGATCGGCGGCTCGGGCTGATCGATCCAGATACGCTGGTGGAAGGGCTCCAGGAGGGGGCGCTGGAGCAGAGACAACGCCCCCTTGACCTCCCCTCCGCTCTGCCGCAGGGCCTCCTCACACCGGGCCACGTCCCGGAAACCCAGAGAGTGGAGCTCCTTCATCTGGACACGACAGGGGAAGAAAGCAGCCGCCTGGGTTTTTCATTTGCAACAGCTTCATTTAGCAAAAACAAAACATTTATAATGATACATTTATAACAGGGGTCTTCAACCTTTTTTAGCCCAGGGACCCCCTTGGATAAGAGAAAAACAGAGCAGGGACCCCTGCTTGTCATTCTTATCCCCCCCCCCCCCCCCCCCACCCCCCCCCCCCCCCCCCCCCCCCCTTTTTTTTTTTTTAATGTGTCACATTTTAAGCCTGGCTTATAATAACTTTTAGATGTATTTTATTCTGCTTATTTCACCTTATTAACCAATTCCTGACTGGGTTATTAGCCTACACATGTTTATAGTTGATAAAACTTTCATGCATATCATTATTATTATTATTATTATTATTATTAGTTGGTATGAGACAATATTTTCTATTATTGTTATTTTCCAACAATGAAACGTTTAACTTCAGGCAGTTATATATTTAGAACTGTCTGTATATACAGTCATGGAAAAAATTATTAGACCACCATTTTTTCTTCACTTTCTTGTTCATTTTAATACCTGGTACCACTAAACGTCATCATGTGACTAAAACAGACAGAAAAGAAAACACTAAATGCATAAAAGCAGTGTTTTTGGCAGTACAACGCCATAGCTATTGATGTAAAAACTTAAGTGATTTAGGTTATAATCAAGAAAACCATGGAAAATGGTAAGATATCAGCTCTTAAATAAAACTCTTATGAGCAATCTTTGTGGTTATCGTTATGTTTGTCCAAACAAAACAAGGGTGGTCTAATCATTTTTTCCATGACTGTGTATATATATATATATATATATATATATATATATATATATATATATATATATATATATATATATATATATATATATATATATATATATATATATATTATTTTATTTTTTTTTTAACTCTCAAATTATTTTGGTTAAAATTGCCTTTATTTCTTTTGAAGTTGGAGGACCCCCTGCAGTACCTCAGTGGCCCCCGTAGGGGTCGCGGACCCCTGGTTGAAGACCACTGATTTATAATATAGTGGCTGACAGGAATCCGTAAGCGAGATCACGTCTCTCCCGTGTTAGCCTCCCTCCATTGGCTCCCCGTGAACTTTCGAATTGAGTTTAAAATTCTGCTTCTCGCATATAAGGCCCTTAATGGCCTAGCTCCTCGCTATTTACGAGACCTGATAGCACGTTATGCTCCTAATAGAGCTCTCCGCTCTCAGAGTGCAGGATTACTCGTCGTTCCTGGAATATCTAAAAGTAGGTTTGGAGTGCTCATTTGTGTGCTCTCCTCTCTCTGTCCTCCATCCTCTCTTTTTCTTTCTTTACCCAGCTGGTCTTCAGCAGGAAGGTCCCTCCATATGATCCATGGCCTCTTAAAGTGGAGTTTTTCCTTGACACTGTTTGGCTTAAAAGGTTTTTTTTCTCCCTCTGTGGGAGTTTTTTTTACCTGCCATTATCCTTGATTTGGATTTAATATTATAATCTTAGTTAATGATATTTGCTCTGGGTCTCTGTAAAGCACCTAGAGACAGTTGACATTGTAACAGACCCTATACAAATAAAATTGAATTGAACTGAATTGAATAATCAATGCAAAACAGCCAATAAGAAAATCTAAAAGCCCTTGAGAGAGTGTAGTGGACTGTTTTAATAATGCTATAAAACATTTTCCCTTTGAAGCATGAAGAAGCATCACTGGACTGACGTGATGGGAGGTCTGGTTTCCATTTAAACAGGCGGGGTACCCGTCTCAGCTCTGCCGGCGCTTATTGGGGCGTGACGGATGTTGTTGATGAGATTTGACCGTCGGGAGACGTGAGTCAATGTGGGAACTGCAACATTCCAGATCTAATTTTATGGCGCTTACGGGCATGAGACATAAATCATCCAGCGCTGCGAGACACGACGGAGGCCGAGCGCTGCGGTAAACGTTGCAGAAACGACGAACACGCATGAGGACAGACTGTACCATCAGACGCAGGATACTAGTTTAGGCTTCGAGTGCAAACTTTCAAGCCTGTGACCTCCATGTGGTTGTTGAACTGACTTTAGAACCTGCAAAACCACATGCAAGAAACTTTGATCAACACTTCCTCCCGTGTCATGTCTTCCTGCCTGATGCAGCATTTGCAGAAGTTACTACCGCTCTTTTAAAGACCATGTTTTTGTTTTGTGTAAAAACATTTTTAAAAAATCATGTGATCCGAAGTACAACTTGAACCATAATACATTTACGTTTATTGATTTGGCAGAGTTGCAGAGGAAAAGAAAAAAAAAAAGAAAAAAAAATCTCTGAGAAGAAGGAGGAAGCTCGACTGAGGTTTGCACATCTGCTCCACGACAGAATTTTAGAGGCAAATATGAAGCCGTCGCTCCAAAAATCTAATTACCCAAAGACGACCAACAGGTCTACATCAGAATGGATCTAAATCAGTGGTCTTCAACCAGGGGTCCGCGACCCCTACGGGGGCCACTGAGGTACTGCAGGGGGTCCTCCAACTTCAAAAGAAATAAAGGCAATTTTAACCAAAATAATTTGAGAGTTAAAAAAAAAAAAAAAAATATATATATATATAGATATATATAATATATATATATATATATATATATATATATATATATATATAGATATATATATATATATATATACAGTCATGGAAAAAATGATTAGACCACCCTTGTTTTCAGTTTCTTGTTCATTTTAATGCCTGGTACAACTAAAGGTACATTTGTTTGGACAAACATAACGATAACCACAAAGATTGCTCATAAGAGTTTTATTTAAGAGCTGATATCTTACCATTTTCCATGGTTTTCTTGATTATAACCTAAATCACTTAAGTTTTTACATCAATAGCTATGGCGTTGTACTGCCAAAAACACTGCTTTTATGCATTCAGTGTTTTCTTTTCTGTCTGTTTTAGTCACATGATGACGTTTAGTGGTACCAGGTATTAAAATGAACAAGAAACTGAAGAAAAAATGGTGGTCTAATCATTTTTTCCATGACTGTATATACAGACAGTATTAAATATATAACTGCCTGAAGTTAAACGTTTCATTGTTGGAAAATAACAATAATAGAAAATATTGTCTCATACTAACTAATAATAATAATAATAATAATAATGATATGCATGAACGTTTTATCAACCATAAACACGTGTAGGCTAATAACCCAGTCAGGAATTGGTTAATAAGGTGAAATAAGCAGAATAAAATACATCTAAAAGTTATTATAAGCCAGGCTTAAAATGTGACACATTAAAAAAAAAAAAAAAAGGGGGGGGGGGGGGGATAAGAATGACAAGCAGGGGTCCCTGCTCTGTTTTTCTCTTATCCAAGGGGTCCCTGGGCTAAAAAAGGTTGAAGACCCCTGATCTAAATAAAACAAAAAGTTTTACAGTGAAAGTCCAGAGCTCAATCCAACTAAAACAGTGTGGTGGGACGTCAGCAGTAGGGCTTGTAGCGATACACTAATCTTGCGATACACGATATTCGGTTCGCGATACGATATATATATCGATATTCATCTTACAATACTTTTACATCATTTTCTGAAAGATTTTAAATTTGCTGAGAAAAATAGTTTCATTTATTCAAACTGGGCAAATTGTTGCTTGCAAGCTTTTAAAGGTGGGACACGGGGGTTTTGAAAGAAGCTTAGAATATCGATACCCGCAGCTGAAAAATCGATACTCGATAAAATATCGATATATGTCGCAGAATCGATAAAATCGTTCAGCTCTAGTCAGCAGCGCTCTGCATCAGACCTGAATGAACCGAAGCAGCTCTAAAGAAGTGGGGGCCAACATTTCCTCCACAACAACACACTGAAACTCACACAGGAAGCTCCTTCCAGGTACAGCTACGAAAGCTGTGGGGTGGCTTCTCAGTATTTGTCTGATTTTTTTTTTTTTTTTTCTGGCTTCATTTTGTTAAATGGTAGCATGTCAAAAAATAAATAAATAAATAAAATAAGCTCCATGTTTTGTCCAAGATTGTTTTTGCCCAAAACTGAGATCAGATGACCTCATCCTGAGTTTCCCAGGAAAAGACTTCAGTTTCAAGGCTTTCTTTGTGCGTCTCAGATAAGAAACAGAACTCAGAAGTTGGTGCAACGCTGCTACTCCCAGCAGACCACAGAGAGCTTTTGTTCTGCGTTATTATGCAACATAAAACTAAGCTGGAAAAAAAATTGAGTTGCCTGATACTCATTACCCCAAAAAGATCACTTTAAAAAAAAAAATCAAAATTAGGGCTGGGCAACGATTAAAATTTTTAATCGCGATTAATCGCATTATTTCCCTGATTAATCACGATTAATCGCAATGTATACGCAAAATCAAATAATGAATTCAAAAGTAGTGTAAAATGCACTTTTATTTAAATGTTCTGCTGCCATATGAACTAAAGTGCCATAACACTTACTCCACACTTTTAACATCAGCACTTGTCAGTAACACATATTTAGTGTAAATCTCATCTTAAAAAATGTAAAATAAAATAAAGCTTATTGCCACTGCCGGGGCATTAATGTCATCCTGTTTTTATGAAAAATTAAAAAAAAGTCTACAAACAAAATCCGACAAAATGATTGTGGCTCAGCACAATCAGAACATTAAAACAGGTAATTTCTGAGAAAACAGCAGAAACTTTTAACGGGGAGTTCAACTTGTCAGTTGTTACAAATAACCTTCGTCTGGGAGAACTTTAAAATGAAAATGTCCATGTTAAAGTTCAGTAACTTTACCAATCTGTGTATCAATCATTCTTTTCATTTTCAATTGTCAATCAAAAATTAAAAAAAATAAAAAGTGACATTTTATTACGTTTTTGTTTTTTTAATCTAACACAAAAAAACGAAAAAAAAAAAAAAAAAAAAAAAAAGCCTGTTTTTTTATATTTCAATTTTAGACTTGGATCAAAAATACGAAAAATAAAAAACGGGCCACAGAACTGAATTAGTTTTATAATGGAGGACTGGACTTTCTGTTGTCATTACACATCTGTGCCACTAGATGGAGCCGCACTGCAGTAACCAGCTAGAGAACAGCAGGACAGTCAACACATGGAGCAGATCTGATGGAACATGGAGGAATGACCACAAAGTTTTGTTGCCGTCCAGAATTTTCTTTTTCAGACAGAATTGTTAATATTGCTACCTGAGTTGCTACCTGAACTGTAAAGTACACTGATTTTTACCGTTCTCCATGTCTGTTTTAGCTTTCGCTTGTTTACCTGCCGATTGTCTTCTGGTTCGCAGCAGCCAGTAACAGACTTTTCAAAATAAAAGCATGTGAGCAACATGCGTTAACGTGTGATAAAATAAATGTCGGCGTTAATAAATTAATGAGTTAACGCGATAATAAGGTGTTAACTTGCCCAGCCCTAGTCAAATAAATAATAAAATAAATAAATAAAATCTTGTATCTGATGGGTGAGTGTGGGCGTGGTTCCTGCCTTGGCTCGTCGGTCCCTCAGCAGCTGTCTCACGGCTCTCTCCGTGTCTCCTCCTGCTGACAGCCAGGCCAGCTTGGCTTCGGCTCTGGACAGCTTCACGCCTTCGCCTGCGGCGTTCTGATCCGGGTCGGCGCCGTCCCGCTCCACCGAGGCCTGCGCCGCGGCGTTCCCCGCCCTGTAGTTGAGCTGGACGGAGGCGGCCATGGCGCAGATTTCATCCAGCAGGTGGGGCAGCTCGGACGTCAGCCAGTCGCAGGGGTTGACGTTGCTGCCTCCGCACGTGCACAGGGCCGCGTACACCTCCTCCGGGCTGACGCCTCGCTTTTCTGCGTCCTGGGGGCGAGAAACAGGGTGGATGTCTTCTTCGTGGATTTTCAATACTAGACTTTTTTTTTTTTTTTTTGCAGAAATTCTGAAAGTATCAATGGGACAACAGAAAAGCAAGAATGACCATCTGACTCTTGTGACCTAGGTAGGGGTGTGAAAAAAATTGATTTGGCAATATATTGCGATTTTTCGGCCGCCCAATATAATATCGATTTTTCAGCTCCTAATATCGATTTTTTATTGGTTACTAATGGTTACTTAAATGTGCAAAAACACTAATAATAAACAATAGGTTGTTTTGAAGCAAATAGTTTCGACTCAATTTGTCCTCTGAATGATCAATATCATCTGATGAACATATACAGCAACTTGATTTTTCATCTCTACTTTTAATTTTGATATTAACTGGGTAGAATATTGCAATATATATCATGATATCGATAATATCGTACCGTGACCCAAGTATCATGATACATATCGTATTGCGCGGTCTTTGCCAATACTCACCCCTAGTCCTAGGGCAGTAGCGATACACTAATATCGGGATACGATACACGATATTCGGCTCACGATACGATATATATCGATATTCATCTTACAATACATTTACATCATTTTCTGAAAGATTTTAAAGGGACAAAGTGATTTTGGTGACATCTTGTGAGTGTTCCAATGACTTTGTTTCAGGGGTGTCAATGGGAAATTGGAAAAAACTCTGAAGTGGGGGTGGGCTCGAGAAAATTTTGAGCACTCTCGAGGTGCTGCTTTAGGAGGCATATAGAGGTTAGATATCAAAAATAAAAGTAGTTGTTATGCAACAATTAAGTTGCCTATTAAAGGCAAAAATTCAGAATGACTAGTGATTCAGTCACTGGTGAACTTCAACAGTAAAACATGGCTGACAACAAGATACATGGATCCAAAACTTTAGTAAGCAGTTATAGAAAATAGCATGTTAAATTCAACATTTCTTTTTGATGCCTGTAACTTTGAACATTAGCTTTTCTTAATTTTTTTTTTATCACAAAAAGCTCTAAACACTGAATAACTAATAATTCAGGCATGAAAATCCCTCACCTTTCGGTGAAACCGTTTTGAAGTCAAAAAGGGAGACCTACGTGAATCATGTAGATCCGAGGAGAGATATTTTTTTTTATTTTATTATCATATAATTGCCCTAATATGTAAACTGAGCACTTCAGAAATCGGCAATTTTGCGGCAATTTACCCCCCCCGAAAATATTAAACCGGATTTGCACGTATCTCAAAAATGACCGCCCAGGATGGAAAAAAAAAAAACTCGGAAATCCGCGAATCCGCGGAAAATTGACACCCCTGTTGTTTAAATTAATTTAACTGAAAGCATCAATTCCACATTATATGGCTGACAGGCAGCTTGCAAATGCTGGACAAAATGAATAAAAGATGTGTTGAGAAAAATAGTTTCATTTATTTTAACAGTACAAATTGTTGCTTGCAAGCTTTTAAAGGTGGGACACGGGGGTTTTGGAAAGAAGCTTAGAATATCGATACCAGTGGCTGAAAAATCGATACTCTCTGGGGAAATAAAATATTGATATATATCGCAGAATTGATAAAATCGCTCAGCTCTAATGATCCAATATAAAAAAAAAGACTGGTTCAGATCCCAATAACTACAGTGACCTCCCCCCATCTCCAACCTACCCTAAAATCCTCGAAAAATACTGTCACCTTCCAAATACACTCATTTAACCCCGTATGAACCCTTTCAGTCCGGTTTCCACCATCGTGGACCTTTTTAAAAATAATTCTGAGAACCCCTGGCCTTGAGGCAAGAGTTCCATTTTCCTGTTCCTCCTCACACTGAGCCAAAGAAAACATTTCTAACTTTTAGACAAACTACAGCCAATTACTTTCCGTTGATGTATAAAATGATTAACGCCTGCATTGAAATTTTTCCCTACTCTTATCTGATGGACGAGCGCCAGCCCGTCCTCCCTCATCCTCTTCTGCCGGTTTATCTCCAGGTTGACTCTGGGCTTCGGCTGAGGCTTGGCGCCCGGCGGCGGCGGATCCTTGGACGCCGACGGCACCTGCTGGAGGGACTGGGGCAGAGACGCTCCGGCCGAGTCTTTACACGACAGACCGCACATCTCGCAGACCGTCGAGGGCTTGGTGTTGACGAAGGTGCAGAACTGGCAGGTCCACTGTGGGGAGAACGGACAAACAGGGGAGGACAAGGATGCATGATGGGAATAATGCTATATAAAATAAACAAGAAAGATTGACCAATAAGCTCCTGCGTCGTCCCGTCTCTGTCGGAGCTTTCTAAAGATAATACAATAACACGACTGCTGCCAGACTGTTTCTTCAATGTTCAGTTTTGTCTCTAAAGGGCAAAACTCTTCTTTTAAAACGAGATCAACAGAATAATCCTTCATCTGTTCTTCCCATAACTGGAGTAGCACAGGGACACGCCACATACAGAGCCCTTCTTCACAAGAACAAATGAAATAAATACAAATACGCGGGGAAAAGGAAAAGAAATATGTAAACACACTGTGTATCCGTCAGCTAAAGTAATTTGTGGTGTTTTTTTACATTCATGTGACGCGTTTGGAGCCGTGCTGGTTGTGCAACCTGACGACCGCAGGAAAAAAAAAAAGATAAATAAAGAGACGGCAGCAGAGGCTTGTTGCAAGAATGAGTCAAAACTCACTCTCACCATTACCTTTTCTTTAAAAATTATCATCAAAAGTGTCACTTAATTTTTTAAAAATCTGGTCCAGTTTCACATTAACTGGGCATGTTGGAGCCGTATCGATTACGTCCTCCAATATGGGGCTGTAGCGATACAGTAATCTTGCGATATGATACACGATATTCGGCGCACGATACGATATATATCAATATTCGTCTTACAATACATTTACATCATTTTCCGAAAGATTTTAAAGGGACAAAGTGATTTTGGTGACATCTTGTGAGTGTTCCAATGACTTTGTTTGAATTAATTGAACTGAAAGCATCAATTACACATTATATGGCTGACAGGCAGCTTGCTAATGCTGGACAAAATGAATAAAAGATTTGTTGAGAAAAATAGTTTCATTTATTTAAACAATACAAATTGTTGCTTGCAAGCTTTTAAAAGAGGGACACGGGGGTTTTGAAAGAAGCTTAGAATATCGATACCCGCGACTGAAAAATTGATACTCGATAAAATATCGATATATATCGCAGAATCGATACAATCGCTCAGCTCTACTCAGATACCAAAGCATCTCATCTTCGGCACCTTCACATTCCCCTTTTTAATACGCTTCCTTGTGACTCCAACAGGTTTATGAGTAGAGGTGTGAAAAAAAAATCGACTTGGCAATAAATCGTAATTTTTGTCCGCTCAATATAATATCGATTTTTCAGCTCCTAATATCGATTTTTTTTACAATGCTGTCAGTCTGTTGTAATGGTTACTTAAATGTGCAAAAACACTAATAATAAACAATAAATAGGTTGTTTTGAAGCAAACAGTTTGACTTAATTTGTCCTCTGAATGATCAATATCATCTGATGAACATATACAGCTAACTTGATTTTTCATCTCTACTTTTAATTTTGATATTAACTGGGTAGAATATCGCAATATATCGTGATAATATCGTACCGTGACCCAAGTATCATGATACATATCGTATTGCGAGGTCCTTGCCAATACTCACCCCTATTTATGAGCGTGCAACACTATATAATGATGAAAGGATTTCATAATATTTTTGCAAACGAAGAGTAAAGTTTGTTGTCAGAGACGTTGTGGAGCCGTAAACATGGACTCGCGTGTTTTGGTTCTGGTATGGAACAGTTTTGGGAAAATGCCAGCTTGAGTATTGTCTAAACCAGGGGGGTCAGACTCATTTTCACTGAGGGCCACATCAGCATCATGGTGGCCCTCGAAGGGCCAGATTGACAGCATGAATGTAACAAAATGCAATATAAATCAAAATAAATTAAACTACACCTTATTATAATGTTAAATAAGTGTTTCTGTATTTATTATGTATTCAAGTTTCAAATACTTAAATCATTATATTAAACTCAGGCTTTGTGGTTGTAAGAGTATCCATTAGCTTGGTTTCAGAAGTGGAAGCGGTTCTTTGTTTTTTTATTTTGTAAGCTAAATTTAGCATAGATTAAATTCTTTCACGACTGACACCGCCTCATAACACAAAAGACACACTGTTTTTTCAGCTTGACATAAAATTTGTAATTGATTTCCCATCATTCATGAAACTACCTTCCTTATGCATCATTTTTTCTTTTCTTGGACATGTTAGGGCTAGTTTGTAGAGGTTTTGAAAATCGTCTTGATGTCTTGCCCATGGTGATATACTGTTATCGTTGTGGGTACTGATGAAATGCATTATGGGAGATGCAGTTTTTTGTCAATATGTGCTTTAAAGTGGTATGAGCTTATTTTAAGTCTTAAAATATTGGTTTAAAATTTAAGCCAATAATGGACAAGCTCATGAGGGCCACATATAATGATGTAGCGGGCCACATTTGGCCCGCGGGCCTTGTGTTTAACACAAGGCTGTCACCAAGTCATGCACAGCCCCTTACTTTGGTGTTGTGGCAGACGATATTGTAGTGCTGGGCGATATGGAAAAAATCATATATCACGATATGGACTATTTTATATCACGATAACGATATATATCACGATATACCATAATAAAGTATGTTTTCAGTTATTCTCTGAAAAGTTTGACAAAAATTTCATTGCTTACTTTTCAACTTTATTTTGAAAGGACATTTAGCTGAACTGTCACAAACAAACATTTTAGTGCAGCAAACACAGGTAGGTACAGAGGTACAGTAGCTTTCACATTTTTTTTAAAGTGCACAACAGTTTCTGAGAGGAAAAACACATTTTTGCACTGAAGTTCAGCTATAAAAAATAAACACAAATTATTTTTCAACTTTCTGAAATCTAATACCTTGTAGTGCAAAGTTTGCAAACCAATATAAAGTGTCTAAAGTAAACATCGGGGTTGAAGAGAACTCTGTTTAAGGCATTAACCATGAATAAAAGTGCAAACATAAAAGGCTACTTTGTAGAAGTAGATATGATTCTATCAAATTTATCGTTGCAGGTTATTTAATTACATATTTGCTGTAATAATTGATAAAATTAGGTTAGAAACGATAGAAGAGAAATGGCACGATACACACTTTTATATTGTCCCCACGATATGTATCGTCATATTGCCCAGCACTACGATATTGTATAGATCCCCCCCCCCCCCAAAATAAAAGGCCATCCCAAAGAGATGACACTGGCCAGATCCACCAATACAAGAACAGCGGCTAAAAATGGTGAATGTTTGACATAATGGAGCAGTTGGGGTCCAAGAAGAACACAGCTGTGAGAAACGGACCGTGTTTACACATCAACAACAGGACAAGGAATGAAAAGTTCTTATAACACGGAAGTAAACTGTAGAGAGAAGGAATGCCAGATTGTTTGTGAGCTGATGTTGTTGGGGTTTTTTTTTTTTTGCCTCCATGTGTGGAAAAAAAACAGAAGAAAAGAAAGTGAACTGAGTAAAGCCGTCGTGCCTATTTAGACAGCTGTTTGCATTTTCTATGACCTGGACGATAAAAATCAAATACAAATACTTGCGAGTCATTCCTGCCAAATCCCAGTCAGGAATCTGGGAAGATAAGGGGGTCGTTGCAAACCAACCTTTGATCCAGAGTCGGACAGAGGTCCGAGGCTCGACGGCGCCGGGGCGGCGGGTGGGCGGGTGGCCAGGCGAGGGCGTTCACACACCTCACAGAGGATGCTGCTGCCCTGGTTGACGACGGTGCAGCTCTTACACTGCCACTCTGTCAAACACAAACACAGCCGGTTCGCTTCAGTACCAAAGACATGCCGCCATTTTTAGATCATCTGAATTCATTTTTGTGCTAAAGCTCAATCGTGGATTTCCGAGGACGTTCTTCCAGCGTTGTAGTTTCCCTAATGAACTGTGATACCGACGTGTTCTAGTCATCTGTCGGGGCGTAAATAAGAGTTTATCTGAGTCTCACCTGCGTTTGGGGTCGTGGGAACTGACGTGAAGCCGTCTTGAACCGTGGACGCAGCCGTGGCGAGTCGAGGACGCTCACAGGTCGTGCAGAGAACAGCTCGCATTTCGTTCACCGTGGTGCAGTGGGCGCATTCCCAAGGCGACAGAGACGGGCTGCGAGACCGAGAGAAAAAGCAAAGGTTAAAGATTTAGTGGCCTTTAATGACTAGAGCTGAGCGATTTTATCGATTCTGCGATATATATCGATATTTTATTTCCCCAGAGAGTATCGATTTTTCAGCCGAATATCGTGTATCGTATCGCGAGTTTAGTGTATCGCCACAGCACTATTAATGACAATGTATTTGACCGGAAAGTGAGGCGTAGGGACACAGAGAAGACATGCAGGAAAGCATCACTAGGGGTGAGTATTGGCAAGGACCTCGCAATACGATATGTATCGTGATACTTGGGTCACGATACGATATCGCGATATCGTGATATATTGTGATTTTCTAGCCAGTTAATATCAAATTTAAAAGTAAAGATGAAAAATCAAGTTGTTGTATATGTTCATCAGATGATATTGATCATTCAGAGGACAAATTGAGTCAAAAGTATTTGCTTCAAAACAACCTACAATCATGGAAAAAATGATTAGACCACCATTTTTTCTTCACTTTCTTGTTCATTTTAATACCTGGTACCACTAAACGTCATCATGTGACTAAAACAGACAGAAAAGAAAACACTGAATGCATAAAAGCAGTGTTTTTGGCAGTACAACGCCATAGCTATTGATGTAAAAACTTATATATCAAGAAAACTATGGAAAATGGTAAGATATCAGCTCTTAAATAAAACTCTTATGAGCAATCTTTGTGGTTATCGTTATGTTTGTCCAAACAAATGTACCTTTAGTTGTACCAGGCATTAAAATGAACAAGAAACTGAAGAAAACAAGGGTGGTCTAATAATTTTTTTCCATGATTGTATTTATTGTTTATTATTAGTGTTTTTGCACATATAAGTGAATGAATGAATTTTCCTAAAAAAAAAAAAATCGATATTAGGAACTGAAAATCAATATATCGCGCGGCCGAAAATCACGATATATCGCCAAATCGCTTTTTTTCACACCCCTAAGTATCACAGGCCGGGAGTCGAACCTGTGACCGCTGCAGCGAGCTCTTCTCACCTGGAGGTCTTGGCCGGCGCTACGGTGGTCCTGCTGTGTCCTTTGCGGTCAGGATGGGAGTGGAAGAGCCTGTCGCAGTTCATGCACAACCTCTGGATGCAGGTGGAGCACTGAGCGTGCACGGCAGAGATGCCACAGATGCTGCAGGTCTCTGCAGAAAGACATCGGAGGACGGGTTACGGCGACAGACGTCCATGACCTACGTTGTGATGTGTTTGAGGGGGGGCGCACCCCGTTTGGTTTTCTGGATGTCGTCTCTCTTGTGACTGGCTCTGGACGGGTGGCGGTGATAGAGGTCGTCGCACGCGTCGCAGAACGTTTGGCCGTCGCAGGACGGGCAGAGAAGAGACGACGGTCCGCCGCACAAGTTGCAGGCGCTCGCTGCAGGAGAGGCTGAGACGAAGACAAGAGGAGGAGGTCAGAGCTGGAAGAACAACAGCTGCTCCTAATTACTTTCAAATTAAAAAAAAACAATCTGGATTCTTTTTATTGACTATTTAAGACAGTCAATCAACACACCCAGTGACATTCACCATAAAACATTTGATCAAAGCTGCAATGATACAAACAGTGACGGGAACACTTTCTGCCTCAGGGGCGAACTAACCGGTTTTAACTCCATCGGAGGAAACAAACGCAGCCATAAAACTGAGCAGTTTCCTTTTAGAGATGCATCGCTGCAAACAGTAAATCCAGTGTTCAGATGAGCTGAATGTTTGTATTGGAGATGCAACGCTCTGATCCACGTCACCAATAACTGAAGTAAACTGGATCTGATTATTGTTCAATATCGAGTCTATTACCAACAACGTCCTCTTGGTTTAACGTTTATGACCAGGGGTGTCACACTGATCCATGAAAGGGTCGTGTGACTGCAGGTTTTTTTTACATCTGACTTGTTTTATTCAATCAACTGAACTGGTAAAGATCTTTAGTGAAGACAACTAGTTGATTGACTAAAACAAGTCAAAACAAGGCCACCTACCTTTACATTTCTACATTTTAGTGCCATTTTCTTTGGCCGCATTTCATTTGCTGTACCTCACTGCAACCTTTAGATCCCACATTTAATATGCATGTAATAATTCCCTCTTAATAAAATGGTAAAAAAAATACAATGAACCACAAAAAGGTAAAAAATAAAAAAGTAAATTTTGTCTTGATACATTTTTCTAAATACTGAAAAGTCATAGCTGTGCCCCTCAAAATTGTAAATGTAAAAAAGTTTCAAAGTCCCACACTGCAAAAACTCAAAATCTTACCAAGTGTATTTTTCTCATTTCTAGTCAAAAACATATCTCATCACACTTAATATAAGACAAAATCACCTAAAGAGTAACATTTCAGTGAGATATAGGAGCTTGTTTTTAGACTTTTTTAGTCCATTGGCAGATTTTTTTGCTTATTACAAGCAAAAATATCTTGTATTAAGTCTGTTTTAACTGCCAATGGAACAAGTGAAAATTTGCTTAATTCAGTCTAAAAAAGTCTAAAAACAAGCTCCTATATCTCACTGAAATGTTACTCTTTAGGTGATTTTGTCTTATATTAAGTGTGATGAGATATTTTTGACTAGAAATGAGAAAAATACACTTGGTAAGATTTTGAGTTTTTGCAGTGCATTAACATTATTCATTTATATAAACTCAAAATAATGCATACTGTGCAGTAGTGCTGGGCAATATGACAATACATATCGTGGGGACAATATAAAAGTGTATATCGTGCCATTTCTCTTCTATCGTTTCTATCGTTTCTAATCTAATTTTAGCAATTATTACAGCAAATATGTAATTAAATAACCTGCAATGATAAATTTGATAGAATCATATCTACTTCTACAAAGTAGCCTTTTATGTTTGCACTTTTATTCATGGTTAATGCCTTAAACAGAGTTCTCTTCAACCCTGATGTTCACTTTAGACACTTTATATTGGTTTGCAAACTTTGCACTACAAGGTTACAGATTTCAGAAAGTTGAAAAATAATTTGTGTTTATTTTTTATAGCTGAACTTTAGTGCAAAAATGTGTTTTTCCTCTCAGAAACTATTGTGCACTTTAAAAAAAATGTGAAAGCTACTGTACCTCTGTACCTACCTGTTTTTGCTGCACTAAAATGTATGTTTGTGACAGTTCAGCTAAATGTCCTTTCAAAATAAAGTTGAAAAGTAAGCAATGAAACTTTTTTCAAACTTTTCAGAGAATAACTGAAAACATACTTTATTATGGTATATCGTGATATATATCGTTATCGTGATATAAAATAGTCCATATCGTGATATATTATTTTTTCCATATCGCCCAGCACTACTGTGCAGTTTGCAAAAAGACAGCATGTACACTAAAATGAACTGTTCTTGTGAAAGAGCAAGAGATAAAAATGGAAAAAATTTAAATAAATAACAACTGCAGGTGGTGGCGTGTAGGAAAAGATGAGATCGTTAATGTCACATGTCACAAGTTTCATTTTTCGATCTATTCATTTGGTTGACTTTTTAAATATTTTAGTGTGTAATTCCCCTCACGTGGCACCTTTAAAGTGCCGTCGAGAACGGTGCAGATTCACCTTCCCTTCTGTGGCCTGGTTTAAATTTGTGCCGTACAGTGAAGAAGAACGGCCTCGCGTCTACGCGGGTTATCGATCGTGGCGGTTGCTCACCCGTCGCTGGTTCCGGCGGCTGTGGGAGTTCGGGTGCCGGGGCGGATTTAGTCGAAGGAGACGGCGTCTGGGGTTTGTCTCCCTGTGGCGTCTCATCTCCAGGCTGGGGGGCGGCAGGCTGGGGGGGCGGCAGGGTCGCTCGGCAGCTTCTCCTGGAGGAACCAGCAACAGAGTCAAGACCGAGCGGAGGAACGAACGTCTAACTGTCTACTTGGCGTCTCTGCATCGTCCTCGGCTCCGTTTCCATCTACTGACTCATGAGTTTCAGCCTCCTGTCTGTCATGTTGGTGATCAGTCTGTCGTTCTAGCAGCACATTTTAGTTTCCAGGAGACCCTGAAGCTCATGACGCAGCTGCAAGGCTGAGTCTTTCTGAATCCGCAGACGTTATTAACTCCTCTGAAAGCATCGTTTCCTCCTGAGCTTCACCAGGATTCAGCCGAGCCTGTCCACACTGTGGCGTTAATGTCATAGTCTGCCATCTTGTGGACAAACTGAGAAGCTGATTTTATAGTTTTTTATGGCAACGATTGCTGTCTAAGGCTCGCTTTACATCAGGGTTTCCGTTGTCTGGTAATTGCCGGACTTTGTCCGGTAAAATATGCCGAAGTCCGGTATTTTATAATCTCTCCAGTCAAAATGTCCGGTGAAAAAACTCCTCCCAAGCACAATTTCAGTTGTAATAGAATGGGTAATTTCCACATCATTTTATGAAAAAACATATACTTTTACGAATAAGTAGTGTGTGTATGTGTGTGTGTGAATGAATAAATGTAGCCTATATGTGGAACGAAACTTTTTTTCTGCGCGGAACGAAACTTGTCGCATTTGTTTCATTAAATCTAACAAACGGCGCACCACAACAGAGAGGTCTTTGACATAGCGAAACAGGCTAATCCTTAAAAGCTATTTTCTAAAACGTTAAAAAGCTCTAATAGCGAGGGTGATGAGGAGTCTAACTCTAAAAGGCTATCTGAAGAGATGGAGACTACCACAGATGATGCTGTGGCTCCCGCCGAAAATATTTATTTATTTTTTGAAGTTACGCTCGTGAGTCAATTGACGGGACTTATTTTATTTGAAATAGCCTGTTTTTCAATAAAAATACTATTAAATGACTTGCATTGATATCGTACTACTGCATATGATTTATTTTTAACCTCAATAAATTCATATAGCCTATGTGACCGGAATTTCAATCATTTGTCCGGTAAATTGAAAACCTGCCGGTCACATTGTCCGGTGCCAATTTTTTCTAGCGGAAACACTGCTTTACATCACATTTAATCGTACAATTTACTTCAAGCTTTAATTTAGATCAGATCAGAATAATGCCTTTACATCCCTCCATACAAGAGTTTGATAAGCGAGAACGCCATTTTTACTCAAATGTATGCGTACAGACCTCCTGGATGACAAATGGGATGATGTCTTTGAAGTGTTCAGGATGAGGATGGATGCCCTAAAACCAACAAACACAAGAAATGAAATATCGCCTCCGCAGAAACAGCTGCAGGTAAACAGGACTCGGAGTCTCTCGGGACCGGGCGCCGACCTTCAGCAGCAGGTCCACCTCCAGGCGCAGGGTCATCACCTCCAGCGTTACCGCGGCGACCTTTTCCGCATCGGGCTCGGTGACTTCATCGGGAAAACTGAGGCCGTCGATCTGCTGGTTGGTGTAACCGTAGAGATACAGGACTCTTCGGCCTCCCTGCGGAGGAAACCAGGCGCGAAGCATTTAATTACGTAGAGAAAGAAGAGAAATTTACTCAAATAAAAAATATTCAGTATTAGAGCTGAGCGATTTTATAGATTCTGCGATATATTAGGGGTGTGAAAAAAAATCAATTTGGCAATATATCGCGATTTTCGGATGCCCAATATAATATCGATTTTTCAGCTCCTAATATCGATTTTTTTATTGGTTACTAATGTTTACTTAAATGTGCAAAAACACGAATAATAAACAATAAATAGGTTGTTTTAAAACAAATAGTTTTGACTCAATACAACAACTTGATTTTTTGTCTCTACTTTTAATTTTGATATTAACTGGGTAGAATATCGCAATATATTGTGATATCGTAACAATATCGTATCGTGACCCAAGTATCGTGATACATATCTTTTTGCGAAGGTCCTTGCCAATACTCAACCCTACGATATATATCGATATTTTATTTCCCCAGAGAGTATCGATTTTTCAGCCGCAGGTATCGATATTCTAAACTTCTTTCTAAACCTCCGTGTCCCACCTTTAAAAGCGTGCAAGCAACAATTTGCACTGTTTAAATAAATGAAACTATTTTTCTTAACAAATCTTTTATTCATTTTGTCCAACATTAGCAAGCTGCCTGTCAGCCATATAATGTGTAATTGATGCTTTCAGTTCAATTAATTCAAACAAAGTCATTGGAACACTCACAAGATGTCACCAAAATCACTTTGTCCCTTTAAAATCTTTCAGAAAATTATGTAAATGTATTGTAAGATGAATATCGATATATATCGTATCGTGAGCCGAATATCGTGTATCGTATCGTGAGATTAGCGTATCGCTGCAGCCCTATTCAGTATGCACGGACGTCATTTCTTTGAGAAAACCTGGTTTCTAAGTGCTTGAAATTCAAGCGGAGCTCCTGCGGAGGTCAGATCACGCTGGCTGCTGCTCACCTTGATGGCGTCCACGGTGGTCCTGAAGACCGGGGTTGTTGTGCTTGACGCTCCTCCAGAACCTGGGCCTGACCGGGCTGGTCAGGTTGCAGCCGTACTTCTCCAGGATGCTCAGCGCCTTGACCAGCCGACTCAAAGCGTCCAGAGCCTGAAGCAGAGATAACGTTGCAGTCATCGAGGCTACGACGCGCCAGCGGCAG
The DNA here is from genome assembly GCA_018398805.1 of Hirundichthys speculiger. Classification (NCBI taxonomy): domain Eukaryota; kingdom Metazoa; phylum Chordata; class Actinopteri; order Beloniformes; family Exocoetidae; genus Hirundichthys; species Hirundichthys speculiger. The sequence goes on from JAGFBZ010000891.1 coordinate 85,720, forward strand.
TCATTTATTACCGCTATGCTCGCAGTCGAATTGTATGGAGCCCCGTTTGGGTCATAATTCAATGAATAAATGAGTCTATTATTATGAAATACAGACGTTTATTATTATGAAATACGTATCCATTATCATGAAATATTTCCCATTATTATGAAATATATGTGTATTATTATGAAATATTTCCCATTATTATGAAAAAACGTAATTATTATGAAATATATTTTTATTTTATTTAATCTTAGTTTAATGCATAATAGTTTATTTCAGAATGGCTTTTTTTTATTATTATCTAGGAATGAGTTTTTACATAATAATGACATTTTGCCAGTGGGCGGGGCCAGTGGTTGACCTGCACGCTCATTGACTGATCCTTCTCCATTCTACACTCTGACATCGACTAGTTTTGGCCGTGAGGTCCCGTTAGCAGCGGGCTGTGGCGTCATCAAGGTGCGCTCCTAGTCCGATTGTAGCTATGGCAGCTTGGACTGAGCTACGGGAAACCTTGATGTTTCTTAGTCGATGTCAACTTTTAACCGTAAACTGAGGTGCATTCTGCCACCTACTGGCCTGGAGTATATACGTTGCACCTCTCACCCACTATCGATATTCACTGTTCTGTTGCTTATGTCTGAATGAAAGAGCAGCCAATCACATAAATGGCTCCGCCCTCTCCGCTGTGATTGACACACAAATCATTCTTATGAAAAACAAAGCCATTATTATGTAAAAGCTCATTTTTATGAAAAACGAAAACATTATCATAATAATGAGAAATATTTCATAATAATAAACTCCTGTATTTCATAATAATAGACTCATTTATTCATTGAATTATGACCCAAATGGGGCTCCATAGAATTGGAGTTATTTTGCTGGAATTAACATTATCATCTAAAAGAAAAAGTCTAATTTCAATCCATCATTTGAAAACAATGTCTCAGGCTCAGTGGAGCAATGGGCCAACAAGAAACTCCACTAAGTCAAGAAGATAAATAAGTAAATAAATGAAGTAGTTGTGAGAACCCCTGCAGTCATGGTGTCTTTTAAAGCAAATTGTTTTTTTTTTATGTCTCAATATCAGTTTAAATCTATTTTAACCTGATAAACCCTGACCCCCTTTTTTAGCAAAACGCCTAAAAATGACATACCCAAATTAAAATGATTGTAACTTCTAAACTGTTCTGTCCACATGGATGCATTAAAGTGTTCCATAAAGAGGACACTCTGTAGTTTCTTATAAAACTGTCAGGAACACTCTAGGTGATACAGAGACAGAGTAATGGAACTCTGAAGTCAGTAGAAAATTTAAAATTTTGTTCCGCCTGAAATAAAAAATGACTTTCAGGATGAATAATAGTCTGAATATTCATCTGAAATGGTAAATGACAGTATGAAGCCGTAGCCACACTATAACTGAACATGTGTTTCAAATTTGAAGAAGATAGCACAACATATGACCATTTTACAGTGGTCTTTTCATTAAAAAATCTAGGCGCAGCTCCAAAAAGGCCTTTGGAGACTCCAAATGAACACATGGTAACCAAAATGATATTCTGAGACAATAGGTACTTTTTCCTTTACATTTTGGTATTTTTCATCAGTTTGAGTTAAAATAGTCACAAATTTGCCATTTTTAAATTTACAACTAGTTTTTGGTATTACCATAAATCACATACTAACATACATAACTGTGTAAAAACCACCAATTCATAATATATTTGATGACTACAAATATATATGACTACATGTGGAGCATATATACTTTTTAAAATATATGTTACAGTTAAGGTTTTGAGGTTATGAGGGCTCAATTGCATGAAGGTCAAGCAGGGAGGAGGCAGGAATAATGTTCACTGTCTGAAGAGTCCTCAAAAATCTTCTCCAGTGCCTCCTGGACATTAAAACGTGTTTTTGACTTACTTTTAGCCATTTTACCGTGAAGTAAGTTATCTTATTTTACGCGAGTTATTTTGCTGCTTGCACCGCTGAGCGCTCTGCGTAAATGCGCATAGGCAGGACTGAGGGGGGTGCACGGTTACGCGCAGACATAAAACGGCTCAGATAGAGTCGAATTACACATGCAATACGTCATTGGAAAGATTGATCTATGCTCTAAAAGGCGGAAATGACGAATCTAAGGTCCGCCTTGTAGCTGTCAATCAAATGCATTGCAAAGAGAGTCACCGGAAATTCAAACGAAGCCATCTTCGTTTTGGGAAGATGATTCCTCTGCTTGAAAAACTACGATCGGAAATCAAACAAAACTTTTTTACACTTCTAATATGGTACTGAATTGCAAAAAAGTGCTTTTTTTAAGTAATAACATTTATTGACCCTAAATCTCAATAAATGATCACGAGAATTCAACCGTACATGAAGAACCAAGCTTGTTCAGGGCTTGTTCTCAGCAACCAAAAATCGCTGGAGTGAGCATCTTTCTGTTTATAGACAAGCTAAGCCTCTGTCAACAAACAGGGACCGGATTCAAACCGTTTCTCCGCGTTTTCTGGGACTTTTACCGACGAAAACCGGTAAGTGCTGACTTTAACGACTTTCGGCTTTTATGTCTTTAGGCACCTCTTGTGCAAGATATATAAGAGATGAAAGAAAAACGGTATTATCTTTGCAAAGAGGAGACTCTGCAGAGTTCAATGATATCAAACACAGCTATGACAGATGAAGTGATCGTTCTGTACGAGTCATTTTTAGACAAAATTATTACACAATGAGGACGCCGTCGTCCTCGTCGGGTACATCGGGTTAAAGGAATATTATTATCAGTCTCCTGTCCTCCAGGTGACTTTAATATTACTCTGTGGCACCATGTGACACATCAGCAACGATGAAACGAGCTCACAGAGCTACGCTCGAGTCTCTCGAGTGTGACCGGGCAAGAGACCAAACAAGAGTAAAGCTTAGCATCCTAAAAGCAACTTCATCTACTCGCCGAACAGGGACCTTTTTAATTATATAAAAAAAAGGTTTCTGAAGATTAGATTTCATTCGACCTTTAACCTAATATGTGGTCCAGGACTAAAAGATAACAGGTTCACTGCTGATAACAAGCAGAAGTTGTTTCATGGATGGAGATCATTAACTATCAACTGTCTGCTATAAATTATGGAAACTGTCTGACCTCTGGAGCTCAGACAGGTTTTAAATATTAATTAAAGAATAAATATATACAACAATCCATCTTCTCTGTGAATGACAGAAGACCCTAACCCTGGTACAAGATTCACTGTTGGACACAGTGGTAACACAAGTCATGCCGGACCACCAACTCATTAGCACAGATTAATCAATGGCTGCAGATCGATACACCACCATGTGGTTAGAAAGGGTACTGCAACACACGGTGACTTTAAATGAGACATACTGCTGTCTCTTTTACGTTTCAGGGGGCGGAGCCAGACACCAGACTTGACTCCACCCTTCAGTGCTTCAGTTCTTTACTACACATGTCTGAGGTACAGAAAATGCAGCTTGATGTGAAGTTTCATGGAGGAAAAGATGGTTTTAGAAAAATCTGGGCAACCAATTTAATTATATATTTTCTTATTCGCGGCACCCGAAATTAAGTGAAGAAGATTATATTAAAATATTTTTAGCTCCGTGGTCACTGCAGACACCAAAAGATGAGCTCAACTACAGAAAGTTTTTTTTTTTTTTTTAGTAATTTAATTAATTACAACATGACTTACAGATTTGAAAGAGGAACAGTACCTCAGATTTGCTGCAGCCCGTCGTGTTTTCTCTCAGAATGACCTCCGCCGTCATGTGACGATACTTCTCCGACACAGGCAGAGGCATCTCAGCCATGGTCTGGACTTCAGCCTTCACGTCCTGGGCCGAACCCGACGAGGAGAGGAGCGACAGGGCTCTCCTCCTGACCTCGTCCATCTGGACCGGTGCAGGGCTGCTGCTCGGCGCTGCAAGAGTGAGAAGATGTTTCAATAAATGAACATTTTAATGATTCAACTAAAAAAACACCCAACTGGGGCTTTTCAAAAGTGAAAATGACTCTCTGGTGCTTAAACATGTCACAGGTTTTCTTCGTGGCACTTTGCACAGCACCTAGTTGGTGTTTGTTGTCCTCATTGTAATTTGTGTCCCTCTGCTATTACACCACTGCACTGTAGGTGGCAGTATGGGCTCTTTTCTGCAACACTGTAGCTTGCAGCTACTGAGCCTTTTTTGTTTACTTCTTTTATGCGTCTTGTACATAGAAACGGAGCAGGTGAAGGCATATTTTATCTATTTTCTGTCTAATTCTCTCTTTCTATCCACCCTGAAAACAACAAGCAGTAGCAGCAGCGGGAAATACGTAGACGGAAATGCAAAGCTGTGAAACAGACCAATCACAACTATTGAGGTCGGTGTCGCTACGTGTCGTTTCCAGGAAGGTGCATGTCAGGTTGTGATTATGCAGAGTCTTAACTGTGGTGGACGTGCATCATCTTTTCGTTTAAGAACCATAAAACCACCATAAGAAAAATAAATTTTTTTTTAAAAATCCCTGCACTGTCCAAGCTTTACTCCTTCAGTCTGTTCGGCCCCGTCCTCTCCTCCGTCATTACAGTGATCCCTTATTTTTCCTGGTTAATGGTGACCCTCCCGCAAAGATCAAAATCCGCGATCTGGAGCCGGAGCCCCCCCGAGCCTCAATAATGTGTTTAAAATATGTTTAAAAACCCCAAAAAAGTAGCGAAGCAAAACAAGACAAAGGCTCAACTGTGGTCTTTCTGTTTCCTTCACAGCCTCTGGTCTCTGAACCGTAGTAAACAAACCGCTGGTACTGTGCTATTTTTGGCTCATAATTAGCGGCTAACACGCTAACAACAACAAAAGAAAAAGTCTGGTTTTCTCTGCATGGAACGGGAACTTTATTGTGTCACTGCAGGAACTTGTAACATCACACAGGTTGTATTGTTGGGCTCCTGTCGGTTAACAGAGAATGTAAATCTATACACGCTGGGCTGCTGTTGATGCTCACTACACTTTTCATCTAACCCCGTTTTTGTTCTGCGGTCCCACCACACCAGGGTTATTATAGTTAACGAAAACTAAGACTAAAACTAAAACTAGAAATGAAAAAATATTTCAGTTAACTGAAATAAAAATAAAAACTACAATTAAAAAAAAAAACGAAAACTAAATAAAAACTACAATGAAGGATGTAAAACTAACTAAAACTAAACTGAATTGTAGATAAATTCAGCTTCGTTTTCGTTGTCGTTTCGTTTTCTCCCTCGATTACTGCCATAGAGATTACTGCCTGTCCTGCAGCAGCCGCTATGCTACCCTCCCTCCAGAGAGGGGGCAGCATAGCGGATATTATCTGCTGCATACTGCAAGAAGAAGGTAGTTAGCGGGCATTTTTTGATTTGCTAGAAATGGCTAAAGCTGCAGGTCGAAAACGCCATTTTCGTAGAGATATCCTAATGGTGAATTTCACTTCAGTTAAAACAATTCCATGTTGTTCCATTGTTAAATAAAAGTTCAAACAAAAGTTTAATAGATTTACATTCAGAAATCTTTGACGAGTAGTGCAAAAAACATCTATTTTATTTTCATATTTACAATCTTTTACTCCGGCAGATATGAAGCATTTTTCAGTCCTTTTCAGTTATAAGGAGTGTCACATGTCAACATTTTTTTTTTTTTTTTTTTTAAGTAACATTTTGCCTTGTTTTTGGAGGTTCATAACTGTTTTTGTGTATTAAGGTTTTTCCACATCTTCATTCTGGAATACAGACCCTTTTAAGTTTTATTTTTGATTTACCTGCAGGTGTTGGTTATAGAAAGAAATTAAAAGGACTTGATGATAAATCATATTTGGTGTCATACATTCTTTCATCCTTTCCAGCTTCTACAAGGTCAAGGCTTTCTCTTAATACCTGAAAAACTAAAACTCAGACTAAAACTAAATAAAAACTAAACTGAAACTAGTCAATTCCTCAAAATAAAAACTAAACTAAAACTACTAAATCACTTGTTGAACTAACTAAAACTAAACTGAAATAAAAAAGCAAACTGGAAAACTAAATAAAAATAAAAACTAAAGAAAATTTCAAAACTATAATAACCTTGCACCACACACACACTACATTACCCATAAGGCCACCTTCTTAAAGGGACCAGGCTGGCTCACAGCATTTCTTCACTGTGAGAGAACGCGCACAACATCCTGTGATGTTTCCGCGATTCTTTCTTGATTTTTTTTTTATTATATGATATATTTCTGAAAAATCCACGAATAACTAAAACCGCAGAACTTAAAGCGCGAATTGGAAAGGGATCACTGTACTTTCCTATCCTCTGCCACCACATCAACTGCAGCTCCGTGAGCTTGTTTCATCGTTATTGATGTGTGACGGTGTCGTTTAAAGCGATGAGCACTTGTCACTCGAGACAACTGAAACGGGAATCCGAAGTTACTTTGGCTGATTTTTGTCTACAGCAGAGATGGAAATCTGCGAGAGCTACATAACGCTTCTTAAAAGTAATTAAATTTTCCTTCACATGAAGCCGAAACTGACATTGAACTTGAAAAAGTTCTCATTTTCAGTTCCTTTCTCAGAAAAACAAGAGCTCCTTCTGGCATGTCCATTTTCTTGCTTTGCGCGATGCAAAACTTTTTAACATCGTGAAGCGGAGTGATACAAGAATTGTGATTAAACAATCTATCCCTTCAAGGATGATGTCACGTGGGTCAAGTGGCCAAAAGATCTCTGCACAGAGAAGATGGAAGGCAAACAAGGGAAGAAAGTCGAGGTGTTTGAACCTCATGAGAAAATACAGGTTACGTTCTCGTCATTTCAACAAGGATAAGCAGTCTTCTTTTTTTTGACAGACATTTGGACCCACAGTGTGTTTGAATATCAAATATAAATGCCTTTTTATTTGGAAAAAAAAAAAAAAAAAAAGAGACATTTTATTTTCAAATCAATGAAATGTCAATTCAAACCAACATTGGTGTCGGATCAGTCCACAGTATCGGCCGATATCCAAAACCCAAATACAAGAATCGGCATCGGAAACTCTAGAATAAATACCACCAAGTTTTATCGCTGACTTTTTTTTTTTTTTAAGATATCTTATCTTATCTTAAGATATTCCTTTATTTGTCCCACAATGGGGAAATTTACATTGTTACAGCAGCAAGTGAGAATAGCAATAAAAAAGAGAAAAGGACAACAATAAAATAAGATAAAACAATAATAAAAACAAACAATAACTACAATAGAGAATATATAATAAATAATAAATAATAACTCTGACTTTATTTACAAGGATATGTTGGTAGTGATTACTACACCTGAGATAAGTTACTGCTTCATTAACACTTCATTAACAAGCAAACAGCTCAAGTATAATGAGCTGTTTTAAGGTACTGAATCGTTAAGTATTATTGAATCATAGAGTGTTAGAAAACATCCAGATAAATGCATTTACCTGCGGAAAAGCAGCATCTCTGCCCGTCTGCATCATTTAGCTTTGAATTCATGTTGTGACGTCACGACGGGAAAGTCCAAACTAATCATAGTTTGTGATGTAAACTAGTCGGTATCAAATCACAGTCTTCCCGGGAACAACACTCTCGTTTTCGCTTCGCTACAATGAAACCCAGTCTGACGGGAGCTACAACAGTTTAAGCCCGTTAAAAGTAAAAAAAACTAACGTACAGCCGCTGACAAACGACAGCAGCTGAAACCGAAACCGTAAAGTTTTATATCGCAGATATCTCTGCGGAGTTGAGTTACTTACCGCCCTCCATATTTTACAGTCTTTTAACGGTTCCGACGTCCTTCGGCGAACTGGCGGGGACGTTTTTACGTTTTCAGACATAAAAAAACAAACGGACTTTGAGTGACACCTGCGGTAACGTCCTCACCTGGTCTGTCCTGTTTATTGTCCGCAGCTACTAGCTTTAAACGCGGAACTCCAGTCTGACGTTGGAGATGTCCTGCCGTACTTCCGGTCCAGACTTTACCTTTCAAAATAAAAGCGAATTGTCTCTTGACGCTCACTGGCTACTTTATTAGCTACACTTTTCTGGTACCAGGTGAGACCCCCTTTTGCCGTCAGAGCTGCCTTAAATCTTCACTTCCCTTAGCAAAAAGTAGTATACTTAAGTACATTTTTAAAAGTATACTTGAGTATAAGTAAAAGTATAGCAAGTATACTACAGACCATATACTTTTAGTGTACTGGAAAGTATACAGATTTTATACTTTTTTTTGGACTAAATTGGAACATTTTAAGTTTATAAAAATATACTTAAAATTTTATCTTAAGTTTGCAACAGTCTACAACAAGTACATTCATCTATATACTATCAATGTACTTGGTATATCCTTATATAGTATACCACGAGTACACTTATTGATATACTGCCAGGATACTAGTTATATACTTGAAGTCCGTTTTTAGTTTATTATTGTATACTTTAAGTATACAAGTACACTCATCTATATACTATCAAAGTACTTGGTATATCCCTCTCATGTGCTTAAAGTATACCACAAGTGCACTTATTGGTATACTGCCATTGTACTTGCTATATACTTTGAGTCCCTATTTTTAGTTTATTATTGTATACTTTAAGTTTGCCTTGACATATTACTTGTAGCTTACTATTTATAAACTGGAAATATATTCCTTAAAGTTTACTCTTACTGTATGTACACAAGAGTGTGATGCATTTATAAAATCACTCACAAGACAGAATATTGAAAACACGTTGAATATATTTTCAAAAATTTGGAACATTTTAAAAACAAAGACATATGAATTTAAGTCCTTCGTTACCGGAAAAAATGAAAGGAAAAAGTGCAAATAAATAACTGGATAGAGAAAAAAAAACTGCACTTTCATGACTTTTTTTCATTAATTTGTTTATACTTTTAAGTGTAAGCCAAGTATACTTCACTATACTATTAAGTAGGTGAATAAAATATAGTTTAAAAAAAGTCACCTTCAAGTATACTTCCTCATTTTTAGTATACTCATAGTACACATGAATAAACTTCTTTTTGCTAAGGGTAATGACTGTGAAATGTCAGAGTATAACCCTCTGTGATAGTCATTAAATGATCTCGATTTAAAGACAGAACTTATAAACGTGTTATTACATTTCTTATCCAATAAACCATACTCCTCAATAACTAACATAGGTACCCATCTCTAGTTTATATTCTGAGTTGTTGTCGTTTCTCAATTGGGACGAGAGCTCCGTACTTTACTGCGCCTGCGCAGTTTCAATCCGACGAAGCAGCGGGTGGGCGGGGCCAACTGCATCATCCGAAGTTGTATCGAAAGTAAACTGAACGAGGAAATAAAGAAACGCACGGCCACTACCCTCTGCAGCAGCCGCACACGTCTGAAAACGTTTAACCCCCTCGCTAATTTATTTATTTTAATCGTGTCAGACTGCTGTAGTTTGCTTCGCCATGTCAAAGGCAGCAACACTGAAGATAAGCGGAACGGAGGCAGCCAAGGTGAGTCAAACCTGTCCTTTTTAGACAGCAAACACGCTCCGATCAGGTAAGGAACAAATGTTTTCCGTACAGGCCACGTTACGACGGTGATTTTAAACAGACCCCGTTTATGTTGGTCGTAAATATATCTTAAAGGGCCGTTTAAAGCCGTGAAACCGGCGGAAAGTCCCCCCTCTGAGAGGAAAACGAAAGTAAATCCAAGAGGCTTTTTGTAAACGTGAGTCAGCTAAATGCTTTCACTTGATTTTGTTTACGTTTTTTTTTTTTCTACAGGTGGAAAACTTTCGCCAGTCTCTCTGTTATGAGGTGCGTGTGCCTACTATGATGCTGAAATGCTCTTTGATTTAAAAAAAAAAAAAAAAAAAAAAAAAAAAAATCTCGTGCAGCAGCTTCACACGTGACTTTCCCTGTTTTTGTTTCCAGGCAGAACTTCAGATGTCCACCCTTCATCCCTCTGAAGATCGTTCAGCTGGATGCTCTCCTGAAGGTTCACCATTTAAACTTAGATGTCCAGCGACCTTTGACCTGACCTCCTCTCATCCGGTTTCTCTCTTCTCTCTCTCTCCAGTGTAATGATCTCAGCATCACAGACATGTCTTCCCTCCACGCTCCGCTGGACATCCCCATACCGGACCCCCCCTCGCCGGAAGACGAGGTGATCTGCCGCCTTCTGATTTAAATCATCTTTTATCTGTGGTTACGTGGGGTTTGAGAGACGTTGTGAAGCGTGCAGCGCTGTGACGCCTTACACCACACGTGTCAAATACAAGGCCCGCGGGCCAAATGTGGCCCGCCACGTCATTTTATGTGGCCCTCGAGCACTTTTGCACTATTGGCTTAAAATTTCAAACCGATATTTTAAGGACTTAAAATAAGCTTACGCTGCTTTAAAGCGCATATTGACAATAAACTGCATCTCCCATAATGCAGTTCGTCATTACTCACAATGATAACAGTATATCACCATGAGCAAGAACTAGCCCTAACATGTCAACGAAAAGAAAAATTGATGCACAAGGAAGGCAGCTACATGAACGATAAGAAAATGAATATAAGTTTGTACCTCGAGGTGAAATAACAGTAATGTCTTTTGTGTTATGAGTTGAAGTCAGTCGTGAAAGAGTTTAATCTACGTCGACATTTTGAGATAAAACACTGAAATAAATACAGAATCTGTTATTTAACAATATAATAAGGTGTAGTTTAATATATTTTGATTTATATTGCATTTTGTTACATTCATGCTGTCAATCTGGCCCTTTGAGGGCCACCATGATGCTGATGTGGCCCTCAGTGAAAATGAGTCTGACACCCCTGCCTCACACTTTCTGCTTCCCAGGAAATGGAGACGGACAAAAACGAGGAGGAGAAGAAGAAGAAAGGTAAAGCGTCTCGGTTAAAGATGGTGGCTGACGCGTGTGAGACTGGGAATAAAGGCTTCAGCTGTCGTTTCTGCTCCTCAGCTCCAAAATGTGGCTTCATCAAGGGGAACGAGAAGATTATGATGATCCTGAACTTCGGTGAAGCCGGAGATCAAGAGCCTCAGAGAGACCATCATCACCGTAAGTGAGGCCACGTCTTAAAAAGTTAACATCTTTAAAAGAAGCGACAGTTCCTCGCATGTTGAAGTCGTGGGTTTGAACCCCTGCAGCTCTCCTCCTGGATCCAGCTCCTCATTCCCAAAATAGAAGATGGCAATGACTTCGGAGTTGCCATCCAGGTACGTTTCTTCTTCTTCTAATCTTTTAATGAGCATTTATGGTTTTATATTCCTCCGTCACATCGTTCCTAAAGCCATATGCACTTGATTTCTTTTTACGTTAACCACAGGAGAAAATCCTGGAGAGAATCGCTGCAGTGAAGACCAAAGTTGACGGCTTTCAGACGAACATCAACAAGTAGGTTTGGAAGTAAAACCCCTCAAATGTGCTTTCTTTTCTGCCAGTTTTCTATAAATTTGAGGTTCAGGAGTAAATTAATATTTTTTTTGTGGTTGCTCAGCTGTGACCATCTCTTTTTTTAAATCCTCAGGTACTTCTCAGAGAGGGGGGACGCCGTGGCCAAAGCCTCCAAAGAGACACACGTGGTGAGTGATCAGAGCTCTTATACTTATTTATTTATGAGACCGTACTAATAAAACTGAAAGATTTAGGGATTGCACGATAACTGTTTTTAAAAACCGATACCGATAACTTTTAGCTCCTAAAGGCTGATAACCGATAACACACACATATACCTAAGATCATTACATCAATACTATGATCAAAATCAAAAATAGTTTTGACTCTTTAAATGAACAGATATTTATTTTTTCCAATGAAAAACTATTGTCAAGCCTCTCAAACATTTTTGTAAAGCTATCAAACAAACCTATTTGATATCTCACATTAAATTAAATAAGGTTCATTACTGACTGATATAAAAATAAAGGCTCCTTGAACTGATGGAAATACATGCATCAGAATTACTAACTGAAAAAGATTAACATTTAAAGGATTTTGACTTGTGTTTTAATTTATATTAATACCTCAGTAGTATTATTATTATTTTTTTAAAAATCTCATGGAAGTTTGAGATGAGAGCGATGAGGGAGAGCAGCTGCTGACTTGCTTATGTTAGCGTTAGCTCACGTTAGCGTGATTTCAAAACTCCATGGAAGTGATTGTTATGTTGTAGGTGGCTGATCAGGTTTTACGTATTAAAGCTTGTGCTTCCCTCCTCGTAGAATTCACTCGGAGGATTCGTCACAAATAACCACCAAACTATCTTCTTCTGAAACTTTAACCAAGTTCCACGCCGCCATGTTTGTTGTGATCAGTACGCTGTGCTGTAGGCTGCATTCAAGGTGTAACGTAAATTCCTCACGCTTCCCTCGTTTGCTAGTCGTTCTTTCAGCCTTTTATATATTTTTTTCTTTTTTTATGTGTAACATGAGGGGAAAATACTGCGAATATCAGTTCAAGTCAGCAACTACTAAAATTAGGACCGAGTTAACGAGTTATTTTCTGGCATGAGGGGGTATTCTTGATTTTCCTTATTGGGTAATCATTTTTCTGATTATGCCGACGTAATTTGAACATAACATTCACTGCCGGTTATTCATAACTCAGAGGGAGCGAGACACTGCTGTGTTGACAAAAATATATGTTATCGGTGCTATTCGTAATGATATCGGAGTTATCGGGATGACGACATAATTTCATGATCTTGCACCTCTAGAAAGATTATATGCAGTTGGTTGCAGAAGTCGCGGAAGGATAGAAAGAGGTCATCTGCAGTGGCGACCCCTGAAATGAAAAGCCAAAATAAGACCATACTAGTAAAACCTTCCCTTTCCTGTTCAGTACAGGTGAGCACGATAAGTCTAACTTTACCGTCTCTACTCTCAGATGGACTACCGCTCGCTCGTCCACGAGAAGGACCAGGCCGTCTTTTCTGAAATCAGAGTGATCATCCTCGACATCCGTGGATTCTACGTAAGTCAGACCGAACGGAATGCAGAAAAACTCCTCATTTAAGGCTCGATGCATCGAATCAGTGAGCTGGTTCCTGTGTTGAGAGGATGCACCATGATTGAAGAGATTATATCCTTCCAAAAAACAAAAAAAAACAAAACATGAGTCTTATTGGATATTACAGATGCATCTGTGTGTGAAAACAGTTTAGTAGAAGCTGCATGAGGGGAAGCTACTTTAACACCGTATTAAATCAGTTTGAAGAAGACATTTCTCAACACTCAAACATGTTATTCAGTTAAATCACCTGATGCATCTAATGTGAAAGGTGGAGCTCTGAAGATTAATTTAATAATCTAAGTCCCTTCTGCTGCAAATCTCTTCACAGCCAGATGTGTATCAACAGAGCAGATGAGAGAAGGTGCCGATAATTAACTCTCAGCTGTAGTTAGCATGATAACAGCTCTGAGACTGAGAAATCTGCTCAGGTCCGATTCTGGAAGAGAATCGACCCGTCTCTGCCTCTACAAGTACAACGAGACTGGTTCAGGAAGTGTGAATCTCGTGTCTCTCATGAGGGGGAGGAGGGAAAAAAAGAAGTGGGTATCAAAGGTAGCTGCGTAGTTATAAAACTGCATCACTTCCTGTTTTCGCTGAGACTCCACGGTGGCACGTGGAGGCTAACAGAACGTTACAACCTTAGGCACTGCGCTCTATTAATTATGACTTTTTAATTCTTTCATCATTGAGTCAGTTTTTCCCTCCTACAGTAGATTTTTTTTTTTCTCATGTAAAATATTTTGGAAACTAGTTTCTGCAACAAATGGGAATATTTAGGTGCCAGAACGTAGAAAAAAGAAAACTTAGAGAACATCTTTTCCTAACTATATGTCAAAGTTGGGGGGGGGTTCATGTAGAATAAACACCTGAATGTTTTTTTTTTTTTGCACTATGGATATTCAAACTCACTTAATCCTAATTAAACTTTAACCTCGGCTGCATGGATGAACAGCATGCGTTCGCATCGCTGCACTTTGCCGCCACATGAACCTGTTTTCTTTTTTTTTCTCCTCCGGTTTCCTTCAGGCTGAACTTTACGACATCATCTGCAAAAACCTGGAGAAGGTGACCAACCCGAAAGGAGAGGAGAAGTCGTCCATGTACTGAAGCTCCAGCAGCTCCAGAGGACCACCGACCTTCAGCTGTGTTCATCCATCAATCATCTCTTTGAGCAGTTACATTACAGGAGTAGAAACATTAGTGTGACAGAAATGATTTCCATCACAGACCAGTTAAAAAAAAAAAAAACAAGAAAAATAAGGATTTTATCATTACTTTTTAATGGGGACGCTTCAACATTTGCACTAAATTTAACTTGTATCACAAATAAAAGTTTGTTTTCTCAAACTGCCAGATTCTCACATTTATTTATGACCAGAAAAAATATTTTTTCCCTCCAATGATCAAACATTTAATTCAGAATCTTATTACAAAAATGTGTTTTCACCTCATCCAAGAAAAGAAGAAAATATAACAATGATATAAACATAGGAAGGCATTTATCTACAAAAAAGAAAAACATTCACACTTCCGGTCCTTCTCCACCAGGAATGAGCTGCAGGGGAGAAAATGTTTGGTCATAAACTATTCTGGATGTTACAGTTTTATTTTTATTTAAAATAGAAATGAAGGCTTGTTACCATAGTGATGTTGTTGCCGTTGAGGAGGATCTGATCCAGTTTGGTTATCCTTCGTCCCTCTGGTGTGATTTCACTGGAACAGATACATTTATTTATTTATTTATTTATTAGATCTGAATCAAGAAAAACACGTCGGTGGTTCGTCTGAGAAACTGACGTGGACTTACAACTCTGTCACGTCCTCCAGCACCATGTCTGACACTCAGAGTTAAGGAACTGATTTGGGCCGATACATCAACAGAAAGGCTTTTTTTTTTTTTTTTCCTCAAAAAGGATACTGACAAAGTCATCGAAACCCAGCAGCGTGCCGACAATTTCTTTGTCGGTTTTCATGACGATGTGAATCCGGGAGCCGATACATTTGTCCACCAGCTCTGCAGAAACAAACGAAAGGATCGTCAGGTTGCAGATGTTGAGCCACAGTAGTTTCCAGTTTCTTTTTTTTTTTTATACAACTGTCTCGTCGCTACAGGGGCCGGTTTCAGAAAGCAGGTTCCCAGTATGTTGATCTTTTGTAGAACTTTAAAATTTGCAGAGAAAAAAAAAAGTTTTTCCCAACACAGAGTGATGTCTCTTAAAATGTTTTTAATTGTGTACAGATGAGACTTTATAGAAATTAATTACACTGAAATAATGTTGGGGGACGACTTATAATCACCTTTTTAAAATCAAAGCTCTGGTTCATCCATCATTTATATATTTTTTTCTCTTGTGATATCAAATGTGCGTCTAACACATTTATCTTTATCAATCTCCTGCACAGGGTACATATTAAATTTGTGTTCATCGCAACATTCACCTCTACTCAAAATGTTAGCTAAAATTAAAGCCACTTTATGTAATAACACCACTTCTGACCACATGGGGGCAGAAACCTCTGCTTTGCTGATAATTGAATTGAAAAACTTTAATTATCCCGAGGGGAAATTGGCTAGTTGCAGCAGATACAAAAATATACATAAATAGACAGGACATTAGATAGACATTAAATAGGCAATAAATAGACAAAAAACAGTGTGCAGAAGCAGAACAATAAATAGACTAAAAACAGTGCGCAAAACAAGACACTAAATAAAAAGTAAGTAGACAAAAACAGTGTGCAAAACCAGTAATAATAAAACTGTAATAATAAAACTGTAATAATGTAATAAAGTGATAATGTGGCATTAATAAAGATAAGACAGTAGGGACGGGCAGTTAATAAAAACTGTATCAAAACTGACATTCAGAACCTATAACCAATATAATCCTTGGCCATGTCGGTTATTTCAGTTGCTTAAAAATATCAAAAATTACCATCAAGTTAATCTGAGTTTCCTTTTGCCTTATCATTTTTAAGATGATAAAAACTTGTTTTTGTAATATTTCTAATATGTGGAATAAAAATCAGCTCAGAATCATAAGACTGTGGCTCTGAGGAGAAAGACAGGAGTCTGAGTTGGAGGAAACAGATTGAAAATGATTGAACAGATTGGAAGTGATCAATAAAGGATCAATAAATGAGAACATCAGCGGGACAAACTGAGACGGCACACCTGAGACGGTCTGGACACGTGCAGGACGAGGGACAGTGAATATATCAGGAGAGGAACAAGAAAGAGATGTGTGGTTGTAGAGGAAAGACGAACACAAACAGCATCAACAACAGACATCTGTCTGAGACGTTAGCCGCTACCTGCCCGCGTGAGCCTCACACGAGCCACTCCAAACGACAAAAATACACTCATTCCTATCTGCACACGCATTTTGTTTTATGTTTTAGCCTTTTTATAAATCGATACTTAAAACTGGCCCACCGTGAGAAAAACAGTAACACGTTAAAGACTTTACAAACCAAGTGGGAGAAGCTGTGATGGGTTTGTTGCTTGAGTGGCCGCCATCTTTCGTCACGGAGAACGGTCTACGCAGGCGCAACGAATCGACAGAAGAGCACAGTTGGCCAGGCAAAAGCAGTCGAGCAACGATATTGTTTTGCGTCGTTGGTGAAAATGTTGAAACCGAATCTTTCTCTTTCTTTTTTTTTTTAGTTAACCGAAAGAAACTAACCATAAGTTATTATTACCAACAACTCGACACCTGTCAACGCATGACGTAATTCTTGAAGACGGAGAATGAAAAGAAAATCAACAGTTAGCGATTTACCTCCCGTCATCGTAGTTCAAAATCAAATGTCGTACTATTGTTAATCGGCTGATTGCATTTAATTTATAGAATGTCTTCACATGACGAATAATGTCAGTTTCTGTAGTTTAAAACTCTTCAAAACATACATATTAGCTCCATCTGATGGGAGAAAGGTAAAATAAATAATCATTATTGACGCCACATGGTCATATAAGAAGAAACTGACAGACGTCATTTTTCTAAACACAAGATACTATCACATGTTTAAAGGGTGGTCAATATTTTAATTTCCTTCTCATTAAAATACAGTTGATTTTCAGAACTTTGATAATTTACAGTCGATCTTGAGTAAATCTCATTTAAGATGTTAAAGTTCACTTCCATAGGTTCTTATTGTTTTGATGCTTCCAATGTTAATGGGATTAATTTTAATTAAGTTTGATAAGCATTTTTTTTTTACCACAACAAAAATCCTTAAAACATGGTTGTTTCATTTGTGATCACAAAAATGCATCCTATAAACATAAAAGTGAGTATTTAAGGCAAATCTATGTACAGGACGTTGAAACCAGAAGTTCATATTCACTTATAAAAAGACAAATAACTTTTTTTTGTCACTGTATGAGATGTGAGGAGACCAAAATTATTTTTATTTGCCAAATGCCAGAATTAATGAGAGAATTTCTTAGATCATTTTTTCAGATTCAGAAATTCATATTAATAAGATAACTATGCCTTTTCACCATTTGGAAAAGCCCAGGTGATGATGTCATTGGAAGCTTCTGATAGGTTAATTGGCAACATCTGAACACCTGTGGATGTATTTTAATCAACCCTCAGACACGCTGCTTCCTTGTGTGACATCATGGGAAAAATTGAAAGGAAATCAGACAAGATATCAGGAAGAGAATTGCGGACCTCCACCAGTCTGGTTCATCTTTGGGTTCAGTTTACAGGTACCTGAAGGTGCCAGAGTTCACCTGTTGAAACAATTATACACCAAAATAAACACCATGGGGATGTGCCAGCTATCATAGTGCTCAGGAAGGAGACGGTTCTGTGTCCCAGAGATGAACCTGCTTTGGAGCAAAAATGTGCTCATCAGCCTCAGAACAAAAGCAAAACATCCTGTGAAGATGCTGCTGAAGCTGGTCAGACGTGTCATCATCCACAGAGAAACCAGTCCCTGGACCAACATGGACTGAAAGACCACTCAGCCAGGAAGAAGACATTACTGCAAAAGAAACATAAACAAAACAAAACAAAAGAGATTACAGTTATCAAATGCACACAGGCACAAAAACTTTAATTGTTGGAGACATGTCCTGTGGTCTGATGCAACTAAAATTGAACTGTTTGACCATAATTACCCATTGCTAGGAAGGTGTGTGTGAGCAAGAAGACCTACAAACCTGATTCAGTTCCAGTTCTGTCAGGAGAACTACTGTGAGAAGCTTGTGGAAGGAAACCAGAATATATGACCGAAGTCAGACAATTTAAAGGCAATAATAATAATAAAAATCTTTCACACATTATTCAGGCATTTAGCAAATATAAATAATTTTGGTAATCCTAACTGACAAACACTGTTTGTAAAGGTGTTTTTAAACTTCTGGTTTCAACTGTTAATACTGCTACTACTGATGACGAAAACGGTCAACTGAAGCGAAAACGGAAGCCGGCAGCAGGCACCGCTCTCGCTCCGTCCGGCAGTCCGCCCTTTGGTTCAGCCGCACGAAGCGGAAGGCAACGCCGTCCCCTCCGTGTTCGGGCTCATTCGGCTCATTGGACCGCTGTGCCGCCGCCGCTGCGCGAGTGCGACCGCGTCGGCGCTAAAACTCGGCTCTGTTCCTGTTGTTTACACTCGACCCCCCCACACGAGTTGAGAGCATCACGGGACTTCCAGGACGTCGAGCAGGGGGGGTATGGAGTCTCAGGGCAGAGACGACGTGAAGGGACCGGTTCTGCACATCGTGGTGGTCGGATTTCACCACAAAAAGGGCTGTCAGGTACGCGGGTGCTAACGCTGGCTAGCTGCTAATTAGCGCTGCTTATTTACTCTTGTAAAGGCGCATTCCGCTTTGTTAATTGAAGCTCTGCGTGCGGGATTACAACCTAGATGACCGCAAGTGCTTCTGGGATAAACAGAGGGACATAAGTTTGTCGTTTGTGGAGAGTGTTGATGGTTAATGACAGTAATGAATAGTGATGAGTGTCCAGCAGGCAGCAGGACAGAGAGGTGGACATCAGCTGTTTCCTGCTCTCTGACGTTGTTATGTAACGCATCTTTACAGTTTAGTGTCTCCAGCAGCAGCTCTGATCCCGGATGTGTATGATTTTTTATTTTATTTTATTTCCTCTCATGTTTTACTCTTTTGTTTTGGTCCTCCAGCATTTTTTTTGGTGTGTGTCAAAATACATTTTGTGAGGTTATAGACAAAATCACAGATGTTTGAGACCCATTTCTCTTAATGTTGACGTTTCAAAGTAAAAGAAAGATAGTAGATGATTGTTTAGACATGCACTTACTGCAATATGTTTTGGTAATATATTGATTTTCGTTGAGGTTGACTGTAATCAACTAGATGCAGTCGTGTAAAAGCTTTATTTTCAGCCTTTGTTATCTTCGTAGTATCGGCAGGATGAGGTTCTTTGCTCTTCGATGAGTTGTTATTTTTATCTTACAGGATGTAAAAACTGCTATTTTTAAGTAATCTGTCCTCACATTGAGAGTTTACACGCTGACGTCGTGCTTCCATGATGCTGCGTTTGAATGAGAGCAGAAAAAATTGGATTTCTCAGTAGTCTGCGCTTATTCCAAGTACGTACATATGTTGCATTTAATGACTGAGAAAAAAAATCATGCTTTTTAACGGTGTATGTGATGCATTTATTGTTTTAAAATAAACAATGAACAACTTTAAAGAAAGTAATTTAAAGGAATCTCTCTTTATTGGGACATTTAGAAAATAGAAATAATTTTGATAATCCAGACTGATTTGAGAACACGGATTCAAGAAAAGATTTATTCTGATTTAATGCCAGATAGTGAGAAAAAAAATATGACTGATTTTATTAAGACGTCAAAATCAGTGATTATAA
The DNA here is from genome assembly GCA_018398805.1 of Hirundichthys speculiger. Taxonomy (NCBI): domain Eukaryota; kingdom Metazoa; phylum Chordata; class Actinopteri; order Beloniformes; family Exocoetidae; genus Hirundichthys; species Hirundichthys speculiger. The sequence goes on from JAGFBZ010000891.1 coordinate 105,601, forward strand.
GTAATTTCATGTTGATACTCAAAGAGGTTTTTGGAACTCAAACAAATTTTATGCAGGTAACGATAGGGGTGTGAAAAAAATTGATTTGGCGATATATCGCGATTTTCGGCCGCCCGATATAATATCGATTTTTCAGCTCCTATTATTGATTTTTTAGAAAAATTCATTCATTCACCTAAATGTGCAAAAACACTAATAATAAATAAGTTGTTTTGAAGCAAATAGTTTTGACTCAATTTGTCCTCTGAATGATCAATATCATCTGATGAACATATACAGCAACTTGATTTTTCATCTCTACTTTTAATTTTGACATTAACTGGGTAGAATATCGCAATATATCGTGATATATCGTGATAATATCGCACCGTGACCCAAGAATCACGATACATATCGTATTGGGAGGTCCTTGTCAATACTCACCCCTAGGTAACGATAATTATTCTGTTGCTATAAATCAGTGGAAGAAAAAAAAAACTTTTTCAATTTATCAACAAAGTTATTCAGACCGAGGTTTGTTCATACATGTGTTCTTGCTGCAATAAAAAAAAAATAAAAGAAAATTTGTTCTCTTCAGGAATAAAGATTGATAAATAATTATTTGAATTTAATTTGGTATTTTGACTTAAGAATCCAATCCTGAACTATAGAAAAAAAAATCAGTCACTACTTTGAATGCTGTTTAACTAAAGAGGGAGGTTTTATGAAACGTTGTCTTCGCCAGAGGACACACCTGAAACGTTTTAACTGAGCAGAGACGCCGTGTCGCCAGAAACAAGCCGTTAAATCGACGAGCCCCTGAGTTTCTGCAGCTCTGCTTGTTTGCAGATGCTGGAGAATGCAATGTAAATAAGAAAACACCAGCGTGACCTCCATATTACCTAAATGGAGTCAGTGTTACGATATTTCACACATAAAATGGCCAAGTAAAAACTATACCTGGGGTCTGTGTGTCATTCAGCACACAAGACAGATAATCTGTCTTTTTTTTTTTCCTCCTGATGACGTTGTTTTTGTGGTTGTCGGGAGCCACAGTTGAAGTCATTATTGCTCAGCCAGATCAGACACAGCGAAGCCAGAAAAATCCTCAAATCATGCAACTTCAGTGGCTCGAACTTTATTTAAAATCAGATGTCAAAAGTTGCCTTTTTAAAAAAAAAAAACAAACAAAGAAAAAAAACTGACTTTTATTTTGAAAAGTTGCCGTTTTATCCTGCTTGTGCTGGTGGGAGCTCTGAAATAAACAAGTGGAAATTTGATCTTGCTCCTTGAGACAAAAAAATATTGATTTTCTTTTTCTTTTTTTTTTTTTTTAATTTTACATGATCTCAAATTCTGCACACAGAGACTTTTTTATTCAGTTACTTCGTTCCGTCGTCAGCCTGCGAGGGACATTTTGATCTTTTTTTTATTTTGGTCTTAAAGAATTGACACAAACAGCAGAAATGATCAGAAGCTTGTAGAAACACTTTCTGTTGTGCATCTTGACGCCAGAGGTTCAACCCCACCACATGACAGAAACAGCAGCGACCACCTGCTGGCTGGTGAGAGTGCACGTGAGGCGTTTGTGTGATCATCCTGCGGGGGGGGGGTTATCTGATAGGGGTCAGCGATCTCCTGCTGCAACATCACAAGATTGGGTTTGTGGCTCTTTAATCTGTCTGCCGCTCTCAGCTGTCCTCCTCTTCCTCTTTTTTTTTCCGCCTGCTGTCCATCTGCTCCACTAAAAGAGAAACAACCTTAAAAGCAGACGTTTGGAGCCTAAACAAGATTGTTAGAAGCTCGTTTTAGGCCACAATTTGTGGATTTAAAGGAGTTCCTGTATATTAGAGCTGAACGATTTTATCGATTCTGCGATATATATCGATATTTTTATTTCCTCAGAGAGTATCGATTTTTCAGCCGCGGGTATCGATATTCTAAGCTTCTTCCAAAACCCCCGTGTCCCACCTTTAAAAGCTTACAAGCAACAGTTTGCACTGTTTAAATAAATACAACTATTTTTCTCAACAAATCTTTTATTCATTTTGTCCAGCATTTACAAGCTGCCTGTCCGCCATATAATGTGGAATTGATGCTTTCAGTTCAATTAATTTAAACAAAGTCATTGGAACACTCACAAGATGTCACCAAAATCACTTTGTCCCTTTAATATCTTTCAGAAAATGATGTAAATGTATTGTAAGATGGATATCGATATACAGTCATGGAAAAAATTATTAGACCACCCTTGTTTTCTTCAGTTTCTTGTTCATTTTAATGCCTGGTACAACTAAAGGTACATTTGTTTGGACAAACATTACGATAACCACAAAGATTGCTCATAAGAGTTTTATTTAAGAGCTGATATCTTACCATTTTCCATGGTTTTCTTGATTATAACCTAAATCACTTCAGTTTTTACATCAATAGCTATGGCGTTGTACTGCCAAAAACACTGCTTTTATGCATTCAGTGTTTTCTTTTCTGTCTGTTTTAGTCACATGATGACGTTTAGTGGTACCAGGTATTAAAATGAACAAGAAACTGAAGAAAAAATGGTGGTCTAATCATTTTTTCCATGACTGTATATCGATCATGAGCCGAATATCGTGTATTGTGTATCGTATTGGCGGATTAGTGTATCGCTACAGCCATACTGTAGATATCTAAAATCTTATCTGGACATGATAAAATAAAAAATAAAAAAAACCTGGACTGGCCGATATACTGACGACTTTTCGTTATTGTTAAAACAAAGAAAATATTGCAGTGAACGGTGGTTAACTTTGACTGTAAAGGTCATTATTATATTTGACTGATTAGATGAGACGTCGCTGGTTTAGGTTCTGTTTTAAGGCCAACTTAAGCCTGGTTTATGCTCAGAAATCAGGTCGTCTGTGTGTGTGATGCAGATAACTAGTGCTGGGCGATATGGAAAAAAAATCATATATCACGATATGGACTATTTTATATCACGATAATGATATATATCACGATATACCATAATAAAGTATGTTTTCAGTTATTCTCTGAAAAGTTTGACAAAAATTTCATTGCTTACTTTTCAACTTTATTTTGAAAGGACATTTAGCTGAACTGTCACAAACATACATTTTAGTGCAGCAAAAACAGGTAGGTACAGAGGTACAGTAGCTTTCACATTTTTTTTAAAGTGTACAACAGTTTCTGAGAGGAAAAACACATTTTTGCACTGAAGTTCAGCTATAAAATATAAACACAAATTATTTTTCAACTTTCTGAAATCTGTAACCTTGTAGTGCAAAGTTTGCAAACCAATATAAAGTGTCTAAAGTAAACATCAGGGTTGAAGAGAACTCTGTTTAAGGCATTAACCATGAATAAAAGTGCAAACATAAAAGGCTACTTTGTAGAAGTAGATATGATTCTATCAAATTTATCGTTGCAGGTTATTTAATTACATATTTGCTGTAATAATTGCTAAAATTAGGTTAGAAACGATAGAAGAGAAATGGCACGATACACACTTTTATATCGTCCCCATATGTATCGTCATATCACCCAGCACTACAGATAACACAGATAAGCCCCCCCACCCCACCCTCCGCAGACACGCCCCAAAATTGTAGGTGACCGCAGACAGTGCCACATATAGTAGGGGTGTGGGGGAAAAAAATCGATTTGGCAATATATCGCGATTTTCGGCCGCCCAATATAATTTCGATTTTTCAGCTCCTAATATCGATTTTTTTATTGGTTACTAATGGTTACTTAAATGTGCACTAAAACACTAATAATAAACAATAAATAGGTTGTTTTGAAGCAAATAGTTTTCACTCAATTTGTCCTCTGAATGATCAATATCATCTGATGAACATATACAGCAACTTGATTTTTCATCTCTACTTTTAATTTTGATATTAACTGGGTAGAATATCACAATATATCATGATATCGTGATAATATCGTATCGTGATCCAAGTATCATGATGCGTATCGTATTGCGAGGTCCTTGCCAATACTCACCCCTAGTCACAACTCTTCTCAGATCGATGCGCGGCAGCAGCTGCTTCTCTGAGACGGCTGATGATGTCTTTCCTCCCTGGCATTGTGTTAACACAAACCTGAAAGCTCCAGACTGAAACGTCTGCTCTCATGGACGTGCTCACAGGGTTTGATTGAGGAGCACCTGCCACTCTCCCTCCCAACTCCTCGACTCGCTCCTGCAGAGCTGAGTGCAGCACCTCGCCCACGGGGGCGGCTCATCCTCAAACGGGTGAATCACCGCTGGCAGGTGTGCACGGCGTTCAGGACCAGCAGGTTAGACTCGTAGCGGGCCGTCAGGTCGGAGCTGCACCGTCACCGTTTGCTCCAGGCGGTCTTCTCAAAAAAATGACGGTGCTTGTAAGGTGGATGTGAACTGTCGGCTTATAAGCGGCAAACAAACAATCATATTTTTATTTTTTTTAACCATCTAGGGTGGAGTATATCAGTCAAAGATACTCTTCCGAATAGGGGTGTAAAAAAAAAAAAAAAATCGATTTGGCAATATATCGCGATTTTCGGCCGCCCAATATAATATTGATTTTTCAGCTCCTAATATCGATTTTTTTTTTTTAATTTTTTTTCAAAAACACAAATAATAAATAGGTTGTTTTGAAGCAAATAGTTTTGACTCAGTTTGTCCTCTGAATAGGGGTGAGTATTGGCAAGGACCTCGCAACACGATATGTATCGTGATACTTGGGTCACGATATGATATTATCACAATATTGTGATATTCTACCCAGTTAATATCAAAATTAAAAGTAGAGATGAAAAATCAAGTTGCTGTATATGTTCATCAGATAATATTGATCAATCAGAGGACAAATTGAGTCAAAACTATTTGCTTCAAAACAACCTGTTTATTGTTTATTATTAGTGTTTTTGCACATTTAGGTGAATGAATGAATTTTCCTAAAAAATCGATATTAGGAGCTGAAAAATCGATATTATATCGGGGGGCCGAAAATCGCAATATATTGCCAAATCGTTTTTTTTTCACACCCCTAGGTGTTGATAATAGTAGAGCTACCTCACCCCTACCTCTGAATGATCAATATCATCTGATGAACATATACAGCAACTTGATTTTTCATCTCTACTTTTGATTTTGATATTAACTGGGTAGAATAACGCAATATATCACGATATCGTGATAATATCGTATCGTGACCCAACTATCATGACACATATCGTATTGCGAGGTCCTTGCCAATACTCACCCCTACTTCAGAATCATTACTCCAGGACCGGTAACGCTCGTAGCGCCGGTCCTGTGACCTGGAGGGGTGGAGTTCCTCCGAACTTGTCTTTGAAATGCCTCGAAGCTCTTTTCAAGTCGGGCAACATGCCTGCCACGCTTTTCATTTTTATTTTCCTCCCGAAGCTCTGATCTGATTTTTTTTCAAGGCTGTTATCTGCCGTGCTTCTGGAGACTGGGACTGACCTCAGCAGATGGTATTTTTATGCTCTATATCCACAGTTTAGATGGTTTGAGTCTGGCTGCTTTAAATGAAGTCATCATCAGAGTCCACCCAACTGTAGGAGTGATTGACCGTTAGGGCCGTAGCGATACACTAATCTCACGATACGATACGATACATGATATTCGGCTAACAATACGATGTATATCGATATTTATCTTACAATACATTTACATTATTTTCCAAGAGATTTTAAAGGGACAAAGTATGGAAGTATTTCTGTGCCATCTGAGTTTGAATACGAATTTTTAAGATTGAAAATTTTCAGCATCAAAATCAGACTTTGAATTTTAAAAAACATCAGATTTCTAGCACTGAATTTTTTTTTGCCTCTGAATTTTTTGTTAAAATAAATTCAGTGTTAAAAAAAAATTGTTGTCTTAAAATATTCAGTTTTTCAAAATTCAACACCCAAAGAAATTCAACACCCCCCCAAAAATTCAGTGTAAAAAAATTCAATTTCTAAAAAAAAAAAATCAGTGTAAAAAAAAATTCAACATCAAAAAATTCAGTGTAAAAAGAACCAGACTCAAAATCCGGGTCACCAGGGAGAAGCAATCGATCCCTGTCTCAATTCAGCCAACATCCAGCCAATCACGCTACGCTCCATTGGTCATGTGACACCCACCCAGATAGTAAGACGGACCGGTCGGCCATGGCAGCAAACTCAGGTGATTACTATCTGGGTGGGTGTCACATGACCAATGGAGCGTAGCGTGATTGGCTGGACGTTGACTGAATTGAGACAGGGATCGATTGCTTCTCCCTGGTGACCCGGATGTTGAGTCTGGTTCTTTTTACACTGAATTTTTTGAGATTGAATTTTTTTACACTGAATTTTTTGAGGTTGAATTTTTTACACTAATTTTTTTTTTTAGAAATTGAATTTTTTTACACTGAATTTTTTGGGGTGTTGAATTTCTTTACATGTTAAATTTTGAAAAACTGAATATTTTAAGACAACAATTTTTTTATAACACTGAATTTATTTTAACAAAATAAAATTCAGAGGCAAAAAAAACCGTGTGCCTGCCAGATCATCTTCACGGCGTCGTTTCCGCAGAGTTCATCAGCGCCGCCGACGTTCTGGTTTGGTCTGGCAGAGGTTTAACGAGGAGTTTAAATCCATAGTGGGACCGACCCACTTCTCGTAAAAGTGACCAAAGATGGAACAAACAAAACCAAAGTGTCACAAAAGAAAAACGTTCCAACCAGCTGCTCGGGATGTCTTTAACACATTTGTCATTACTACCGTAATTTATGAGGAAAGGAGGGAAGACAAGTAGTGTTTAATAATTTATTAAATTATGTTTCCTTCCTGTTGGCCCCTAACTGCCCTTTGTTTCCTTTCTGGTCAGTGTTCTTCAGCTGACAGTGTGCAGAAATCAGCTTAGTGACATCATCATTATGTGTCTAAACTATTACTAATAATCTTTATAGGTTAACGTTGTGCTTTTCCTGCGGTGTCTTGTCAGGGTAAATCGCAGCAGGAATGCCGGGGAGCTCTTTCTGCGATCTTTGCATCCGTCAGGGTCGGAGCGAGTTTTGATGCTTTTATTAGTAACTGAAGATCTGAATCAAACCTGTGACTGTAGACGCTGCGGTGGGTGAATCACCGCGTCCTGAAGAGGATGCTCAGGCTCGTCCGTCGTGTTTTCCGGTTTTATGAGGCATCCTGCTTTGCACCGTCAGCTCTCGAGGGTCATGAGCAGTTCCCAGAACCGCGGGTCGAAGAGCGTAGGAGGTCGACCGGTCTGTCCGAGCTGAACAGAGATCTGAGCCGTGAGCCTACCGGTCCTTCTGCGTTTCAGTCCTCACCTGTGATTGGTAGCTGATGGGTAGTGACTGGATCAACTGGGGTCAGGAGGTGAGCTTCCTGTTGGGTGACTGGATTCAGCCTCTAAAGGAGCTGGGGATCTGGTCACGTTACCTTCCAGAAGCAGTTCCAGCATATGCTGGAAAAATAAATCTGTCAGCTAGCTTGGTATGACCCTGTTGTCCCCCCCAGTAGATCTTGAGGTCTTTAGCTCTTACAAGTGAATCCCAGGTATTTAAAGATGGATTTTATGGTGTGCTTACGACACAGATTTTGCTCCAAATCGTACAGATAACAGGTTTAAAAATTGGATTGTAAAAGGCCTAACTAACTACTACTCATTTGTTCACAAGGGGACATTCCAGAGCTTTGACTCCTTACAGAAAAAAACATGGCCTGGAACGAAATGATTTCTACAGATACCTTCAGGTTCGAAATTATTTTAATCATAACTTGAATGTAGCATTAAAAGCTGGAGAGACAGGAATTATGAAAATAATCTTGTCAGCATTTGAATCTACTACATGCAATAAGATTATTTCCAGATTATACAAGGAGATTCTTCAGGCCAAACCAGAAAGTACAATATACATAAAAAATAAGTGGGAGAAGGAGGGAAATTTAATTATTACGGAGGAAGGCTGGAGTAAAATTTGTCAAGTACCATGGAATTCAACTAACTCGTCTACATGGCAAGAATTCTGTTGGAAAAACATTGTAAGGTTTTTTTATTACACCTCTACAAAAGCGACACCAGGGAAGCAGTAATGAATGCTGGAGAAAATGTGGGACTCAGGATGCCAATCACTTCCATGTATTTTGGGATTGCAAGGTTATTGTACCCTATTGGGGGGAAATTCACAAACACATTAATAATATATTTGGAGTCAAAATTCCGTACCGGTTTGATACTTTATATATGGGCGACATCCAATTTGAGGGGTGGAATAACAAAGATAAGAAACTGCTACAGATGCTCCTTGCAGCGAGCAAAAAAGCTGTTACGAGAAGGTGGTTAAAACCTGAATCCCCCACTATAGATGAATGGATAGGAATAATATATGAAATATACGTAATGGAAAAGTTGACATTCTCTCGAAAAATCGAGAAGGATAAATTTTACCAGATGTGGTCTAAGTGGACTGAGTACATAAAACCTATTAGGTCTGACTTTTTCTAACTTGACAAAAATAAAGGAGTGGGATTAAAATGTGTTTTGTAATATGATATATTGATATACTCTATAGCTCGATCCTTACTCATTCTGCTTTGTGTGTAATTTTCTGTATGTAATATTTAAGATGAGAAGCTTTCCATGTTCCAGGTAAATACTTCACAAAAAAAAATAAAAAAATAAAATTAAAAAATAAAAAAAAAATAAAGATGGATTTTAGTCTACTTAAGTCACTGTTGTGGTCCTGGCTGGTTCATAGCGACCACGCTCAACTAGGGATGTACGATAACTGTTTTTTAAAACCGATACCGATAACCAATAACACACACTAAGATCATTACATCAATACTATGAACAAAATCAAAAATAGTTTTGACTCTTTATATGAACAGATATTTATTTTTTCCGAGGAAAAACTATTGTCAAGCCTCTCAAACATTTTTGTAAAGCTATCAAACAAACCTATTTGCTTTAGATGAAAAGCTTTAGATGAGAGGAATGAGGGAGAGATGAGGGAGAGGGGAGACTGCTGCTGGCTTGCGCACGTTAGCATTAGCTTCCATTAGCTCACGTTAGCACGATTTCAAAACTCCATGGAAGCGATTGTTATGTTGTAGGTGGCTGATCAGGTTTTACGTATTAAAGCTTGTGCTTCCCTCCTCGTAGAATTCACTCGGAGGATTCGTCACAAAACTATCTTCTTCTGAAACTTTAACTTAGCTCCACGCCGCCATGTTTGTTGTGATCAGCGCTGTGCTGCAGGCTGCATTCAAGGTGTAACGTAAATTCCCACATTCCCTCGTTTGCTAGTCGTTCTTTCAGTCTTTTCTATTTTTTTTCTTTTTTATGTGAAACATGTGGGAAAATACTGCGAATATCAATTAAAGTCAGCAACTACTAAAATTATGACCGAGTTAACGAGTTGTTTTCTGGCATGAGGGGGTATTCTTGATTTTCCTTATTGAGAAATCGTTTTTCTGATTATGCCGACGTCACTTGAACATAACATTCACTGTCGGTCATTCAAGACTCAGAGGGAGCGAGGCACTGCCGTGTTGACAGAAATATAAATGTTATCGGGGCTATTCGTCATGATATTGGACTTATCGGGATGACATCATAATTTCCTGTCATCGGCCTGATAATTATCGTGCACCGCTACGCTCAACGCCATCTGTCTGGGAGGGATGAACCTTCTGAGAAGCGTCTTAGATGTGTCTGCTCTGTCTCCAGGTGGAATTCTCGTACCCGCCGCTCCTGCCAGATGAAGGTCACGACAGCAACCTGGTGCCAGAAGAGTGGAGGTACCTCCCTTTCCTGGCTCTCCCCGACGGAGCGCACAACTACCAGGAGGGTACGTCGCACCTGCGCAACACAGAGTCCGTAGAAACGGCGACTAACCTGCGTTGTAAATGTTGCACCGGTGCAGAACTAACACACGTCTTCATCTCATCTGTATGTGCTTCTTAATTTCCCTCCGTTCGGCAGATTTTTTATTTTTGCGTCCTGTCCTTTCGCCCCCGCCCGCTGTGACAGCGGTCATGTGACGGCTCTGAGGTTTACCGCCGCTGACTGCAGGAACTGAGCCAGAGTTCACATGTAGACGTTCAGCTCTGCAGCTACACCCTTCAATAACTCAGACTGCAGGGGAGAAGAGTTTCATTTCACAGCGCTGTCAGCTTTAACTCAGCTTCGACTCGGTCGAATCATGAATGAACATTAAAACATTTGGTTTTATTTAACGTCCACGCGGCTGTGCTTTTTGTATTTTGCTCTCCTGGCTGCAGCCGTGGCGCCATCTTTAAAAGTTACATCCAACAACATAGAAACATGCAAACATTTCCCACCAGATAAGCTTATCTTGTCTCCTCTGATTTATCCATAAATCTGTCTCGGGGCTTGTGCCCTCCTCCTCCTCCTCCTCGCTGCTCCTTAAAGGAAAAACTCCCAGGTAGTGCTGGGCGATAAGGAAAAAAATAATATATCACGATATGGACTATTTTATATCACGATAACGATATATATCACAATATACCATAATAAAGTATGTTTTTAGTTATTCTCTGAAAAGTTTGACAAAAATTTCATTGCTTACTTTTCAACTTTATTTTGAAAGGACATTTAGCTGAACTGTCACAAACATACATTTTAGTGCAGCAAAAACAGGTAGGTACAGAGGTACAGTAGCTTTCACATTTTTTTTAAAGTGCACAACAGTTTCTGAGAGGAAAAACACATTTTTGCACTGAAGTTCAGCTATAAAAAATAAACACAAATTATTTTTCAACTTTCTGAAATCTGTAACCTTGTAGTGCAAAGTTTGCAAACCAATATAAAGTGTCTAAAGTAAACATCAGGGTTGAAGAGAACTCTGTTTAAGGCATTAACCATGAATAAAAGTGCAAACATAAAAGGCTACTTTGTAGAAGTAGATATGATTCTATCAGATTTATCGTTGCAGGTTATTTAATTACATATTTGCTGTAATAATTGATAAAATTAGGTTAGAAACGATAGAAACGATAGAAGAGAAATGGCACGATACACACTTTTCTATCGTCCTCACGATATGTATCGTCATATTGCCCAGCACTACTCCCAGGGAAGAAATTGTTTTCATGTTTTTGTCCTTTTTTTTTTATGCATGCATCTCTTTGAACGCACGTCCAGGTTCATGGGAGTCGTCGTCATCGGTGGTCCGAACGGTGAAACCAGAGCAGCCTGTAAATTTGGGCTCAGCTTGCAAAATTGGCAGCAAATAAGCTTCTTTTGATCTCTCACATCTCTGCAGTTCTGTCTTTCATCTTTGCTTTGCACATAACCTCCGTTTCTTCGTATGACGAATCCCTGATCATCAGGCGCGTGTACATTCACGTGTTTAATCTTTATGCCTTGCAGACGCTGTGTATTTCCACCTGCCGCCCCTCAGTGGAGACAGGAAGTGCGTTTATGGAGTGTCCTGTTATCGCCAAATAGAAGCAAAGGTCAGAGATTTTATATTTCAGACTTATTTAAAGGCAAAGAGCCTCATTTGAAAACTAGCATGTCGTAGTACTCACTATTTATATGTTCTGGATCTATTTATATACAGTTGTGGTCAAAATAAGAGTCTGTCAATCATTGCTACCTCTAGGTTTCTATGGTTACTAGAGGCGGAGCCGAAGCACAGCAGAGAGGGAGGTGCAGGAACCAGACAGTTGTATATGGAGAAACTTTCTATATTTTGCTAATTTGCTGATATCCAACCGTCTTGTTTCAATCACTGGCACCTTTGGAGTAGATCCAAAATTTTGGATCATCAGTTCTTTCTCAGAGCTCAGTTGGGTTTCCTCCGATTGGTCCAAGTCCTGCCTCCCTGGAGACCTTGACTTCAGAGGGAAACGCTGCTCTGTCTTCCACAAGACAGGGCCAGTAATTCAATTCAATTCAATTCAATTCAATTCAATTTTATTTATATAGCGTCTGTTACAATGACAATTGTCTCTAGGCGCTTTACAGAGACCCAGAGCATGACCCCCGAGCAAATATCATCAACTAAGATTATATAATTAAATATAGTAATCTCCCTATATTGTATTGCTTCCACACTCTGAGGTGGTAATTAACTGGGTTTACTCGGTTAAAAGCACCGCAGTCCTGCAATAAAACACCACCAGGAAGGCTACAACGTGCAGTTGTTGCAGGAGCGATGCAGTATCGTTGCATCCCTTTTAAGTTTCTACGGTGGTTTTGGTGCTGTTGAACAGCGTTGCATCAAACAGAGAGTTTTGTTAATGAGTTATTTCTTTATTTTAAAAAAGTTGATGGGAGGAAAAAATGAATAAATAGAACGACCAGGTACCCTGGAAGATGACCACACGAGTCTCAATACTCCTCTAATGAAGATTCAGAATCTGTAAAGAAATGTCACGCTGAAATGTGAAAAAAACACATCTGGTCTGGTGAGCTCTAGGGGTGTGAAAAAAAAAAAAGATTGGCCGATATATCGTGATTTTCGGTCTCCCGATATATCGATTTTTCAGCTCCTAATATCGATTTTTTTTTTTTTTTTTTAGGAAAATTCATTCATTCACTTAAATGTGCAAAAACACTAATAATAAACAATAAATAGGTTGTTTTGAAGCAAATAGTTTTGACTCAATTTGTCCTCTGAATGATCAATATCATCTGATGAACATATACAGCAACTTGATTTTTCATCTCTTCTTTTAATTTTGAAATTAACTGGAATATCACAATATATTGCGATATCGTGATAGCGTATCGTGACGATACATATCGTATTGCGAGGTCCTTGCCAATACTCACCCCTAGTGAGCTCTGACCTCGGCCTGGTCCAGCATCACCTGGCCTGGTCCAGCATCACCTGGCCTGGTCCAACATCACCTGTCCTGGTCCAACATCACCTGCCTGGTCCAACATCACCTGTCCTGGTCCAACATCACCTGGTCTGGTCCAACATCACCTGCCTGGTCCAACATCACCTGGTCCTGGTCCAAACATCACCTGGTCCAACATCACCGGTCCCCCTGGTCCAACACACCTGTCCTGGTCCAACCTGTCCTGTCCAACATCACCTGTCCTGGTCCAACATCACCTGTCCTGGTCCAACATCACCTGCCTGGTCCAACATCACCTGTCCTGGTCCAACATCACCTGGTCTGGTCCAACATCACCTGTCCTGGTCCAACATCACCTGCCTGGTCCAACATCACCTGGTCTGGTCCAACATCACCTGTCCTGGTCCAACATCACCTGCCTGGTCCAACATCACCTGGTCTGGTCCAACATCACCTGGTCTGGTCCAGCATCACCTGGTCTGGTCCAACATCACCTGCCTGGTCCAACATCACCTGGCCTGGTCCAGCATCACCTGGTCTGGTCCAACATCACCTGCCTGGTCCAACATCACCTGGCCTGGTCCAACATCACCTGGCCTGGTCCAACATCACCTGGTCTGGTCCAACATCACCTGTCCTGGTCCAACATCACCTGGTCCTGGTCCAACATCACCTGCCTGGTCCAGCATCACCTGGTCTGGTCCAGCATCACCTGGTCTGGTCCAACATCACCTGTCCTGGTCCAACATCACCTGGTCTGGTCCAGCATCACCTGGTCTGGTCCAACATCACCTGCCTGGTCCAGCATCACCTGGTCTGGTCCAGCATCACCTGGTCTGGTCCAGCATCACCTGGTCTGGTCCAACATCACCTGCCTGGTCCAACATCACCTGGTCTGGTCCAGCATCACCTGGTCTGGTCCAACATCACCTGCCTGGTCCAGCATCACCTGCCTGGTCCAACATCATCTGCCTGGTCCAGCATCACCTGCCTGGTCCAACATCACCTGTCCTGGTCCAGCATCACCTGCCTGGTCCAGCATCACCTGCCTGGTCCAGCATCACCTGGTCTGGTCCAGCATCACCTGGTCTGGTCCAGCATCACCTGGTCTGGTCCAACATCACCTGCCTGGTCCAGCATCACCTGCCTGGTCCAACATCATCTGCCTGGTCCAGCATCACCTGCCTGGTCCAACATCACCTGTCCTGGTCCAGCATCACCTGCCTGGTCCAGCATCACCTGCCTGGTCCAGCATCACCTGCCTGGTCCAGCATCACCTGGTCTGGTCCAGCATCACCTGGCCTGGTCCAGCATCACCTGGTCTGGTCCAGCATCACCTGTCCTGGTCCAACATCACCTGGTCTGGTCCAATCCCTCCTGCCAGTTTTTCCAGCTTTGACTAAAACCAAAGACATGGCCGTCACAGCTGTAGATTTATGCTTTTGTTTGTTTGAGTTTTTATTTTTTAAATGAATTAGCGGCCTTCCAGGCTCGTCTCTGATCTACGTGATGATGCTGTTAGACGTCTGAAGCTCTGCATTCATCATCTTCTTCTCAACCTGTCCTCAGGCCCTGAAGGTCCGGCAGGCTGACGTCACCAGGGAGACGGTCCAGAAGAGCGTCTGCGTCCTCAGTCGAGTGGTGAGTCACTAACAGGGACGACGCAGTCGGACTGAACCGGGCCGCAGGAAGGTTTCCAACCAGACAGTTTTGGTTGGAAACCGACACATTTTGCCCGTTAAACTCGGCTAATTCACCGCTTTCGCTCACCGGGAGAAATCACGGGTCACGCTGCAGCCGACTCCTAAACGACCCCCCCTGCTGACGCAACATCTCGTTTCATCTGCAGCCTCTCTACGGTCTGCTGCAAGCGAAGCTGCAGCTCATCACGCACGCGTACTTCGAGGAGAAGGACTTCTCGCAGATATCCATCCTGAAGGTGAGACGCCGCCGCCGCCGCTGAAGCCGCCGCCGCCCTGCAGTGGTTTTTTTTTTTTTAAATATTCCGTCACCGGCTCCTCTCACCTCCCGTTTCCTCGGCAGGAGCTGTACGAACACATGAACGGCTCCCTCAGGGGTTCGGCTCTGGACGGATCCCAGGTGTATCTAGGTAGACGACACGCTCCGGAACATTCCAGACTCAGACGTGACATTTGTCACTTTTTATTTATTTACTCAGTAATTCAGAAAGTCACATCTACACGAGTACAATCTTTCTGGAACGATAGGAGTTTTAACAACTAGTTAAAACGGTAGTAAATCGTAAATGATGAAGAATAAATCTGCAGCAGAGTAAGAAAATAAATGTGCAAATATAAACATGATTGTGTATTTGGATATATTCTTAAATAGACAATATTAAATTATTTATAGCATGTAAAATGCTCTATTATTTTTCCAGTTTTTTTTTACTATTTTTTTTTCTAAATATACAGTGATCCCTTATTTTTCGCGGTTAATGGGGACCGGCGCCCCCCCGCGACAATCAAAATCCGCGATCTGGAGCCGGAGCCCCCCTCAAGGCCTCAAATAATGTGTTTAAAATATGTTTAAAAACCCAAAAAAGTAGCGAAACAAGACAAAGGCTCAACTGTGGTCTTTCTGTTTCCTTCACAGCCTCTGGTCTCTGAACCGTAGTAAAGAAACCGCTGGTATTGTGCTATTTTTGGCTCGTAATTAGCGGCTAACACGCTAACAACAACAAAAGAAAAAGTCCGGTTTTCTCTGCATGGAACGGGAACTTTATTCTGGCACTGCAGGAACTTGTAACATCACACAGGTTGTATTGTTGGGCTCCTGTCGGTTAACAGAGAATGTAAATCTATACACGCTGGGCTGCTGTTGATGCTCACTACACTTTTCATCTAACCCCGTTTTCATTCTGCCGTCCCACGACACACACACACTACCCATTACCCATAAGGCCACCTTCTTAAAGGGGCCAGGCTGGCTCACAACATTTCTTCACTGTGAGAGAACGCGCACAACATCCTGTGATGTTTCCGCAATTTTTTCATTTTTTTATTTTTATTATAATATACATTTCTGAAAAATCCGTGAATAACTAAAACCACGGAACTTAAAGCACGAATTGGCGAGGGATCACTGTATTAGAAAAAGTTTCTTAATGATGTACTTTATTTTCTGTCTTTTTTTTTCTTGAACTTCTTCCTTTCTCATTTATCTGTTTTGTCTGTTTGGACGTTGGTTTTTATTCATTTAGTTTTAACTAGTCAGATTATAGGAAGACTTGGCAGCTTCCTCTCTAAGCACCACGGCTCTTGTGTTTTCCCTTGTTTCTGTCTCCATCTTTGTCTCCTCTCCTCCTCCGTCTTTCCTCCACTTCCTCTCTTTAGGGATCTCACCCTCCATCCTCCCTCTGTCCTCCATCCTCTCTCTGTCCTCCATCCTCTCTCTGTCCTCCATCCTCCCTCCTGTCCTCCATCCTCTCTCTGTCCTCCATCCTCTCTCTGTCCTCCATCCTCCCTCTGTCCTCCATCCTCTCTCTGTCCTCCATCCTCTCTCTGTCCTCCATCCTCTCTCTGTCCTCCATCCTGTCCTCCATCCTCTCTCATCCTCCTCCATCTCTCTGTCCTCCATCCTCCTCTCTCATCCTCTCTCTGTCCTCCATCCTGTCTCTCTCTCTGTCTCCATCCTCTCCTCCATCCTGTCCTCCATCCTCTCTCTCTCTCTGTCCTCCATCCTCTCTCTGTCCTCCATCCTGTCCTCCATCCTCTCTCTGTCCTCCTCCTCTCTCTGTCCTCCATCCTCTCTCTGTCCTCCCTCCTCTCTCTGTCCTCCATCCTCTCTCTGTCCTCCGTCCTCTCTCTGTCCTCCTCCATCCTCCCTCTGTCCTCCATCCTCTCTCTCCTCCATCTCTCTCTGTCCTCCATCCTGTCCTCCCTCTCCCTCTGTCCTCCATTCCTCTCTCTGTCCTCCATCCTCTCTCTTTCCTCCATCCTCTCTCTTCTCCTCCTCCTCTCTCTGTCTCTCTCCCTCTCTCTTTTTTCTGTCTCTACCCAGCTGGTCTTCATCAGGAAGGTCCCTCCATATGATCCAGGTCCTGCTCAATGTTTCTTCTCTTAAAGTGGAGTTTTTTTCTTGCCACTGTTTGGCTTAAAGGTTTTTTTTTTTCTCCAGCTGTGGGAGTTTTTTTTATCCTTATTCTTATCCTTTTTTAGGATTTGATGTTATAATTTTAGTTAATGATATTTGCTCTGGGTCTCTGTAAAGCACCTAGACACAACTGACATTGTAACAGACGCTATACAAATAAAATTGAATTGAATTGAATTGAATGCAACTCTGGATAGAAAAACTATACTGTGAACTGACTCCATGAGTCAAAGCTGAAGGCAGACCGTGGACTTTTCATTTTTGTCTCCCCAGTGCATTGTCACATTTATTTTCTTTCACTTTTGCAGATTTCTTCTTTTTTGTGGCAGAAAAGTAAAACCAGAGTGAAGTTTTGTTGTAGAAATTCCTCAGATATCAGTGACTGCAGCAGTCTCCTTTCTGTTGACGCAGTGTTATTCATTTACATTTTATTTTATTTTATTTTTTCTTCCTCAGGGTTATCGCCGAGAGATCTGATCCTGCACTTCAGACACAAGGTGGAAAAATAACCTGTTTCAAAACTGCTGTAACTATAAGATATAATAAATATGCAGGTCCTGATGATAAAGATCTTCTCTGGGTCTCTGCAGGTTCTCATCCTCTTCAAGCTCATCCTGCTGGAGAAGAAGGTGAGACTCCGAACTGTAACATCTTTATTTTTTCCTTCGTAGCTGCGGTTGTTGAAGGATGATCCTTGACATCTGCTCGGTTGCAGGTCCTCTTCTACGTGTCTCCTGTCAACAGACTGGTGGGGGCTCTGATGACGGTCCTGTCGCTGTTTCCAGGTCAGAAACTTGTTTTTTTTTAAAAACATAAAACTTACGACGCTGAAGTTAGCCTCCGATTCGCCAGCCTCATATTCAGCAGGCTCCAGGTCAAAAACTACTATACCTAGACTTCTCAAATCTGGACTAGATTAATCTACAGACCCTGGAGAATCATTATAACTCAGTTTCTGATCTGTGAAACCATTATTCGATTTGTGAAAATGTAATAAAGACGGACTTCGCCGTTTTTGATGGTGAAATGTGCCTTTATTGCATTTTTTACAAAAAAAGAAAAAAGGTTTCACAGATCAGAAACTGTGCCTGAATGAACCTTTAGCCTCTTTGGGATAATCCAGTCCAGATTTGAGAAGCCTAGGTATTGTGGTTTTTGATGTGGACCAGGTCTAATACGGTCTTTATGCTGAAAAATCGGTGAAGTCCGTCTTTATTGCATTTTCACAAATCGAATAAATGTTTCACAGATCAGAAACTGCGTTATGATGAATGTTTAGACTTTTTAGGATAATCCAGTCCAGATTTAAGATGTCTAGGTATAGTGGTTTTTGACCTGGAGCCTGCTGAATAGGAGGCTAGCGAATTGGATGCTAACTTCAGCGTCGTATAAAACTTGATAGTAGCTTTTGTGTATCTGGTGGAGCTTTTATCTGAGGCGAGGAGGTGAAACCGCCAGAGCTCTGAAGTGATGACGTTGACGCAGGTATGATCGAACACGGCCTGGTGGACTCGTCCCACTACAGACCGAAGACCAGCGCGTCAGAGGACCCGGGTCTGGTGGACGGCGTCCCAGGAGTGGAGGAGTTCGTCTCCGTGTCCGTCACCGACATCGCCAGCGCCGACCCGGAGCCGGGGGAGGTGGAGACGGCCCAGCCTGCGGCGGCGCTCCCGTCCTCGGAGAAGGACGCCGAGGAGGACGAGCGCCACCTCAAGCCGCCGTCGTGCGCCTCTCCGGACTCGTCCGAGAGCGACTGGGAGACCCTGGACCCGAGCGTGCTGGAGGAAGGCGCCGCCAGAGAGTCGGCCGAGGAGGCGCCGCAGCTGCCGGACGCCTTCGCCCCCCAGTCGGACGCGCCCATCACCGTGCAGCCGCAGGCGGCCGGCGGTCAGGGAGGCGTCACCCAGGGCCTGGTGTCGGGTCTGGAGGAGGACCAGTACGGCCTGCCGCTCGCCGTCTTCACCAAGGTAAAAAAAAAAAAAAAAAAAAAAGTTTATCTTATAGTTGCACAAACAGCGTTATCAGAGCAGTTCGTCTTCAAATTAACGTGAAAGATGAAATCAGAAGGAATGCGCCAAAACCACAAGCCGTTTTCATCCCTGGTCAGTGATTTACTCAGACGAGGTGCAGCTTTCAGGTACAAGTCCACCCAGAGCTGTTTTTATGGCGGGATAGTTCTTCCTCCTCGGATTTAAAAAAAAAAACAACAACAAAGAGAAGCTCTTACGCAACAATGTGTTGATGATACATCTTCACTTTAAAGTCTGTTTTACGAGTCTTTATATGGAGGACGCTCGTTCTCTGATAATCAGTGGATGAACTCGGTCTGAGCCAGTGAATCTGTCACTGACGAACAGATTTAGGGATGTAGCGATACACTAATCTCACGATACGATACACGATATTCGGCTCACGATACGACATATATCGATATTCATCTTACAATACATTTACATCATTTTCTGAAAGATTTTAAAGGGACAAAGTGATTTTGGTGACATCTTGTGAGTGTTCCAATGACTTTGTTTGAATTAATTGAACTGAAAGCATCAATTACACATTATATGGCTGTCAGGCAGCTTGTAAATGCTGGACAAAATGAATAAAAGATGTGTTGAGAAAAATAGTTTCATTTATTTAAACAGTGCAAATTGTTGCTTGCAAGCTTTTTAAGGTGGGACACGGGGGTTTTGAAAGAAGCTTAGAATATCGATACCCGCGGCCGAAAAATCGATACTCGGTAAAATATCGATAAATATCGCAGAATCGATAAAATCGCTCAGCTCTAGACAGATTCTCCTTTCAGGGGGGTCGGCTGTGTTTCTCCAGAGCATCAGCCCTCAGAGATTATTCACCCAGTGTCTGCAGACACACAGGAAACAGACTGCAGGTTAACACGCTGCTAATATCATCAGCGGTCGTCTGAGCGCTGAGACATTTCCCTTCCCTGATGTGATCAATTCTGTTTGACGGGAGGATCATCTTTTCTTTTCTTTGTTACCTTTTTCTGATTTTCCTTTACACTCGAGTCGGTCGACGGTAGGGATGTTCCTGGTGACTAATTTCCCTGTCGACTAAACGAAAATTTTAATTAAGACTAGTCGACTAGTCTAAAAAAAAGGAAAACTCTGAAACTCTGAAAACAGTGAAAATTTAGCACAATTTATTGAAACACCGAAACAGAATTTGAAACATTGTCCCAAAAAATATTGTGTGTAACAAGAGTTCTTTAAGCCTTTAATCACAATGTTCAACAACCATGTCGGATTTTAAATGCCGCTGAAGTACGAGACACTTTGGACCGTGCCGTATGAATGAATGTGAACATGAAGGCAACTCAGTCAAACGTTAACCACCAAAATAAATAAATTGCCTCTGACACATTGAATCTTGCAGATTATCCGACAAAAAATTATTGCTTTAATTCACTTTCAAGTTAATAAAACATCTAATTTATAATTACATTTCAACCGAAACGAGCAGCATTTTGCGCCGTGCAGTATGAATATAAACCCTGCACATCCGACAAAAACTCACTTAAAGTTAACAAATAATGTAACATCTAAAAAGATAAATTGCTGCTGAATTATTAAGCTCTATGTGCAGTTCAATATGAGTGTAAAATTAAACAAACATCTAAAATCTCTCAGACCGGACGGGAGAACACGTCTCCGGGTAAACAATGTCAAATCGGCCTGAGTGTGGCTAGCACCGCTAGCATCAGCACCGCTAGCATCAGCTAGCATCAGCATCAGCCGTCGTCTCGTGCAGATTAACATCCAAATGCTTGAGTTGAATGTGGTTGCTCATTGCTCCAGTCGAGTGATTGTATGCCAGTTGTTTCTGACACAGTCTACATACTACCTTGTTTTCATTTTCTAGATTAAAGTACCGCCAAACCGCGCTGGTTTAGCGAGACCATCTTCCCACCGTGCCGTTTTAAAACTCCAGTCTACTCGAGCATTTCCGCAGGGAGGAGGGGGCTGCTGTCTGATGGCTCTGTAGCTCCGACTAGTGGCGGGCGGCTGTATGACAGTTAAGCGGCCTTGTACATGAATAAAACACAAGTTGGTTTAAACGACTAATATTTCTGGTGCCGACTAGAAAGTGGGCGGACGTTTAATCGTTTAGACGACTAATCGCGCGCATCCCTAGTTGACGGTGTTGATCACGTCGAGGTCGCCACTGTTGATGCGACTCATCCAGTTAAGATCCGACGCGCGACGTCCTTGGAAACCCTCAGTGAGGTCATGATGAGACGTTTCCTGCTTGGAGACGTCCTGATGTTCACCGCAGAGCCGTGTTGATGTGGACGCAGGTCGAAACCTCGGCTCCTCCACACAGCAGACACTCATATGTTCAAAGTCTCTTCTCCCTGTAGACTTTCCGAGGCGGCCATCTTTAAAAGATCAATGCTTGTTAATAAATGACCCATTAAAATCCAATAAAACGGTCACCAGCGTGCGTTTTGGCCTCTAGCAGGATATTAAGTCAGTTTCCGTCTTTGCTCTGTGTCTCAGCCTGACGGCGTCGGCCCGGCGGGAGGAGATAAGCGCCGGTCCGGCGGCTGTAAAAGCAGTGACCTTTGCTTTTTTTTTTTTTTTTTTTTATTGTTGCCAGGGTTACCTGTGCCTACCCTACATGGCGCTGCAGCAGCATCACCTCCTGTCAGACGTGACTGTGCGGGGCTTCGTGGCCGGGGCGACCAACATCCTCTTCCGCCAGCAGAGGCACCTCAGTGACGCCGTCGTAGAGGTAAGCCCCGCCCCTTTTACAATGATTTTTTTTTTTTTTCTTTTTTACCTAAACTCTTGGAGTTAAAGGTGGAGTAGGTGTTGTTTGAAAAACGGTTCCAGCAATCCAACTCAAGTGAGATTTTGAAAATATACACTCCCTCCCTCCTCCCAAAGGCTCCGCCTCCTCCTCTTCAGCTCACCCCTCGAAACCACGCCTTCACATGATTCACGACTGCATGAACCATAGGGAGGGAGGGAGGGGTGATATTTGATGGACGTATTAGGCAGCCAATCAAAATAGTGATGATCACTTTTTTGATTGGTCAGAGTTTTTCTCTGATTATACCTTCTAGACTGGACCAAAATGTTTAGTTTTTTTTGCAAACATTTTATTTCAGTGGGTGCAATGGAAATGTGAAAAGGTTTTCAGGCAATATTGTAAAAAGTGTTGCAAAAAAACAACACCCACCCCACCTTTAATTGCTGTTAATCGGCGCTGCAGGTGGAGGAAGCCCAGGTTCAGATCCAGGACCCAGAGCTCAGAAAGATCCTGAGCCTGACGACGGCCGACCTGCGCTTCGCCGACTATCTGGTCAAGCACGTGACGGAGAACAGGGACGACGTGTTCCTGGACGGGACGGGCTGGGAGGGCGGAGACGAGTGGATCCGGGCGCAGTTTACCCTCTACCTCCACTCCTTGCTCTCCTCAGCATTACAGCAAGGTAGGAGGACGCCGCCTCAACCTCGACATGTAAACTAGTGGCTACTAGAAACAGAAGAATCCAGTTCGGCCGTCGCTCCTTATTTTCATTTTGAGTCTTAAAGAAAATGGCTATTTTACGTCTTCATCCTGATGATTCCTCTTTATTTCAAAAAGAAAAAAAAAAGAGGGGAAACTGCACCTGTGTTCTCTTTAATCACACCAACATGCCATGTGTTAACTCATCCTTGAACAACAGCAACAGAAAGGAATCATGGGATTGGTCCAGGAAGAATAGCAGTAGCTGTCAGAAAATCAGGAGTTTGAGTCTGGAGATTCAAGCCTTTTATTTGTCATATGCATAGTTAACACAGGGTCAAGGATGCACTGAAATGCTTGCTGGGAGAAAGAACCGCTTATGACTCGCCAAGGGAATACTGGTAAAAGAAAAAAAAAATAAGATAAAAATACAGTCTACACAGTAGAGAATTCCAACATAATATGCAATGGAAAAATTTCAAGCATATGCGGTAAGTGTACAGTAGGTCACAGTGTGTAATATAATAATAATAATGATAGTATAAGTATAGATAATGTAAGTGTATATATAATGTGATATAGTATAGTATAGATACTCAGTATACATATAATAATATGATTGTAATTGTATAATATAATATAGGTATGTAATTATGTATATAATATGATAATAGTGATAATAATGATAATATGAGATACAATATACACAGAGTGATACAGTATACACATAGTGGATTTCAACAATATATAATATAACATTTTCAAAAAATATACAGCAATGTAAAATATAAAAAGATATTAAAGTGTTAGGACGTCTCTTTGACTTTCGTATGTGCCTGCACATCGCTTTTAGTCTCCGGTTTATCGTCTCCGTATATGTTGTCGAGCTCTTTGAAATGTCTGTGGGTGGGAACTGATGTCAGATGATGAGATGCTCGGAGGCCTCGTTGGTCATGAGTTATCACTCATCACTGACTCGTCTCTCTCTCTCTCTCTCTCTCTCCGTTTCCTGTTTCGTTCAGATAACGAGAGGCTGCTGGCCGATTACGGAGCGCCGTTCGTCACGGCGTGGAAGATCACTCACAACTTCCGAGTGTGGTACAGCAACAAGCACCCCGCCATGACCTCCATCACCCCGGGGTGGGTAGACGGCGGGCGGTCTGACCTGGCCGATGACTCTTATCGGTGCTAATTTAACTTAGCTTAACTTTAAGCTTGACAAAACCTGGCTCGGACGGATTTTAGACGGGAAATCATTTGCTGACACTCTCTTGAACGTGTTAATGTTTTTAAGTTCATTTAATTGCAACTTGACTCGGGTAGTAAATGGGATCAAGCTGCTGTTCAGGGAAAAGTCTGCGGGCTCGTTCTCAGAGCTCATTTATGTCACGTATCGCTCGTCTTTTCTGTTGCAGTCACCCGTTCCAGGGTCAGTACAGCGTAGCAGACGTGAAGCTACGACTCTCACAGTGAGTATCAATTCAGTCCTGTGCTTTCATTGTGCAGCCGCATGCATCTGATGATGATGATGATGATGATGATGATAAAGCAGCAGAGTCAGCAACTGCTGTTTTTTTAATTTTATTTTATGTTTTGAGTGGAGTCTTCATGGTTGCTTTTGGAGCTTCACTCAATTCAATTCAAACCGTGTGAGCTGCTGCCCTCTAGTGGTCGAAAGGAGAAGAGCAGAAAAAGAGCAGAGAACTTGGAGATGAAAAGTTTCAAATATGAAATAAAACAATGATTTTTTTTTTAAAAATGTTTTTTAAGAAAAAAAAATATTGTAACTACCCAAAAAAATGATTCAATATGAATTAAATAATAAAAAAAAAACCTAAAACTCACAATACTGACACAAAAATGCCATGTGAATCCAATTAAAGGCTTGGATTTTCTAAAGATATAACTTTTTAAAATATTTAAAGAAAAAACTGAACAAATATGAAGGATTTTATATTGTATATATGTATATATATTTTGATATTTATCAAAGTTTTGTCAAATTAATTTTTTGTTTGGAACACATCTTGCATTTTATCCTCTTATAATTTTTCATTTTATTTTCTAAATCAGGAAAACAGGACAAGAATGAATCAACATATTAGAGATTGAAACTTTTTCTGTGACCAGTGATGCGCGGCGACCTTTATAAATCGATGATTCACCGCCGTCGCTTGTGATTAAGTTTCCGAAGCGTCGCGGGTCTGGATGCAGCCGAACGCCCAGCTGTGAATACTTCATGATGTGAGGGGGTGGAGCTTCACGCTGCGTTTGTGGAACAGCTCCCGTGGTCAGGTGGCTGGTGGCGGCGGTGGAGGGGAGGTGTGGTGGGGGGGGGAGGGGGGGGGGTCATTAATAATGAGCGAGTTTAAAAAGAAAGAAAAACAGAGCCGGAGGCGTCTTCGGTCCCAGCTCCGATTTCATCCCAGGAAGTGAGGATGAAAGATGACTCCGCCCACAGCTGGAGCGCCGCTTCTAGTGTTACGCTGCACATAAATGCCCCCCCCCCCCCAGCCACACACACACACACACACACGGTGGACTGCGTCTTCCTCCTGGCTCAGGTTGAGGTTGACACTCGACGCTCTCGACGCTTCACGCTGGTGTTGGGTGTCACGGTGAAATTAGTGGTGATGAAACAAACAAACAAACAAACTGCAGCGGGGGAGTTTAGTGGCACAGCATCCAGTCAGAAAATAATCAGTTCCAAAAAAGCTGGGACGCTGTTTAAAATGTAAATAAAAATAGAATACAGTGATTTTTTTTTTTAACCCATATTTTATTCCCAACAGAACATAATCAGATGTTGAAACTGTTTAATATGAAATATCAGCTCATTTTGACTTTAATGGCAGCGACACAACAGAGTGAAGTTTATTTCTTCTTTTAACATCTGTCTGTGAACATCTGGAAGTGAGGAGACCAGCTGTTGGGAGTTTTAGGAGATGAACGTTGTCCCGTTCTGGTCTGATGCCGGATTCCAGCTGCTCAACAGTCCTGGACCTTCACCGACAGATGTTTTTGTTTCCTGATGCTCCAGCTGTTTTCTGTTGGTGAAAGTTCTGGACTGCAGGTGGACCAGTTCAGCACCTGGACTGTCCTCCTGAGAAGTCATGATGTTGTGATGGGTGCAGTAGCTAGTTTAGCATCGTCTTGCTGAAATATGCAAGATCTTCCCTGAAAGAGACGTCTGGATGGAGCATTGATGGAGAACTTCCAGATGTTCCAGCTGTCCACCACAGACACTAATGCAACCACATCCCATCAGAGATGCTGCTGAACTGTGATAACAGCTGGATGGTTCCTTCTCCTCCATGGTTTCCAGAAATAATTTTAAATTATGATTCTTCTGACCTTAGAACAGTTTTCCATTTATCTTCAGACCATTTTAAATCAGCTTTGGTCCAGAGAAGACAGCAACGTTTCTGGGTCGACCTCTTCTTTGATGATCCATCTTTAACTTGTATTAGTGGATTGTAGCTGAACTGAGTTGACAGACAGGGATTTCTGGAAGTGTTTCTGAGTCCATCAGTGATGTCTGAAGATCTGAAGATCTTCATCCAGCTCTGACCTTCAGCCTTGTCCCCTGCACACAGAGTCTCCTTCTGAATCTCTGGATGTTTTGATGACATCATGGACTGTTGATGGTGGGATCTTCAAAGTCTTTGCAGTTTTTAAGACACAGTTTGTTGCAGCCTGGTGTTTTTAAGTGTCCAGCTCTAACATTTATTGTTGGAGAATCCTAGTTTAGCAGTTAAAAGCCAGTCAATCATCAAACAGCTTCATGTTGCTGTGACTGTAGCTGGGATACCTTAGACGCTACAGTCTTTTCACCTTAGAGCTTTTCACCTTAGACGCTTAAAAGCTCTTTGAATCTGTAGTTTGATTTAATTCCAGTAGCGGTAAATGTTCTCTTCATTGTCAGTCCGGTAGAGAATTTAAAACGACACATTTTGTCTTTGGAAAGCTTTTTTTTTTTTTTGCTTTGTCAATCAAATTTGTTATAAACTGTTAATCTAAAGAACAGAGAACCCGTCGTGAGTAAAACGTGAGATGGACGCGCTCTGGAAGTTAAAAGACTCAAAATGTCAATAAAACCCAGCTGTGAAAAAGGACTGTGTTTCTATTAAGTTAACGTTGGACGACAGAAGGCCTTTGTTACACAGCCGTTGTGCACAAGCGATCCTTGTTGAGCCGCCGCCGTTCACATTTGGGGACTCGCACAGTGTGACTCCTTTCTGTATGTCATGTGACCAGAGGAGGCGGAGCCGGTGTCTCCACTGGAGCTCTCTCAAATCGGCGTTTTCTGTTTTCACGCATCGTTATTTTATACTTTTCCTTCTTTCTTTACTTTTCTACTTTTCTTGCAGTGGCAGATGAACGGCTTTTCAGCTTTTTTTTTCCCCCATGACGGTCTCTGATGGTCGTCTTCTGTCAGATGTGGTGCTTTTTGAAAGGAGATGTTTTGTTCTTTTTTTTTTTTTTTTTTTCCTCTTCAAATATCAACACGATGTCCCAAAGGCTCAATTGAATGTCTGAGGCACACTTTGGTCAAAACACAGCAAGGAAAAAAGTACAAAAGCTCTCTTTTCAACCGCATCTTTGCAGACTCGTTCGCAGCGGCTGGTTTTAGGGGGCGGAGTCGTGCCTTTTTTTGTAGGAACCAGGGCTCTAAGCGCAACCGACTTCTAAGGTACAGAAAAGGCAGCGAGATATGTAAGGGGGGGGGGGGGGGGGGGGGGGAGATGATGCTACACTGATCTGGGTCTGTGATGTGGATAAAGAGTAGGGGTGAGTATTGGCAAGGACCTCGCAATACAATATGTATCATGACACTTGGGTCACGCTACGATATTATCGCGAGATCCCAGTTAATATCAAAATTAAAAGTAGAGATGAAAAATCAAGTTGCTGTGTATGTTCATCAGATGATATTGATCATTCAGAGGACAAATTGAGTCAAAACTATTTGCTTTAAAACAACCTATTTATTGTTTATTATTAGTGTTTTTGCACATTCAACTAACCATTACAACATACTGACAGCATTGTAACCACTGTAATCGATATTAGGAGCTGAAAAATTGATATTATATTGGGCAACCGAAAATCGCGATATATTGCCAAATCGATTTTATTTCTTAGTAGGGCTGTAGCGATACACTAATCTCGCGATACGATACGATTAGGGGTGAGTATTGGCAAGGACCTCGCAATACGATATGTATCATGATACTTGGTCATGATACAATATTATCGCGATATATTGCGATATTCTACCCAGATGATATCAAAATTAAAAGTAGAGATGAAAAATCAAGTTGCTGTATATGTTCATCAGATCATATTGATCATTCAGAGGACAAATTGAGTCAAAACTATTTGCTTCAAAACAACCTATTTATTGTTTATTATTAGTGTTTTTGCACATTCAACTAACCATTACAACATACTGACAGCGTTGTAACCACTGTAATCGATATTAGGAGCTGAAAAATGGATATTATATTGGGCAACCGAAAATCGCGATATATATTGCCAAATCGATTTTATTTCTTAGTAGGGCTGTAGCGATACACTAATCTCGCGATACGATACGATTAGGGGTGAGTATTGGCAAGGACCTCGCAATATGATATGTATCATGATACTTGGTCGTGATACAATATTATCGTGATATATTGCGATATTCTGCCCAGTTAATATCAAAATTAAAAGTAGAGATGAAAAATCAAGTTGCTGTATATGTTCATCAGATGATATTGATCATTCAGAAGACAAATTGAGTCAAAACTATTTGCTTCAAAACAACCTATTTCTTGTTTATTATTAGTGTTTTTGAAAAAAAATCGATATTAGGAGCTGAAAATTTATATTATATTGGGCGGCCGAAAATCGCGATATATTGTCAAATCGATTTTTTTTCACACCCCTAATGAAGAGTCTCCTGAAAGCTCAGAAACATCACCTGGAGATGCTTTAGTTCCTCCACATGAGGCAACATCTCCCCCCCCAACCCAGAGAGGGCGCTGCACCCTCCTCACTGAGAACCAGGGCCTCAGCTCTGGAGCTGCTGATTCCCAGTCCACCGATCCACCACTGATGTGTGGGGTAGAAAAAAAAAAAAGGTAAATGTAATTAAAAAAAATTAATATAAAAAAGACAAGCTTCATACCATGAAGTCTTGATTGAACCGGCCACTTAATTCAGAGCAGGACGTCAAGAGCAACGCATCAGCCATTATTTCTGGAGCAGGTTTAGAAATAAATGACTCTCCTGAAGGTGATAATTGGGCTCTGATGAAAGCCCCCCCCCCCCCCCCCCCCCCCCCAGGTTTTCTCTGTACGGGCGACTGGGTTGCAGCCTTTTATTTATTTATACCAGCGTCCATCAGCGGCTGGACATTTTCCTGACAGCAGAGCTCTCGTCCTGTTTTCCTGCGTCGGTAAACATGGAGCTGTTTTCCTGCAAACCTGAGACTGAGACTGGGGGGGACTGGGGGGGACTGGGGGGAGACTGGGGGGGGCTGGGGGGGGGGCTGGGGGGAGACTGGGGGGGGGGGGGGGGGGGTGGGGGGGTCAGCAGGGCAGCCCATGCCGTCCTCTGATGAATCCACTCGTCAGGATGTTGTTTGGGAACTCAGGAGTCCGTCACCATCAGAACAGGGAGGTCCACGCGTGTGTTTGTGCAGCGGCGCACGTACAGCGCACGAGCACCGGGGGGGGGGGCTAAAATAAGGCCGACCTTTTCCATGCCTCCTCTCCATCAGCGCGGGGCCGAGACGTCCTCGGGGGTCATGTGACGGCTCCCACCCAGGCAGGGTCTTTCTTTATTGTTCAGGAGCTGTTTATCTGGGTCATCCCAGGAGACGCTCAGGGGGCGGAGCTTCACCGCCACCCCCCCCTTTATTTACATTCTCATTCATATTTGATGATGCACAATCAAAACTAAAAACAGACGAGTATGGTCAAGACATTTTTTAGGGAAATTTTTGTTTTAAATCTCAAATGAACGCTTCAAACAAGAGTTTTCTCTTTATTTTATTATGACTGGCTTTACAGGGTTAAGTTTTTTTCAGTACCTTTGACATAATTGTACATTTCTGAGCTTAATTCCTCTGTAATAGTGATTTAAGTGAAAACAGTCAACCTTGCAGCAAGATCCACAATCACAAGAGCTCACAATCTGATTTAGTTGTATTATTTCTTTCAGATTGTGCTCTTACACAACGCCCCCGCCCCAACTATAGCGGGATTTGTTAAAATAAAGGTGTCAAACAAAAATGCAGGCCACTGTATATTAGAGCTGAGCGATTTTATCGATTCTGCGATATATATCGATATTTTATTTCCCCAGGGAGTATCAGTTTTTCAGCCACAGGTATCAATATTCTAAGCTTCTTTCAAAACCTCCGTGTCCCACCTTTAAAAGCTCGCAAGCAACAATTTGCACTGTTTAAATAAATGAAACTATTTTTCTCAACAAATCTTTTATTCATATTGTCCAGCATTTGCAATTGATGCTTTCAGTTCAATTAACTCAAACAAAGTCATTGGAACACTCACAAGATGTCACCAAAATCACTTTGTCCCTTTAAAATCTTTCAGAAAATGATGTAAATGTATTGTAAGATGAATATCGATATATATCGTATTGTGAGCCGAATATCGTGTATCGTATCACAAGATTAGTGTATCGCTACAGCCCTACTATATACAGTCATGGAAAAAAATATTAGACCACCCTTGTTTTCTTCAGTTTCTTGTTCATTTTAATGCCTGGTACAACTAAAGGTACATTTGTTTGGACAAACATAACGATAACCACAAAGATTGCTCATAAGAGTTTTATTTAAGAGCTGATATCTTACCATTTTCCATGGTTTTCTTGATTATAACCTAAATCACTTAAGTTTTTACATCAATAGCTATGGTGTTGTACTGCCAAAAACACTGCTTTTATGCATTCAGTGTTTTCTTTTCTGTCTGTTTTAGTCACATGATGACGTTTAGTGGTACCAGGTATTAAAATGAACAAGAAAGTGAAGAAAAAATGGTGGTCTAATCATTTTTTCCATGACTGTAGATAGATGATGATGTGGAAAAACACAGTGCATGAACTTTTAGGCGTTTCTAAATTGCCACCAGCAGCGTTTGGTAGGGGTGCACGATAATTATCGACCTGATAATTATCGGGCCGATAACAGGAAATTATGACATCATCCCGATAAATTCGATATCATGACGAATAGCCCCGATAACATCAATATTTTGTCAACACGGCAGTGTCTCGCTCCCTCTGAGCCTTGAATCTCCGGCAGTGAATGTTATGTTCAGGTGACGTCGGCATAATCAGAAAAACGGTTTCTCAGTAAGGAAAATCAAGAATACCCCCTTATACCAGAAAACAACTCGTTAACTCGGTCATAATTTTAGTAGTTGCTGACTTGAATTGATATTCGCGGTATTCTCCCACATGTTACACATAAAAATAGAAAAAATGGATAAGGCCGAAAGAACGACTAGCAAACGAAGGAACGGAGCAATTTACGTTACACCTTGAATGCAGCATCGCGGCACAGTGCACTGATTTAAAAAAAAAAAAAAAAAACATGGCGGCGACTGTATGGAACTTCGTTTTAGTTTCAGAAGAAGATAGTTCACTGGTTATTTGTGACAAATGCTCCAAGTGAAGGAGGGAAAAATAGCTTTAATACGTCAAACCCGATCAACATAACCGTCGCTTCCATGGAAGTTTTGAAATCGCGCTAACATGAGCTAACATGAACAAGCCAGCAGAAGTCTCCCCTCCGCTTGTTTTAACTAAAATAATGACATCATGTCGTCAAAACATGGGTCAGAGTAAATGTGGTATTGAGCCACGTATGAGAGTTTTAATCAACAGGATCCTGTTTTTAAATAAAATTCAAACGCACAGTATTTCAAGTCCCGATCGCTGAGTTTAAAAATGTTGGCAAAAGGAAGGACTAGGAAGCCGGATCTGCGCGGCGTGGAGCAGTGACGGCGGCGCAGGCGCCTCAGTGAATAACTAATTTAGGTGTCTGGATCGAGGCGGCTACTTACCGTTTGCTCAACAAGGAATCCCCCCAAAACATGCACTTCTCTGAAGGACCACTAGGGGCTGGCTCCTCCACCGACGCCTCCTCTGGCCACGCCTCCTTCTCAGGAATCCTCCAGGGTTGAGTAGTCGGGCCACCAGACCTCCTAGAGCTAAAACATGCTGCACGTTTCCTAGCTATCAGCCTGTTAGCGCCTGTGTGGCAGCATCAGAGACGCAAAGAAGAGCAGGAGAGCTGATGATGTAACACTGAGAGGGGGGGGCATTTCTGGAAATAACTCATTGGAGGGTTGTGAGCGACACGCGCCTGCTCTCTGCAGCTGCCAGCTAGCGGCGCTAGCGTCGGCCGAATGAAGCGGGAGCGAGATTCCTGCCGAATGTCAGGCCACCGGGGATCCACATGAAAGGCTGCGCGTTGGCCTCGCACCAGGGGGCGCCGATTTGTTTCTGTCCTCCGGTTGGCTCCGGTCATCAAAGTTTCAGCACCTGCGACTGACGCGTTACATAACCCCGCCCCCAACAGGTCGATGCAGCGTTTAGCAGCTGCTTTGTTTTCCTGGAAAGATGGAAGACATCCAGGCGAGAAGAGGGAGCGAGAGAGAGCATGCTGCTAGCTTGTTGATGAGTAATTTCTTTATTTTATTTTTTTTTCCTTTGCAGCTCAGTGCAGAACAGCGAGCGAGGGAAGAAGATCGGGAACGCGATGATGACGACCAGTCGCAGCGTCGTCCAGACCGGGAAGGCTGTTGGTAAGAAGAGCTGAGCGTCAGAGTCGCTGTTCTTGTTTGTTATTGTCCCAACTGTCCCGGCAAATTTAGCATGAACTGACATTTTTCATCCTGTGGTAACATTTTTATATCTAAAAGTTTCTGAGCTATAAAAGCGGGGCATATTTTAAAAGCTGCTTTAGTTCAAATAAAGCGTATAAAAAATAAAGTATATCAAATTTATCATTAAATAACCTCATTACACGTCGAACATTGCACACAAACAGCACAGCTACACTCTGACACAGCATTTCCCGCGCTACATCGCGCAGTTAGCAAGGAAGCTAACTGCTTAACATTCAGGTAGAACAAAATGTATCGTCTCTCAAAGTTACTTGAAACTCCGATATTTCACTTCCGACTTCTATCTTAATAAACAGTAAACACATCATTAAACCAATATTTTTCACTTTTCGTACCTGTAAAGGAGAAGAATAAATGAAAACACGAGACGCAGTGTTGTAACAGGACGAGCAAAGACGCCATCTTCCCCGCTACCGTCTTAGCTCAGGCACAAGCAATCGAAAACCGAACACCAGAAGTGTTTGAGGATTAGCTTTCAAGAAACAACTTAGAAGAAGAAGGACTTTAAGAAAGAATATAAAACATTAATCAGAGGGCTTTTCCAAAATAAGATACGGAATTAGTTATATTTTAAACACAGATTATTCCTTTTAGCTCACTTAGGAGACCAGAGTAGCAGATCACAGATCACATCTTTTTTTTTTTTAACCTTTATCATTACTTGTGATGTTTCATGCACTTTCATGAAATAAAGTTTTCTTTTGCTTACTGTCTTTAAAGCATTTTAACGTAGGTTTTAAAACATTTTACCATTTTTATCATCACTTTTTAAAAATTTTTTTTACATTTTTTTTCCCTCACTGTCTGACATTAAATCAGACTAAACATCAACTGTTTTAGCTCAGGTAGGATTACCACATTTTGGTCCGTTCCTCCTGACCAGAACTGCTGGGACCGACTCGGGTTTGTAGGTCTTTTCAGCTCCGCCCACAGATGTTCTCCTGGACTGAGATCAGATCTTTGTGATGTTCCACTCCAGAACATCGACTTTGTTCTCCTTAAGCCACTTTGTAACTAATTTTGATGAATATTTTCTACATGATTCCATCTATTTAGTGAAGTAAACACCCCCACAGCATGATGCCGCCACCCCCGTGCTTCACAATTGTGATGTTGTTCTCAGGCCTGTGAACTTCCCTCTTTTCCCTCCAAATATAACGATGGTCATAATGACCAAACAGTTTAATTTTAGTTTAATCATTCACTTAATGAAGCTCTTTGTCCCTGTTGGGTTTAGAACTGTAATCTGGCTTTTTAAATGTTTCTTTTGCAGTAATGTCTCCTTCCAGGCTGAGTCTTTCAGAGTCCATGTTGGTTCTGGTTCTTCAGGTGTTTTGCTTTTGTCCTGAGGTTGACTTCCCCAAATTATTTAAAGGAATAGTTATCTTAGTGTATGTAAACTACTGACTTTGAAGAAAGTAATAAAAAAAAAAAAGTCATATCTCTCTTTATTCTGACATTTAGCAAATAGAAATAATTTATAATCCTGACTGATCTAAAACAGGAAAAGTTTAGTTTAATGTCAGTAAGAGAAAAAAAGCTTCTTTTTCTAAAGTTAATGTAAACGTCTGGTTTCAACTGTACCTTTTATATATATATTTTTTTCTCCTATTATCATCCTATTATCATATTCTTTTCATTTTCCCTCCACTGACTACCATTAACTTGTTTTGCTTGTTATCTTTATTTTAATTGACTCGTCGTCAGTTATTCATTTATTGGATGCATTTGTTTCAGAATTATTTCCCCCTTTGCAGTTTCTACTGATTTATTTCTTTAAGTGTGAATATGTCTCCTTTTTCCATTTTCCATTTTCCACGTGTTTCTGCCTCATTATGCAGATGAGGGGGCGGGGCTTCAGAATCAAACCATTTCTTTTTCCACCTTCAGGTCAGTCGGTGGGCGGAGCTCTGACCAGCGCCAAGTCGGCCATGTCCTCCTGGTTCTCCACGCTGTCCCACCCGGCGCCGGTGACCGACCCGGACTGTCCCGAGGACGCCGTCGAGGTGAAGCCTTGACACTCCCCCGTGACTCTCTTCGTCCCCGCCCACCGATCGCGAAGCCTCGGGATCGGCGGAGAGGACGCCGGTTTTATTGAAGACGGGAGCAAAGCAACGATCTCCTTTTCAAGTTCAAAGGGAGGCGGGAAACCGCGGCGCCCCGACTGGAGAACTCTGACCTCTTCCAGCATCATGTTAGCGGCGAGCCGCCCCACGCAGGCGGGCGGCGGCGGTAACCGTGCGGTCCACGAGCGCGACTGCGAGGCGACGAAGCTTTTAATCACTGGACTCGTCGCTGCGTTTGCCGCGTTCACGCTTCGCCGCACGTTTATACGGTTCACGTTACTTCACGACTGGTTTTGCTGCGAAATTATGCAAAAAAAAACAATAAAACAAACCTATTTCTGCGCGGCAGGGATTTTACCCAAAACATTTTAGCAGTTTTTAAATCCAATCTCTGTAATGACGCTGTGGTGGTTCGTCACGTGACATCAAGTTGGAAACCTTCGCCGGGGACCAAAACGACGTGAATCGAAGCAGGTTTTGAGTGAAAATGGAAAACGTGGTTGCTCGTGTTAGAGCAAAATAAACGACTAATGAGACTCGAAAATGTCCTTCCACTCACCTGGTGGTCTGGGTTGGTTCCTCACAGACAAACCAAGGTCATTTTAACTTTCTAAGTGTACAGAAAGTGTCGTAAAAGGAGTGTAAAAGGACTGTAGTCATAACCGACGTCTCCGAATGTCGTACGAACTGTCAGTAGTTGCAGAAGAGGACGAGTTCATGTCCTCCGACTCCGTAGAACCGGATCAGCTCTCAGATGTTTATGGAAAAACAGGAATGTCAGGTGTCCTGACATGAACTCTGCATAAACTTAAGACAAGGTGGCGTTACCTGATACACCTGTACAGTCTATTTTTATGCTCTTTTTGTACACACACACACGGTTAAAATTACTCCCATTATCACTTAAGCGGAATTACATTTTGGAGTCTCGTCAGACGGGTATGTTTGCCCCGAACGTCGACGTTCATTTTTTATTTTGGTCTGCGCGGAAACATTTCCCGCTCGAAGCTCCGTTCACGTTGTTTTTGCTCCGTCACTTCCTGCCGTCTGATAAAAAAGACCCGGGGTCGTTTATTATTTTTTAAATACACGCAAGAACGGCCGCATGGAACGATAAATTACACAACAGAGATGTTTTTTTTAACTGGGGGGGGAAAAGAAAAGAGGAGAGGAAAGGGATGATCTGCAGCAGGAAGCCGTTCCCTGCAGCGTTCTTCACTCCAGGTCCTCAGGAGACGTGCATGTCTGCAGGTGCATGCTGGGAAGCAGCCAGGTGAGCTGCAGCAGGGGACCATTGAGGACCTGGACTGGAGACGGCTGCTCCTCCCCATCCCCCGTCTCCTTTTTCTGTACGTAACCGTCATCACGCATATATGAATATATATATTTGGAGAACTATATTTAGTAAAAGCGAACATAAAATCAAGACGGATGACTTATTTATTTACTTCCTGTTTGGACCCCAGCTGTTCTGATCTCCTCGTAGAAGTGCACCGCTGAGGATCTTTTCCCTCCATGACGCGATCGTCCTGCAGCTGTTGGACTGAAATCGGTCCAGCGGGCCTGATCTGTCCCGTCTGTGTCGTCTTTTTCACGCTTTTGTACATCCTTTCGTGCGCTGAATCTTCTCTGGATTTGACTGCTGTTTTAAAACTTTTTCTTTTTTTTTTTTTTTTTTAAATCCTCTGGTATGTTTTCATTTTCTATTTAAAATACTTGAATGTATCGTGAACTCACGTTCACGGGAGAGCCTATTTTTTTGACGGATGCTTTTAATGTGGAAGGAAGTGGTATTATACTGTGTTTGCTGTATTAAAGATAATAAAACAAGGTTGCACTTTGATCATACCTGTCAAGTTTTGGATTTGAAAATAAGGGAAATGTTCCCACCATCCCAACCAAGCTCCAGTATCTGTTACAGTTTTGGTGTTTTGTTTCCTGTGTGCCATTATTGGACAAATTGATTAATCCAGGTGTGTCTGACCATTGCTGTGAGGTCAGACACACCTGGATTAATCAGTTTGTTAATTAATGACACAGGAAGTAGTGCAGCTGTGCATAAAGCCACGTTGACATACAGTCATGGAAAAAATGATTAGACCACCCTTGTTTTCTTCAGTTTCTTGTTCATTTTAATGCCTGGTACAACTAAAGGTACATTTGTTTGGACAAACATAACGATAACCACAAAGATTGCTCATAAGAGTTTTATTTAAGAGCTGATATCTTACCATTTTCCATGGTTTTCTTGATTATAACCTAAATCACTTAAGTTTTTACATCAATAGCTATGGCGTTGTACTGCCAAAAACACTGCTTTATGCATTCAGTGTTTTCTTTCTGTCTGTTTTAGTCACATGATGACGTTTAGTGGTACCAGGTATTAAAATGAACAAGAATGTGAAGAAAAAAATGGTGGTCTAATCAATTTTTTACCATGACTGTAATGTGAACATTCATTATAGCCTAAATTAAAACACTAAAAGAGTATATATATAAAGAGTAATTATTTGAAGGGATTTGCATTTTTGTGTTCATTTAACTTGTATTTACATTTGATTGTTTTCATTTCATATTGCTCTTTTAGTTTTTCATCTCATTACACGTGAGTTTTCTTTACTCTTTTAATGACTTGTTTTACTCATTTGTTGCAGACTTTGCATTCTTTATGACTATTTTGGAAGGAGTGTATTTGTAGACTGGTCCACAGTAGCTTATTTTACATGAAGGAAAGAGCGCAATCCTATTCTCTAACAATCTTTTTTTTTTTTCGAGCGCTGTCACTCATCGGATGTCACACACACTATTCTCGCGACATCTTCATCAGTTATCGCGAGACAATTGGGAATGCTTTTTTTTTTTTTTTACTCCGCCTGATGCTTTATTATTATTTTTTAATAACGCAGATTAAAATACGGGAGATTTACGGGGAAAAAAAAACTAATACGGGATGGACGGCGGGAGAGAAGAGTAAAATACGGGACTTTCCCGGGAAAACGGGATACCTGACAGGTATGTCTTTGATGCGGGGCGCCGGTGCTCGCCGTTCATCCGTCAGGGGTCGCCTCCGGGATCAGATGCGGGTCGGGCAGCGCTCCACAAAAGGACCGCCGTGTTTTTGTTGTTGGGGAAAATATTTTAGCGGCGTGACGGGGACACGTGAACCCGGTGACCTCGAGCTCGTTTCGGTCCGAGCCGAGCAGAGAAGTCGGTCCTCGCTGCTTAAACGACTCATTTCATGGAAATAAAAACCACCTGATAGCAGCAGAAATTAGTATCAGGCAAATACAACCTCGTAAAAACAAAAACAGAGCTTTTATGATGTCATTATTTAACCGAAAAAAAAAAAACACCTGTCACTGCTTACAGGTGATTTAAGAGGGGAAGTTGCTGGTTTTGATGAACTGATCAGCTGCAGGTGTGCAGACTTCTATAAAAGCAGACGCCAAAGGGATCTGTTAACACAATGCCAAGAGAAAAGGACATCAGCTCGTCAGCTAGAGAGGTTTATGAAACAGTTTCCAAACATGGAGTTTCATCGTTCAACAGGAGGACAGTCGAGGTGAGGCCACGTTTGGAGAAACGCACAAAAAAATATTAAACCAGATTTACACGGATCTCAAAAATGACCCCCAGGATAGAAAAAAAAAAAATTCGGAAAACTGACATCCCTGAGTGTGGAGAACCAGAATCGTACAGATGTGGGTACTTCCTCACTTCTTCGATGATGCGCTCTTTTCTACGTGGATGTAGAATTGACCAATCAGAGGCCTCCTTCCTCATCTCCCTGCGACACCGTCTGCGGTCACCTACAATTTTAGCAAAGTGTTTCAAACGTTTCAAACACTTCAATGAGTCAAATGTGAGACTGATCAAGTCTTAGCTGCTAAATCAGAGGGGGGTACTTAGGGTTACCCACGGTTTTTAGTTTTTACTTTATGTCAAAAATGAAAAAGTTGCATGCTGTTGTTTTGTTTTTTTTTTTTTGAGGTTGGGATTACATAGATGCATTACAATATTTTTAACACAAAATATTTAAAAAAAAAATTAAAAAGAATGACCTTTTGCAACAGAACCTGTTCAACATTTTAATCGGTACCAGAAATCTCTCTCCTGCCACATTTCTGTCAAAACAAACCAAACGGAGTCGTTTCTCCAGAATGTTTTTTTTTTTTTTTTTTTTTTGGTATGTTTTGTTTTTTAATAAATTAACGTTCATTCAAAAATACAGTGCCAAAGGAAAAAATGATGCAGCCAAACATGCTAGTAAGGTTTATCATGAAGCACCTGTGCTCATGTTTTTAAAGAGGTAAGAGGAAGACCCCTCCCCTCCCCTGCCCTGCCCCGCCCCCCCCACCGATGCTAGTGGTTGCCAGAATGACCTCCGTACCGACACACCTGGACCAGTTCATTCCTCTCACAACCAATCAGCAGCGAGATTTCTCAGTATTCACTCAGGGGGGGGCAAAAAAAATAAATGAAGATCTACCCACAATCACTCTACAGTAATGGCTGGTATTAAATAAAAAAAAAAAAAACACTAATACAAAATAGAGGTGGTGATTTCCCCCCCCCACACTAAAACAGCTGGTTTTAAACATATGAAAATATATATATTTATTATAGATATATTCATATAATTCAGCAGCTTACAAAAAAAAAAGAAGAAGCATGAGCCCAGAAGCTTTGTTTGCTCTGTGAGTCGAGATGCTGGTGGAGAGAAACGCAAAGTGTCACGTGACGACAGGTAGAGTGAGGTGTGAACTGCTGGTTGTGTGGAAGACCTGTGAGCGGCGGCGCCGGGGGGCGGAGTCAGGGGCGGGCACGGACGACGGGTGGCTGGACCTGCAGCCACCGCCATTCAGCCCCCCCCCCGACTTCCTCCGAACGCCACGGGCGCCGTTCCTCTCGTCTGCTGGGCCTTTTGAGGAAATGCGTGATCCCGTGTTTAAAGGAATACTCCGCTAAAAGTCGAGTCACTCACACCCGGACTCATCGTAAATTTAATCCTTCGTCAAAGACACCAAATTGTCAAGATACTTCAAATTTCTTAAATGAAAAATCAAATTTGGACAATTTGAACATTTGAATGCTCCAAGGACTGAAGTAACTGAACCAATGAGCAGTTTTAGGAAACTTCAAACCAAATCTTGTAGTTAACCGGTGTGTTAATAAGAAGTCGGACATCTTGGTTACATTTAACAAATCTGTTTTTATCAAAATCTGAATAAACTTGTTTCCCACCTGTTCAGCAGAGCCTTCGGAGCGAGGACCGATTTTTCTGCAGAGTATTTCTTTATCAGCAATACGAGGAAAAAAGGAGGGAAGTCAAGAATGTGAGAAGGGGTCCGAGGGGAGGGGGGGGGGGGGGGGGGGGTTTGGTACAGTTGCCATTATCTGTCAACAGAAGGTTTACTAGTTAAGTGCATCATCGTCACAAAAATTAGTCCTTTAGATTTATCACATTGTAGAAACAGTATGACGGACATAATATCTAACAGATTTCAACAATGGACAAAAAAAAGACGAAGCAGGACCAAAAAACTTTTCAGATCAGTCGTATATATCCGGGGGGGGGGGGGGGGGGTGGGGGGGCATCTTTTCACTCCAAGCTTGTTAGAACTGCAGCGACCCCTCCAAAAAAAAAAAAGCTGGTTACTCTGCAGAGGTTTGAAGCCCCCTCCCTTCATGTTCATCCCTGCGTTCGATCAGAGAGGTAGAGGAGGGGGCGGGGCTTAGAGCTATACGTGGGGGAGGGTCACCAGCTCCCCGTCCACCTCGAACTCCTCGGCCCCGTCGGGGGAGAACAGGTAGGTGGGGGGCTTCCAGGGGGACTCCTCCAGGCAGGAGGGGTACAGCTTCCCCACGGCGCAGCGGAAGTCCTTGCCCAGGTCCCAGAGGACGCGCTCCGAGACGGGCTGCCGCAGGTACCAGCGGTCCAGCTCCGCGTCGTACTGGTAGATGGCGTACTTGGCGCGCTCGTTCATGTGGGTCTCGCGCATGAAGATGCACAGCGAGTTGAGCAGCACCACGGCGCGCACGCACGGGTCCGAGTAGCGCTTGGCGGGGATGTTGGCGGCCAGGCGCCACTCATTCTTGTTGACGTCGTAGACCTCCACGGTGACGGAGGAGCCATCGATGGTGCTCGTCGGCATGCGGATGCCCGAGTTGCCGACCACGTGGAGGCCGCCGATGTAGAAGATGAGGTCGCCGAAGGCGGCGGCCGAGGCGAAGCAGCGGCTGGTCTTGCGCATGGCCATCTCCACCCAGGCGTCCGCCCGCGGGAAGTAGCAGTACATCAGGTCCTGCGTCATCACGTAGATGCAGTTGTGCGCCACCACCGCCGTGCTCCAGTTCCAGGCGAAGGGCAGCGGGCTCATCATGCTCCACTCGTCCTTCTCGCAGTTGTAGCGCTCCACCGTGCGCTTGTTCAGCTCCCCGCCCACGTTGTCCCCGCCGATCGCGTAGATGTAGCCGTCGCAGTAGACCAGCGACGGCTTGATCCGGGCGCAGAGCATCGGCGTTTTCGGCACCCAGGCGTTCTGCTGGGCGTCGAACCAGAAGAAGCTATCCACGGAGCGGAAGACGGCCTGCAGCTTCCCGCTCTTTCCGTGGTTGGCGATCGAGTTCTTGAGGGGGATCTGCCCTCCGGCGATGAACACGTCGTTGTCCGGGGTGACGAGGGTCCCCACCTTCTGCAGGTCTCCCGGCGGGTTGCGGAGCTTGTAGACCTTCTCCGCCTGCGGGCTGTAACACACGATCGCCGTCGGCACGGACGCCGCCATCACGTAGCCCTCGCCGTGCGCCTCCGACATGGCCTCCATGAAGATGAGCATCTCCTCCTTGGTCATGCCCAGCCGAGGCTTGAAGAACTTGGGCATGGACTTGTAGAGGCCCTGCACCACCACGGACTTGTCGTTGGGCGGCAGGCCCTGGAACCAGGCGCGCTGCGTGACCTCCGACAGCGCGTCGATGCGGATCTGGCTGAGCACGGACGACAGGTGCTGCGAGCGCGCCTCCATGTTGTACTCCAGCCACAGCATGGCCGCCTCGCGCACCGTCTCCTCCTTCTCCACGTTGAGGTTGTCGCTGCTCAGTACGTCTATCAGCAGCTCGTGGGAGAGCTGGAGGAAGGCCTCCTGGCGGTACACGACCGGGAACTTGTGCTCCACCATGCGCTTGGCGCTCTGCTTCAGCTCGCTGCAGCTGAAGAGGTCCCCGATGCTCAGCATGCGGACGCAGTTCTCGGCGTTGATCTTCTTCACCAGATAGTCCCTGCACTGCAGCAACACGTCTTCCACCTACGCAGGGAAAAAAAAAAACCAATCAGAGATCTTTCTGGCGGAACAGACGTAGAGACGACCGGTTTCAGTCGGACCTGGAGGAAGCAGGCGGTCTCGTAGAGCGGCTCCACCGTGCTGTCGCTGATGGCCAGGTTCCCCGTGTAGGCGTAGGTGATGATGATCTGCAGGGTGGCCGGGTCCACGTTCCTCAGGTGGACGTGAGTCTGCTTGCTCTCGCTGAGGCCGCTCATGAACATCGCCCTGCGGGACGAACACAAAGACAACATGGCTGCTGTTGGAAAAGGACGACTCGTAACTAGGGATGTTCCTGGCGACTAATTTCCCTGTCGACTAAACGAAAATTTTAATTAAGACTAGTCGACTAGTCTAAAAGAAAGGAAAACACTCAGAAAACAGTGAAAATTTAGCACAATTTATTGAAACATCGAAACAGAATTTAATACATTGTCCCAAAAAATATTGTGTGTAACAAGAGTTCTTTAAGCCTTTAATCACAATGTTCAACAACCATGTGGGATTTTAAATGCCGCTGAAGTACGAGACACTTTGCACCGTGCAGTATGAATGAATGTGAACATGAAGGCAACTCAGTCAAACGTTAACCACCAAAATAAATAAATTGCCTCTGACACATTGAATCTTGCAGATTATCCGACAAAAATTATAGCTTTAATTCACTTTCAAGTTCATAAAACATCTAAATTATAATTACATTTCAACCGAAACGAGCAGCATTTTGCGCCGTGCAGTATGAATATAAACCCTGCACATCCGACAAAAACTCACTTAAAGTTAACAAATAATGTAACATCTAAAAAAGATAAATTGCTGCTGAATTATTAAGCTCTATGCGCAGTTCAATATGAGTGAAAATTAAACAAACATCTAAAATCTCTCAGACCGGACGGGAGAACACGTCTCCAGGTAAACAATGTCAAATCGGCCTGAGTGTGGCTAGCACCGCTAGCATCAGCACCGCTAGCATCAGCACCGCTAGCATCAGCAGCCGTCATCTCGTGCAGATTAACATCCAAATGCTTGAGTCTAATGTGGTTGCTCATTGCTCCAGTCGAGTGATTGTATGCTAGTTGTTTCTGACACAGTCTACATACTACCTTGTTTTCATTTTCTAGATTAAAGTACCGCCAAACCGCGCTGGTTTAGCGAGACTATCTTCCCACCGTGCCGTTTTAAAACTCCAGTCTACTCGAGCATTTCCGTGGGGAGGAGGGCTGCTGTCTGACGGCTCTGTAGCCCCGACTAGTGGCTGGCGGCTGTATGACAGTTAACCTTGTACATGAATA
This sequence comes from Hirundichthys speculiger, assembly GCA_018398805.1. Lineage (NCBI taxonomy): Eukaryota > Metazoa > Chordata > Actinopteri > Beloniformes > Exocoetidae > Hirundichthys > Hirundichthys speculiger. Next base: position 148,614 of record JAGFBZ010000891.1, read on the forward strand.
AAACACAAATTGGTTTAAACGACTAATATTTCTGGTGCCGACTAGAAAGTGGGCGGACGTTTAATCGGTTAGACGACTAATCGCGCGCATCCCTACTCGTAACCCTGTTGGCCCGATTAAAGCAAGACTGGCGCCCCCTTCGTTGTGTCCTGGTGACTTGTTTTTAGATTAAGAAGGAAAAGGAGGCGGGGCTGCTGAGGCGCCACAGGTGCACCTCTGAATCAGGAAGTGAGGTTGTCACTAGGACTGTGAAAAAAAAAAAATCGATTTGGCAATATATCGCGATTTTCGGCCACCCAATATAATATCGATTTTTCAGCTCCTAATATCGATTTTTTTCAAAAACACTAATAATAAACAATAAATAGGTTGTTTTGAAGCAAATAGTTTTGACTCAATTTGTCCTTGAATGATCAATATCATCTGATGAACATATACAGCAACATGATTTTTCATCTATACTTTTAATTTTTTAATTAATTAATTTTCTGGGTAGAATATTGCAATATATCACGCAAGTATCATGATTGGGGCTTGGCAACGATTAAAATTTTTAATCGCGATTAATCGCATTATTTCCCTAATTAATCCCGATTAATTGAATTATATACGCGAAATCAAATGATGAATTCAAAAGTAGTGTAAAATGAACTTTTATTTAAATGTTCTGCTGCCATATGAACTAAAGTGCCATAACATTTATTGTTCAAACACTTTTAACATCAGCACTTGTCAGTAACACATATTAAGTGTAAAACTCATCTTAAAAAATGTAAAATAAAATAAAGCTTATTGCCACTGCCACTCAATTTTAGAATTAGATCAAAAATACGAAATTAAAAAACGGCCACAGAACTGAATTTGTTTTATAATGGAGGACTGGACTTTCTGTTGTCGTTACACATCTGAGCCACTAGATGGAGCCGCACTGCAGTAACCAGCTAGAGAACAGCAGGACAGTGAACACATGGAGCAGATCTGATGGAACATGGAGGAATGACCACAAAGTTTTGTTGCAGTACAGAATTTTATTTTTTCAGACAGAATTGTTAATATTGCTACCTGAGTTGCTACCTGAACTGTAAAGTACACAGATTTTTACCGTTCTCCATGTCTGTTTTAGCTTTTCCTTATGTTTACTGTTTTCTGGTTCCGCAGCAGCTTTTCAAAACAAAAGCATGTGAGCAACATGAGTTAACGCGCGACAATATAAATGTTGGCGTTAATAAATTAATGCGTTAACGCGTTATTATTGCGTTAAGTTGCCCAGCCCTAGTACTTTTGACTTGTTTTTAGATTTAGAGGGAAAAGGAGGCGGGGCTGCTGAGGCGCCACAGATGCACCTCTAAATCAGGAAGTGAGGTAGTCACTTAGCCAAACTGGTGAGTTTTATTTCTTTTAATTCTTTCTCATATGGGAATAGTCAAAACAGCAACCCCTGGACACTTTTAGATTCTGTCTAAACAGTCCTGACAGCGTGAAAAAGAAAAGCCCACTCACATCTGCTGTCTCAAAGAGGAGTGAATACCAATTGTGTCACTTTGAGCAGATGTTTCTGATTAACTCATCCACCAACAGTTTTTCTGCAGCTGGACGACAAAATGTGACGTTCGGCACCTGGACTGGGCGCTGATTATGGACGTTTAGCTGCAGCTGGGTCTCCCGTCCCAGAATGCAGCAGCCCTAGCAAGCCCCCCACACTTCCTGGGTGTTGTAAGCTTCCTTCGTGAGACTTCACAAGATTTTATTCCTCCATCAGTTTTTCATGTTTATGTATTTTCTCCCGTTAGCGCAACGGTCAACGTTGCAGCAGAAACTACACCATCATCTCTATGGCTGTCATTACTTCACTTGCCGATTACCACGGCCTGTAAAAGCTCAGCTCTGGGGTGCACAAACATTACTCTACTCACCAATTTACTTTCAAAGTGGGAAAAAACAAACAAACAAACAAACAAATAAGCATTCCACTAAGAAAACTAACCAGCGGGAAGTCAACCAAAGCGGTTCTCCTTATAGTGAAGCCCCAGATGTCTGGACGGGTTGGACAGCACGTCTAAGAGCTCTGACGCTGGATTAAACTGGCTCTGAGGCTACATTAGCACTTATACGTTTTCATTTGAAAATGTAAGACCTTTATTGCGGTTACCTAATCCACACATCTCCTGAAACTGGAAATGTTAGATCGGCTGCAGAGCCCTTTAGGTCTGGAGGACGACAAAGACAACAGCGTAAAGAACGACGAGGAAACGGGACGGCCGACTGTTGACATCACAAACAGCTGTTTTGCATCCAAACTTTGTACGTAGTGGAACTGCAGCTGCCTGCATGCGTAAGAGGAAGGACATTATGAAATTATCAGAGCAGCAAAGGTCATGTCCAGCGGAGTTTTCAGTCTGTTTTCGCTGGAGCATTGGGCTTGGAAAACTCCACGTGGTTCGATACCCTCCAGGCACCACCAACGCTCTGCTGTTTGACCGCGGTTGAGCGTCACCCAACCGCCACGGTCACACCGGCTCAATCATAAAACCCTGTTATGGGCGGGGCCAGTTTGAAACGAGTAGCTCCAGTTCGATCTGCAGTGGAGAGAATCAAAAATCGGCCTGAGACGTTTGTCTTCAGTGTCCCCATACGAGCGCCCTGAGGTACGCCGTCGTGACTTTTTAAAGACGGTACCCCTCTTTGTCGTGGTGGCGGGTTTACTCCAGGTTGGAAGTGAACATTTGCTTCAGTGGACGGCTGTTATCTGCTGGGTGGAGCTATAAACTTGGAAAAACTCGAACCGGAACAACAGCTCGTTTTAGTTCTCTGCGTTAAAAACTTAAACTAGTTCAAAAGCGAAGGGTTATTTAGGTCTAATGGGTCTTAAACAGAACTGAAAGCCAACTACACTAACATTTATCTTTTGAAAGTACTCTGAGGTTATTTAGAGTTTTGTACCATTCAGGAACAATCTGGACAATATGACTTCAAATCATTATCACCATTAATATAACATTTTACTCTGATGACAAAAAATTAGCTATTAGTTGGATTTTGCTTCATTTTTTTGCCCTCAGATCATTAAAAGATTTTAGTTGCAAAAATATCCAAGTACCAAATGTTACAACTGTCCATATATTCGTGATTTGTAAAAAGTGAAGGGAAATGCACACAGATTAACCATTATTGTCATTTAATGAATTTTTCAAACAACTGAAATAATGAACATGGGTGAGATGACATTGTTGTAGCTTCTGAATGACTTTTTCGGTTCATTTGGCTGATTGTCCAGCTCTACTATTATTAACATCTAGGGGCGTGAAAAAAAATCGATTTGGCCATATATCGCGATTTTTGGGCGCCCGATATATCGATTTTTCAGCTCCTAATATTGCTTTTTTAGGGAAAATTCATTCATTCACTGAAATGTGTAATAATAAACAATAAATAGGTTGTTTTGAAGCAAATAATTTTGACTCAATTTGTCCTCTGAATGATCAATATCATCTGATGAACATATACAGCAACTTGATTTTTCATCTCTACTTTTAATATCAACTGGGCAGAATATCACAATATATCGTGATAATATTGTATCGTGACCCAAGTATAACGATACATACATCGTATTGTGAGGTCCTTGCCAATACTCACCCCTATTAACATCCAAAATAACTTTCTGTTTGCTGAAGTTTTAATATCGGAAAAAGAGCATCGTTCAGGTTATCGCACTGAAAACAAGCTATCGATATCGACCAACTTTACCCGCTACACAGCCCTGCTCGTGCACATTTGCCATGTTAGCATGCATTTACGATGGCGCATCTTGGAGATCTTCTTCTTCTTCTTCTGAAATGCCATTTTAAAACAAAACATCACTTTGGACTCTTTGTTTTTATGACCACTTCTGAAAGGTTTTTGTTCTTGCGAGAGGAAGGGGGGCATTTGATGGTTTTTGAAATGTAAATTTAAAAAGAATTTGAAAGCAACTGCAACTATGAATTCTACTTTTTGAACAATCCCAGGAGAGTTTTGGGCAGCGTGGTCTTGATCACCAAACCTGCTAGCCTGTATTACGCAACCCCTCACATTCCCCCCTTTTCCCTCTCTTTCCTCCCTCCCTCCCCCTCTCCCACCACGACCTGTGTGACCAGACCTCTCCTGACAAAGACGAGCCCTCCATCCCCTCCGGTCCCCGAAGCGAGGCATGCATGGAGAGAGAGAGAGAGAGGGAGAGGGGGGGGGGGGTGGACGAGACGAGAGGCAACGGAAGGATGACAGCAGCAGTTTCGCGGAAACACTGCAACGCCTGCAAACCCTGAAGGGGAAATGCTTTGCGTGCTCACGCCCAATAAACGGCGTGGGAAGCAGCGAGGAGGCACGGAGCTGCCGACACATTCTTCTGCAACCGTGTGTTCCAACGCTACACGAGCTGCCGTCATGTACATGTGGACGTTTCCCAGAGTGGACGCCGCCGCCGTCACGGTCCCAACAGTACATGCGCTTCATGTATGAATGAGGCCTCTCAGGAGACTCGAAGAAAAACGTCAGTGGAATTCCTTTAAGGAAATGCTTCATTTGTTCCAAGGAAAAAAAAAAATCTGAAATTGAACAAATGGCGCAGAATGCAGCTCCAGTCTTTAGGGGAGAAAAAAGAAAAATAAATCTGGTTCATCATCTTCCAGACACAGAGTAGGAGACAGTGGGGCTATAAGACATATCGATCTGTCTTTTATAAGAGCACTATTACATATAAAAATGGGAACAGATTGACATGTCAATTAGTGCTGGGCAATATGACGATACATATCGTGGGGACGATATAAAAGTGTGTATCGTGCCATTTTTCTTCTATCGTTTCTATCGTTTCTAACCTAATTTTATCAATTATTACAGCAAATATGTAATTAAATAACCTGCAATGATAAATTTGATAGAATCATATCTACTTCTACAAAGTAGCCTTTTATGTTTGCACTTTTATTCATGGTTAATGCCTTAAACAGAGTTCTCTTCAACCCTGATGTTTACTTTAGACACTTTATATTGGTTTGCAAACTTTGCACTAAAGGTTACAGAATTCAGAAAGTTTAAAAATAATTTGTGTTTATTTTTTTATAGCTGAACTTCAGTGCAAAAATGTGTTTTTCCTCTCAGAAACTGTTGTGCACTTTAAAAAAAAATGTGAAAGCTACTGTACCTCTGTACCTACCTGTTTTTGCTGCACTAAAATGTATGTTTGTGACAGTTCAGCTAAATGTCCTTTCAAAATAAAGCTGAAAAGTAAGCAATGAAATTTTTGTCAAACTTTTCAGAGAATAACTGAAAACATACTTTATTATGGTATATCGTGATATATATCGTTATCGTGATATAAAATAGTCCATATCGTGATATATGATTTTTTCCATATCGCCCAGCACTAATGTCAATATACATTAAGTGTATATTGACATAAAAGAAACACATTTAGCGTGTAGTGTACATTTAATAAGTGCTGTCTGGTTGTTACATCATGTGTGGCCCCAAGTTAGATGGGGTTTCTTTTGTTTTTTGTTTTTAATAATATCAGCGTAATCTTCTTTTTCACGATCCTACGCACCCAAACAGGGTTTCCTAGGCCTGAAGCAAAACTTTTCGTGCAAGTGTGGAGGAGTTGTTTCAGGCCTTTTTCATTCCTTTGCCAAACAAAAGCAGAAATCCTCGCATGCAACCAGCTCAGATGTGGTCTCATCAGACCGAGAGGCTTCCTAGGGGATTCCTGTTAACGTCTCTCATCATTTTCCTCTCCAGAGTTTTGGAAACCGTGCAGTTTCAACCACATCTAGGTCTGGTTTGAACAGAACCTGCCTCCTTGTACGCCGGCGCCGCTCATCCAGGTCACGGTGGTCCTCCAAGGCTTGAAACAAAGGTAACTGGAACTTCTTTTTCATGGTTCTTGAAGACGCCTCGCCCTCCACCCAGAAAGCTCTGTCGCTTCCCGGTGGGGAGTTCGAGTTTGCAAGCTGCTGAAATCGATTGCTTATAAACTCGAAACTCCTGGCAGAGCTTTGTGGATGGAAAGCAAAAAAAAAAAGCCTTCAAGAAAAATGAAAAAGAAGTCCGGTTGCAGTTAATTCAAGTCTTGAGAATCGTTCCCCTGACGCAACGTTCAGCTTCCACGCCATCGCCGCCATGTTTGTTGTGATCAGCACGTTGTGCTTCAGGCTGCATTCAAGGTGTAACGTAAATTCCCACATTCTCTCGTTTGCTAGTCATTCTTTTAGCCTTTTCCATTTTTTTCTTTTTTTATGTGTAACATGTGGGAAAATACTGCGAATATTAATTCAAGTCAGCAACTACTAAAATTATGACCGAGTTAACGAGTTGTTTTCTGGCATGAGGGGGTATTCTTGATTTTCCTTATTGAGAAATCATTTTTCTGATTATGCCGACGTTACTTGAACATAACATTCACTGCTGGTCATTCAAGGCTCAGAGGGAGCGAGACACTGCTGTGTTGACAAAAATATATTTGTTATTGGGCCTATTCGTCGTGATATCGGAGTTATCGGTATGACGTCATAATTTCCTGTTATCGGCCCGATAATTATCGTGCACCACTACTGATTCACATCTCAGATGAGGTTTAAAGACAACCTCCTACAACCTCAGTTTTCATTACATTTAGTTTTTCTTGTTTTAAATAGAGGAAACATTTATTTTACATTCAAAAATGAAACATCTATTGGCTTTGACACCGAGGAAAGTCCCCGCTGTGTAAAGTGCTAAACTAAATAAATGATGTAACCACAGGTTAGTATTATTGGGGGAATGTTCCACAGCTCGGTGGGGGTTAATAGTTTTGACCTGAACGCCGGGTCACGGTCCGCTTGTTAAAAACAAAAACATACATGTGTTATTCCACACCCTCAGCACGCGGCCGACAACAGAGTCGCACTCACCTGAAATAGGAGCTACATGTGGCCAGGACCATCTTGTGACACGGGAACTCCGTGTCCTCCACCAGCAGCACCACATCAGTCAGTAATTTCTGTTCGTAGAAGAACTTGAGCTGCTCCAGCAGGGAGACAGCGTAGTCCGTGTTGACCGGCCTGCGCTCACTGAGATCCGACATGGCTGCATCCCATGAGTTGCGCCCCAGTTTCGAAAACTCGCGCGGCCGGCAGAACCGGACTCAAACCAGCCAGGAGAAAAAAAAAATTAAAATAAAAAAACGTGTATGCAGATGGATGTTATACTTGAGAGGGAAGCGGGAGAGGGGCAGCTCCTCAGCACCTCCACTGGCCCAGGTGGAGGCGTTGGACTTCTATGTGGTCGACTGTTTGCTGCTCCTGCTGCAGAGGATGAGCCGAACGCTGAGCTGGGAAGGTTCCGGCAAACCCGTCATCTGTAGTCGTTACAGCGAGGCACTGAAGACTGGAGGTAGAGGGAGCGACTGCTGTCGCAACACTGCTACATCAGTGCTTATCTGGAGGAAAAAGAGGGAAAAGAGAGAAATGTTTAGGAACATCTTCATTCTTATGACTCCCATCCCTCAAAAAAACCTAATATTTGAGGAGGAATAAAAGGTTTACTTCAGCTATATCGGTTCGTCATTGCTGGGAGCCAAAGTTGAATTAACGATTAAAATGTGATCAATTACACAGACATGCTTCCTCCCACCAGAGGCGCACCTGGCTGTGTGCAACACCAGTGGCCGACAGACTCACCCTTTCATGTAATAAGCTGCCCCCGTGTGGTCAGAACTGGTATTGCTTCAGAGAGTGGCTTTAACAAAACTAACAACTAATCAGTGTTTTCACAACTTTCGAAAGTAGAAGTTGCGCTGAGTGAAGTAGGAGTTGCAAGGCCCGAATTTTGAATTTCTAGACTCTCGGAGACGTATTTTCCAGCATTTTGAGACGCAAAATGGGATGTTCAGATACCTTTTTTTTAAATTAAAATAACCCTAGCCATAATGTTGCATGTCTTTTGTTAAACAAGAGTAAAGAAAGTAATTGCAAGTCTGAAAGAGCAAAGTGTGATACATGTATTTAATAACAAATCAAATGAAAATTAACTGGTTATTTTATAACTCCATGTTTGCTTGGTTTATGATAACATTAACGTCCTTGATATTAATCTGATTCTACATTAGAATGGGCCTTGAAGTTACAAGAGGCTAAACAACGTGTATGTAGTTCAAGTTTGGCTAGTCTCTAATTTACTAACATTCTTACACATTCATCTTTTATTTGGAATGAAAAAGTACAGTTAAAAATGACACATTTATCTGAAATCTGTGCCTAATTTGTGTTAATTATTTAACACATACAGGCTAGTTTTCAGTCATTTTCCACATTTTGCTCGTCTTGGAATACAGAATATTGTAGCAACCCTGACATTATGTTCATGTTATGATGCTCTGTTATTGTTTAGATGTTCTGTTGTTCGGATTACATGAGTTCATTGAATGCATCTGGAGCTGAGGCAGGCAGGTTATTGGGTAGAATAGGTTAGGGGGCGGGACTAGCAACCAAGAGAGACGGAAGCCTGTGTGTTATTGTGTGTTAGCCCGAGAGCGCTAACTGATTAGCCGCTGTGTTATTCTCCTGTACTGCTGTCTTTTATTTTTGGCGTGGTTACGGCCGACAGTAACCGGTTCTGGTTGAAATAAAGCGACGGTTGTTGAAAACCTTTTCGTCCATTCTTTCTATCGCGTCCAGCCGGACGCTACAATATGTTGTCTTAAATAGAGCAGTTTCCGTTGGAAACTGCTGAACGCTCGATTGACGTATGCAAGCAGATTCAAGCGATGGCGTGGCGAAATTCTCAACGAAACTTTCAAGTTTATTAACTCAAAAACCTTTGTGGACACTTGGCTCTTTTACGAAAACTTTATTTATTTCATAATTTATTTACCCAAGGGAAAGTAGGCGTCGCAAATGGAAAAGTTGCCGCCGGATGCGACGGCCGACGGCTGTTTTTGAAAACACTGCTAATTACCACTACTTCCATTTTCCATTTCAGCTGCTCGGGGTCTCCAAGTGTTTCAATGATGATTATATGACTTTTAAAACACATTTTTACGATTCTGATATATATTTTTTTTATTACAACAATGCAGAGAAGATGGTAACGTCATGCGTTTGGTTATGAATTCACATTAAAGGTGAACATTAATTTATTAATTTTAAACATTTTTTTTTTAACAAAAACATTATGTACAGTTTTGTAGGACAAGGTTTGATGGATCTGGCAGTTTCAGTTTTTTAAAGATCCGTGGACACAGTTATCCTTTCTGGACATCCCTCTATCATTCACATCGATATTGGAATTATATTGGATCTCGTGCTGGGTATCAATACCATCACCATTTTCAATACCTTATAGCGATGACACCACTGCTCAACTAGGGGTGAGTATTGGCAAGGACCTCGCAATACGATATCTATCGTGATACTTGGGTCACGATACGATATTATCACGATACCATGATATATTGTGATATTCTACCCAGTTAAAATCTAAATTAAAAGTAGAGATGAAAAGTCAAGTTGCTGTATATGTTTATTAGATGATATTGATCATTCAGAGGACAAATTGAATCAAAACTATTTGATTCAAAACAACCTATTTATTGTTTATTATTAGGGTTTTTGCACATTTAAGCGAATGAATAAATTTTCCTTTAAAAAAAAAAATCTATATTAGGAGCTGAAAAATCGATATATTGGGTGGCCGAAAATCACGATAAATCGCCAAATCGATTGTTTTTCACACCCCTATGCTCAAATGTTCTCAGTGAAATTCTCAATTTCACAACAAAGTTCTGTGACTTTTGGACACAAAGTCGTAATTTTACGTCAAAACGCTATTATTTTGGGACATTTGGGATTTTACGACAAAATTTCGTGACTATGGGACACAAAGTTTCAGTTAAACAAAATCTGCAATTTTGCAACATCAAGTTGCAATTTTATGGCAAAAAAAGTTACAATGTTGCAAAATTTGGAATTTTACGATGCTAGCTAAACCAAGTTAAATGAAAAAAAGCTACAAGGTGTGTTTCCACTAGCGAGGATGCTGAGGTACTTTTACAGATCTCACCATTTTAGTTTGTCATTCTTTTTTTTCTTCAATGGTGGTTGACAAACAGCGAAAGAAATGCACTACTTACTTGTGTAGCGGACAGCAAGAAATTTGACTGTACATTTTGGGTATAATGAAGACATATCAATAACACCATCCTCTACGCCAACCATTCCCAAACTTCAGAATACCAAGGCCCAGTTTGAAATGTGAAAACTCTCCGCAGCCCACGAAACCTTTAATCACAACTGTGATCAACATACAGGACTAGAAGCTACGTTCTGACATGAATGTACGGGGTCAAGTAAGGTGACACTTGTCATATTAAGTTAAGATGACAGTAGAATAACACTTAACTGGTTTGTTTTGTTACTTCCTAATGTTTTTAAATCATGTTGTTAATATTTTACAGAAATTAAAAACATATTTAAAAAAGATCGAGGATTTAAAACATATTTGTTTCATTTTTATGACCTCTCACGGCCCACCTGCAGTACCGCGATGGACCACCAGGGGGCCGCGGCCCACACTTTGGGAATCACTGCTCTACGCATTTGTCACAATGCTACTGCGTGAATCCAGCGTTAAATTCCCACCCTCCTACATTTACCCTGGAGTTACTAGGTTGTTTACTTGACTTTCCCCCCTCTTGGCTCGTGCTTGAGAACTAAATTTCTGATTGGACAACCCTACAAAAAAAATAAAAATAAAAAAAATACTGCCAGCTCTGTTCTACTTGTATCGAGGTAAGCAAAACACTGTAATATTAATATAAAATGCCAGTGTTTCTGAAATGTTGTGATACCAAATATGTGCAGTTTATCATTGGTTTAGAAATGTTGATTTGTGTCTTGTTTTGCCAAGTCGTTTAGTGTGAACACCTGGACCGGTCAGTGAACAGCATCCTCACACCTGAGCTAGGCCATCCACACAAACCAGCCTCCACTGTAACAGTCCACTGTTCCTCCAACCAGCCACGGTTCCTTCATATTTTCACTTTCTCATCCTGCAGACTAACTGTGTTACTTTGAAGTGGAGGCTGACGTCGTAGTTGATCGTTTCTGACCAGCCCAACGTTGAGCAGCTAGGTTAGCATGTTCTAGCTAGCCCGGGGGGTGGTGGAGGCGGTGGGGTGCACTTTTCCTCCACAACAAACCCCCCCCCGTGCTCTCTGTTAAATCAAGTTATCATGAAACAGAAATCCCCTTTGAGGGTTTGCGTTGAATTATAAGATAAACGAGATGACCATCCTTGCTCCTGGTCAGCTATAATCACGTAACGTTACACCATGAGCGGTAGCATCGACGATCGCGGCAAGTTAGCAACCTTAGCTTCCCCTCATTCAACAGCTCACGGTTTCCGACCAAGACGGCCGCCCTTTTGAAGTATAATAACCAGTTAGAGGCAGTCAAAAGTCGGCCATCACGTCCTCAAAAGTGTAACTGTTACAAATACGTTGTGGCGGCGGCAGACTAAAGAGAGAGAGAGAGCGGTCATGCTGTCTGCTAGGCTAACAGTGAGAAGGGTCACATAAAACGTTACCAACCTGACTGAGCCGCTTCTTCCCTAAAACACACCGGCAGCCACAACGCGAGGATCCTCCCAGTGATCGTCGGCAGGCTCTGCGCACATTTGGCCGTCCCCAGAAAGCGCCAAAAGTGGACTCCTCAAGCCGAAGCGAGACGTAATGAGTCGGTGGAAGAGCCGAGCAGCGGAAAGCTCTCAGCGCATCAAGCGCCTCGAAGAGGATACTGCGCATGTGCGCGAACCCAATGGCCTCTCCCGTTGGAAGGAGAAATAGCGACGCCTGCAGGACAGACAGAGGTACAGCAGATAGATTTTTTTTCCCCCACTATGTGACATTAAATCACAATAAACGCTTTCTGTTTTAGGTCAATTACGATTTTCTAAATGCCAGAATAATGAGAGAAATACTTTTAAGAGATTTTTTTTATTTCTTTCTCTAAAGCCAGAAGTTTACATCCACTAAGACCTTGTCTTTAAAAAATTGAGAAACCCAAGATGATGATGATCTCATGGCTTTGGAAGCTTCAGATTAATTGACAACATTTGAGTTAATTTGAGGCACACCTGGGGATGTATTTTAAGCCACACTTTAAATACACTGTTTCCTTGTGTTACATCATAGGAAATATAAAGAAATCAGCCAAGATATCAGGAAGATATTTGTGGACCTCCACCAGTCTGGTTGATCCTTGGGTCCAATTTCCAGATACCTGAAGGTGGCATGTTCATCTGTCCCAACCAGTAGAAACACCTACTGATACATCTGATACTTTTCTCCACTTGTCCAACCTTCTTGCACACGCCTCTTCACCTCTTTTTACACTCTTCATTTCTCTGGACTGTTGACCCTAAATCCTCCACCTTCTTTATCTCTGCTACCTGTAGCCCAGGGGTGTCAGACTCATTTTCACTGAGGGCCACATCAGCATCATGGTCGCCCTCGAAGGGCCAGATTGACAGCATCAATGTAACAAAATGCAACGTAAATCAAAATATATTAAACTGCACTTTATTATATTGTTAAATAACTGTTTCTGTATTTATTATGTATTAAAGTTTCAAATATTTAACTCATTTTTATATTAAACCTACTCTCGCACAGGTGATGCAAGGTAACGGACTCTGTAAACATCACTGAGAGTATCCATTACCTTGGTTTCAGAAGCGGAAGCGGTCCTTTGTTTTTCTTGTAGGCTAAATTTAGCATACTTAGCTCCGTGTTTGTTGTCAAAATGCCAACGTAGATTATACTCTTTCACGACTGACGCCGCCTCATAACACAAAAGACATTCTGTTTTTTCACCTTGAGATACAAACTTGTATTAGTTTTCCCGTTCATGAAACTGCCCTCCTTGTGCATCAATTTCTCTTTTCTTGGACATATTGGGGTTAGTTTGTAGAGGTTTTTCTGAAGTCCATCAGTTCTGAAAATCATCTTGATGTCTTGCTCATGGTGAGATACTGTTATTATTGTGAGTAACGACGAATTACAGTCATGGAAAAAATTATTAGACCACCATTTTTTCTTCACTTTCTTGTTCATTTTAATACCTGGTACCACTAAACGTCATCATGTGACTAAAACAGACAGAAAAGAAAACACTGAATGCATAAAAGCAGTGTTTTTGGCAGTACAACGCCATAGCTATTGATGTAAAAACATTAAGTGATTTAGGTTATAATCAAGAAAACCATGGAAAATGGTAAGATATCAGCTCTTAAATAAAACTCTTATGAGCAATCTTTGTGGTTATCGTTATGTTTGTCCAAACAAATGTACCTTTAGTTGTACCAGGCATTAAAATGAACAAGAAACTGAAGAAAACAAGGGTGGTCTAATAATTTTTTCCATGACTGTACATTATGGGAGATGTAATTTATTGTCAATATGCGCTTTAAAGTGGCATAAGCTTATTTTAAGTCTTAAAATATTGGTTTAAAATTTAAGCCAATAATACACAAGCTCTCGAGGGCCACATAAAATGATGTGGCGGGCCACATTTGGCCCGCGGGCCTTGTGTTTGACACATGTGCTGTAGCCTCACTGTTCCACTGTTGTCATTTTAATCATCAGTATACCTTTTCTAGATATATCTATTTTTTTTTTCTATTGATATGCCTGTTTGGTGTATCAACAAGCTCTGTGGACGTTTTTATTTAGGAAAAACAAAAAAAATAATAATTGGGGTTTGCTTAGTGTTCTCCAGCTAAGTGAATTTAACTGTTGATCCCCGGATGCCGGTTTGTCCGACTGCACCTGAAGGCAACACCTCCTCCGGCGCGGCGGCTGTTTCCTATATGACTGATTAACGGAGTTGTCTCGGCTTTTGTTAGTTTGCTGAGGCGTCACGCGAACCTGACGTTGTAGGGTTTCTGCTTCTGGTTTGTTCAAGAGAAAACTGGACGTTTGAAGAAAAAAAAAAATCAAAACAAAACAAACTTTAATGCCTTTAAATTCAGGGAACTGAGGGATGTTCATCAGGTTGTTTTCATCCCTCCGCGTGTTTTATTTCCGACAGGCTGAGCCAGCGCGTGAGTGAACATGGACGGTAAATATTTTTAATTTTCCCCACTTCTCCCCAATAATAATAAATAAAATATAAGAGTGAGACTTTATATCAGCTTGACAACAATATTTGGGCAATTTCTTGTAGATGGAAGCAAGCAGCCGCATTCATTTGGGAGCGGAGCCCCGAGGAGCCACCACACCAGGCCCTTCTTCTTTGTTCAGCCTCCATCTCAGCCGTATTACCTGTTCCAGCACTGGCAGCTCAACAACCCGTACGGTCACTATGGATTACCTGGAGGTATCAACCCATTTTTAACCTAGAGAGCCTTTAACCCTTTAGGCGCCGGAGATTTTTTTTTTAAAGAAAATATACAATTTTGATATCAAGATTTCAAAAGGCTTTAACTTGAAAGCAGTTTGAGATAAAGATATACTATCAATGAGAAAATTCAGTATGACTCAGTCTGTGATGGGAGTGAAATTATTCATATAATTTGCATATTATGATGTCACATATTGGAAAATGTTCAATTTTGATATCAAGGTTTCAAAAGGCTATAACTTTAAAGTGGTTTGAGATAAAGGCATTCTGTAAATGAGAAATATCTTCAGTATGAACCAAAATTTGGAATGGAAGAAGATTTGAAGATCTAATTCGACTATTGTGACATCACCCGCCCAAACCTGCCCAGTAGTCCTCAATTTTAGATTTTTCCTCAAACCCCATGCACAATGAAAGCTTTCATTTCAGGGACAATTACATCATAAAGTCATGTAATCTGGAGTTTGGTTTCAATATTGCCCTTTCAAAGAACTGGTGGCCATATCTGTTTGTTTGATTGGTGATGAAGCTCCAGAATTCATCACTTGGAAAAGGGATGAAATCAATGGGCTCAGAATTTGTCAGATCGTCTCCACAAAAACCAACAGGCTCATCAATATTTAGGATCCAGTTTCGATACTCTTCGTCTTCTCTCAACAACTCTCAGCCACCATCATCATCATCATCATCACCGTGATTTCCGTTGCGCCATTAACTGCAATATTTTTCCATATTTGTGGTGTTATGAGCCCCCCTGACACCTCGACCTGCTTGGCGATCGCAGAATGTTTCCACCGCGGCCACGCTGATGTAAAGCATCCGATATACGATGTGCTGATTGTGAACTATGGCGCGCCGACTCACCGTCACTACTAATGTCAGTTTCTATTTCACTGGACAACTAAATGTCTTCCTCCTTGGAATCGGAGTTAGCCAGAAAGTACTTCATGGATGGTAAACCGACCTCTCAGCATTGTGAGTAAATGAAAAAACATTCGCCGCGCGTCTCTGCGCCGGAGGGTGTTTTACAAACTCATTTTACGCTAAAACTTTGAATAGCGCCACCTCCAAAAATAGTTCTCAGATTACAGGCGCACATGTCCGCCATCATCTGGTGAAAAGTAATAACAAGATTCAGCATCACATTTATAGATGCAGCCGGTTTTATTCAGCAATGCTGCTTGTCCCAATATTGCAACTTTGGCGCCTAAGGGGTTAACCTTTAGAGCAGTCAGCGGATGAATGTTCCGGAAGATCTAAGTCCATGTTCTCATATGTCGTAGGTTTTAACTTTGGTCGTCCCTGCATGCATCCTTACCCATACATGCCGTACCCTGGCTTTGTTTTACCACACGCTCCAGTATATCCCATGGATTACAGGCGGATGTTTGAACCCCGCTTCCACGCTCCTGGTTGGGGTGAGGGCCCTCGCCAGCAGCAGCAGCATAATCAACAGCCTTACAGGCGTCGTGAAATGGCGTGCTCGGAGGCTCAGACCGACCCCAGCGACGCCATAACCAAGCTCATCGAATGCTTGGATAAAATTCGAGCCACCGAGCTGCAGGGCGCCGACCGGGAGCTCGACTCTGGCGTTGCGTCCCAGTCCTTCAGCATGTTTTCTCCGGAAGAAGAGAAGAAAAACCAAGCGCAGGGTCACGCCGCGCCTTCGGCGTCTCCCGACAGCTGCCTGGAGTCTCCCGCCGTGACTCTGAGCGACGCCGCCACGGCGGTGTACGACAGCGAGTCCAGCAGCCAGGTGATCCTGGAGTCGCTGAGCCCTCAGGGTTGCTGGTCAGGAGGACTGGAGGAGGAGCTGCCGCTCGACAGCTCCTCCGTCCACGAGGAGTGTCCCCAACTTGAGCGGTCGGCGTCGGATGAACACTTCCTCCCTCTCGAGGAAGAAGAGGTCACGGATATCCAGTCAAATATCCCCGTGGTCGACTCGAGTGTTCCCAAAGGTGACGCTGAAGACTTCCAGTTTCTCTCCGGTCCCTCGGGTCAGCCAGCACCCAAGGAGACTAGAGGCGGGGATAAAGCGTCCGAAACCAGAACACGAGATGCTGTCCTGTGATGGAGCCAAAGCCGATCCGAGCTGTCAGATCCTCAGGCTTCCTTTCGATCGTGTTGGGACGCCCGAAGCTGGTCACCTCTCGTCCTCCTCCGCCCCCTACTACTACAACTACCTCTCCATGCAGACGACTCACGAGCGCATGAGCGTGCTCAGCCCGTCCCTGGACGAGCTCTCCTCCAGGGACGAGATGTTTTCCACGGATCTGGACGACCTGGACCTCTTCCCCAAGCACGTGTACGCGGGCAGGAAGCCCTCGGACGTCGCCGGCAGGTCCCCGCGAGCCGGCGGGGGCGCGGAGGGGGCGTGGCCGCCGGACCCGAAGAGCTTCGCGTGCGCCTGCTGCGGTAAAAGCCTGTCGAAGGGAGCGAGCCGGAGCGGCGTCAACGGCTCCAAGGTCTACTGGGACGAAGCCGGGGACTCGGAGGACGACGGCGGGTACGGAAGAGGCTGCGAGCAGCCCGTCAGGGTGGTGGTGAGGAGGCACCCTGCGCCCAGGAAGGCCCACACTCTTCCACAGAGACACGGAACCAAGCACTGGCACAAAAGAGGTCCGTTCAAGGACGGGTCGGACCCTGCAGAGCAGGAGGGAGGTCGGGACGCTTGCAAGCAAACGTCCGCTGAAGGGGATCCTGCAGAGTTGGACGGCGGTGAGCTGCAGTGTAGGACGTGTCAGGGTAAGTTTCTGCCATGAATCTGGTTTATTTATTTTTTTTATCTTTTAATCTGGGTTGAGTTGTAGCAGCAAATGTGTGAATTGACTGTCAGAGAGGCTCTACACAGAACACCTGAGCGCGTCAGACCAGAGCAGGTGGGCAGCCGACGGAGACGTGATTCCCAGGAGAAAACCAGCAGCCCCCCTGCAGCGACAAGGTAAAATCAGGCTTCACATCCATAAAATGCTTCCTGCTTCCTTAAATTTCTCGATCCAGTCGCTAATGCTGCTGCTGCTGCTGCTGCAACGTGAGAGCCAGTTTTTTAGCTTTTGATTTACTGGGCCGAATGACCTCTGAGTCTTTTAATGAGAGAATATATAACCGTTTATTCCCTGGAGGATTAACTGCAGCAGTAAATAAGGTTGTTTGCTTCAGGCTTCAAAAACGCCATCTTTCCCCCGCCGACTTGTGGTTCGATCATGAAAAGAAAAAAATCCACAGAGGGAACTTTTTATGACAATACAGTGATCCCTCGCCAATTCGCGCTTTAAGTTCCGCAGTTTTAGTTATTTGCAGATTTTTCAGAAATATATAATATCATAAAAAATTAAGAAAAAAATCGCGGAAACATCACAGGATGTTGTGCGTGTTCTCTCACAGCGATGAAATGCTGTGAGCCAGCCTGGCCCCTTTAAGGTGGCCTTATGGGTAATGGTGTGGCCTTATGGGTAATGTAGTGTGTGTGTCGTGGGACGGCAGAATGAAAACGGGGTTAGATGAAAAGTGTAGTGAGCATCAACAGCAGCCCAGCGTGTATAGATTTACATTCTCTGTTAACAACAGGAGCCCAACAATACAACCTGTGTGATGTTACAAGTTCCTGCAGTGACACAATAAAGTTCCCGTTCCATGCAGAGAAAACTGGACTGTTTCTTTTGTTGTTGTTAGCGTGTTAGCTGCTAATTACGAGCCAAAAATAACACAATACCAGCAGTTTGTTTACTACGGTTCAGAGACCAGAGGCTGTGAAGGAAACAGAAAGACCACAGTTGAGCCTTTGTCTTGTTTCGCTGCAGTGCCTCGATACTTTTTTGCGGCTTTTAAACATATTTTAAACACATTATTTAGTTTTTTTTTTTCCTTTTTTCCTTTTTTGATTTTTGCGGGGGGGGGGCGCTGGTCCCTATTAACCGTGGAAATTAAGGGATCACTGTAATTCAGTTTTCATTCAGTTAAATCGGTGTTTGGCAGTACGGTGCAGTGTGAGGAAGAAGAGGCTCTCTGTGGGAAACCAGTGGGTGACATCACGGGGGGAGGGGGGGGGGGTCGCACCAGCTGTTCCTGTACAGTCTGGGTTTGTCGGATACCGGCTGTCGGTGATTCTCTGCTCCCAGTTCAGGTTCGGTTTCTGCTGAAGATGGTTGGCAGCTCCTGGACGAGCCTGCAGACCGTCTTGGCCGAAGCTCGTCTCCTCTTCATCGATACATCTGAGGCCAGAGCTCTTCAAGGACGGAAAAATACAGCATTCACGTTGTCAACTTGGAAAAAAAAAATTGTATCTGCTGACCGCTTCTTGGAAAGATCTTTAGTTTTGGCCCAGCCTCCGCAGCAAATAACGGACCACATCACTGCAACAGTGGCCACGATAAACCGTGATAGTTGGCGATACACTAATCTGGCGATATGATACACGATATTCAGCTCACGATACGATATATATCGATATTCATCTTACAATTCATTTACATCATTTTCTGAAAGCTTTTAAAGGGACAAAGTGATTTTGGTGACATCTTGTGAGTGTTCCAATGACTTTGTTTGAATTAATTGAACTGAAAACATCAATTACACATATGTCTGACAGGCAGCTTGCAAATGCTGGACAAAATGAATAAAAGATTTGTTGAGAAAAACAGTTTCATTTATTTAAACAATACAAATTGTTGCTTGCAAGCTTTAAAAGGTGGGACACGGGGGTTTTGGAAGAAGCTTAGAATATTGATACCCACGGCTGAAAAATCGATACTCGATAAGATATCGATATATATCGCAGAATCGATAAAATTGCTCAGCTCTAGTGATTGTGCAGTATGTGTAACAGTAATGATCTTTTTGTTCTGCTGTGTTGAACGACCAGAGATGAGCACTCAGTGGAAGCTGATGTACCACAGACCCAGAGACGAGAACCACGATGAGCTGCCGCCATCACAGTGGGAAAGAGGTAGCCCCTCCCCCCACCACCACCACTCTTTATTTTAACGTGAATCTGGAGGTGTGTTTTAAACTTGTTCTGCTCTCCTCAGGCTCTACGGCGAGAGGAGAACCAAGATGTTGACGTCTCTCAACAAGACTCTTGAACGAACCGTTTTGAACTGTAGGTGGAAGTCCGTCGCTGCAGCTGAACAGTTGATCCTGTTTCTAACACCAGTTTTTTTTCTTCTTCCTCAGGTCCCCCCTAAAGGTGTAAATTTTCAAGGATGTTTGAAGATGTTTAGAGCACCAGGTGAAATGCACTGCACAAGAGGCAACTTTTTGTTAGATAAAAGTGGAAAAAGGAGGGAAAAAAAGAGGAGTTTTGCAGTGACGCTGCCTTGCACTATTCAAGTTTAATGGCTTTCACAAACAAGCGAGTGGGCTCAGGTTGTGCTGCAGGGGGTGGTGTGCCACTGTTGGGGTCAGTCCAATAAAATATTGTCATTATTTAAACTTGGTGGTGGGTTTGTGTTTGTTCCGACGTCTGAGGCGGAGAAGAGGAAGCTCTGAGAATGGATCTGTTTATCTGGTTTTAAAAAGGTTTTAAATCTGTCATCTGTGAGAGGGAACCATAATCATCTTTACAAGAGTATTTGCTGGTTTGGGGCTTGTCAGGTACACAAATAAAAGAAAAAAATACTCTGAAGCAAATATAAAAAATAAGTTAATTATCCATCAGCTGCTGCACCAGCTTCATACACTCATGCTGGTCCTGAAATGTTCTGATCCGAGGGGAGAAATGGACAGAAGACAAGTCATTTTTGTGTAAAAGGCTTAAAGGGGAAGTTTTTCTGTCCCATCTTACTAAACTAAGTTTTTGCATCCTTCATACCTCCTTAAACAATTGTGAAAGTAGTGTTAAACAGTTAACTTTGGCAAACGTGTGTTTTAAATCTAACAAGTGACATATTTTAGATGCCTTAAACTGAATTAAAGGAGACATGGCCTTTGAAAAGTGATTTCTTAGGGTTTTTTTTTTTTATTTTGTTGGACATATTTTGGTCAAAAAAATACAAAATCCAGTACCACCTCCTTTTTTCAATCTCTCCTTCTCACCTGGTTAGTAGTTTTAACTGGTGACGTAAAGAAAATGCAACGTGTGAATTTGAGCAGATACAAAAATTTTGAGTTGGTAGTTGCTTCTGACAAATATTTAAGCTAAAATAGTACATTTGTTGTGAAATTATAAGTCCCCTTTAAGATGGAAATCAGCCAGAGTACCATCAATATATGTCTGACAAACATTTTGGTGCACCAGAATGAGATGAAGCTCTTGGACATGAATTATCTTTGGTTGAAAATTGATGCCCTCGGATTAAAAAAGGCATTCTGATATGACGACTGTCATCAGGACCCCAGGGGGGAGGAGTTAGTGGAGGTATTCTAATGTTTGGACTTTTCTCTGGGTCACAGAGATGGAAATGAAGCACCAAACAGAGAAATGAGAAGACGCTCATGTAAGGGAACCTGGTGCTGCTCAGTAGCGGGAATCACATAGATGGATATTAAAATGTTTGAAGCCTTATTTCCTGAGCTTTTAACCAAACAGCTAAAGTGTGTTTTCTAAATGGCTTGAAAAGCCTCCTAACCTTCCCTTTCAGGTAGTTCAGCTGAAGATCTGCTTCCTGAAGAGTAGGTGCTTCAAGTTCTTACTCTGCAGGCAGGATGCTGCATGGGCCTGACTGAGGGTTAATGTCAAAAGAAGCATTTAGGGTGTGATACACGTCTAATAAATGGTAACTAATACGTTACCATCTCACATCTGAAGACTATAAGCTCCCGTTTTAAATTCCTGACTAAAGATTTTGCAGACTGAGATCAGATTCTTCTGAGACTCAAAGGTCATTAAACACTTAAAACGGCACATCTTCCATGAGACGAAATCAAAGACTCACAAAGGAACTTTTTCAGTTTTTTAGCCCAGCAGGTCAAATCAGTTTTAAGATTTACTCTTAAGATTTATGATCAGTTACTCTTCTTCTCTATCTTTCCTTTCTTTTTCTCTCTCTACTGCAGCTCCAGGAGCTACGTCGAGCAAAAATACAGTCACAAGAGACAACTGGGAAATGGAGTCTAGAGTTGTTTTGGCTGGTTTCTGATAGAGCGAGGCAACACTTCGTGAAGACAAATATCGCTTTCAAATGAAACCAAACTGATATTTAATGTGGAATAACAAACTCTTGTGCTGCGTTCTGTTAGGATTAAAACGATTATGAGGACTGTTTAATTGTTAAAACTAAACTTTATGACATGTAGGAATGCAGTCTTCTTTTATGACCGCGAGTTCCTCAGTGGCTGTTTTAGGTTTTATGACTTAAATGACTGTAACATCCTCCCCGACCCCCCCCCCCCCCCCCCCAACAGTCTGTGACAGCATAGATAAACATTTGAGGGACACCTCATTTCCTGGACAAACACAACCACATGTGTCTGGACCTGCTGTCGGCCATTTGGACTCTGAGACAAAGAGCAATAAAACTCGCCTTTGGAGCTTTAAAAATGGACAGACTTTACTATTCTGTGTGCATTTGTCCATGGCAGCGTCTTGGTGGTGGTGTGGACAAGTGTACTATCGGCTGATTTAAATATTCTGCATGGCTTATTGAATCTTTGTATTTCTTGATTGTATTAAACTCTTTAAAGGACCTTTGTTTCTAGTCTCGTCAATGGCACCAGATAAAAGAACACGGAGAATTACTTTCAGTTCAATAGGTTTGATTTTGTCTCAACACCAAGACCAACTGCAACCGCATATCGTGGTTTTCTTCTCACTCTGGAAACTTCGTCTCTGACCTTGAAGCTGCTTGTAAAAACCTTCCAGCCTCGTATGTGGCTCGGGCAGAATCTTAAAACAGTGTTGATGTCGATAGAAAAAAGATGCAGCACTTCAGGCTCTGATCAGAGCTCCTCCTGATCAGGAGAAGCAGCAGGGTCTCCGCCGTCAGAGCCAATCAGATCGATCATTTCAGGCCTGAAGGCGTCACTCTTGGTTTTTTTCACCACCAGCCACTCCTCCGATGATCCAGTGCTTCAGAGTAGGAGGCCACCTGCCAGAAACAAGGCCCTAATTGGACAATCATCACCTGGGCGCCATTTGACAAGCTACTCTCTAGGTTTGTGAGTCCACAGCTTTGATTTCCAACCTGAACCGGACTGCAGAGCTGTGTTGGCTCGTCTGTGGATGTCTTCTCTTCGCATGTAGGTGCAGCCTTCTCCTGTGTTGTTCAGATGAGACGCACAATAAACCTTTTCTTTTTTTAAAACATGTTTTTTCTTTGCTCAGATATGGAGGCAGCCACGTCTACCTTTCAGCAACCTTACAGCCTGGGTCCTCGGGGGCCCAACCCCCTGTTCGGGGGCGAGCGGCCCCAGGGGCCCCACCAGGCGGCCCCGGCGCCATCGGGTCTGCCGCGCTCTGAGGAGCAGCAGCAGCACCACAAGCCTTTCTTCTACGTTCAGTCTTCGCAGCCGTACCTGCCCATGCAGAGCCTCCAGTGGCCCGTGGCCATGCCCATGCCCGTGCCCTACAACCCCTACTACGGCTACCCCGGCCTGGGTAAGATCCACACCTCCGTCACTCGACTGCAGCGGTGCATTTCTTACCGTCAGTAAAGGACATCTGTAATTGACTCATTCTATGTAGCTTCTTTATGTCATGAATCCATTTGTGATGCATTCATGGAAAGAGTTAAGTGTTTGCTCTCACCACAATGAAGTTGATTTAACTTGTCCAGTAAAATGTTTGCTAGTATTTTTAGCATTAGCAGTTTTCACACAGCTAGTGGAGTTGTTAGCTTCCGCTCGACGGAGGCTGATGAATAAAAGGTTGTCTAAGATGAACTTTTACAGCCTTGACTGGCACCTCAAGCTGTAAACGACTAGTTGATCCGACTTAAAACTAAAACTAGACCCTCCCACTGTAATAGAGACATGTCACTTACAGTATCATCTGACCCAAATGTGTCTATTTGCTCTAATTTAACTCCAAATTCATGGAACCAAAATGGAAGCATTGGTTTGCTTTAAATGTAGCTTCTTAAACCCAGATTGGCTGCGCTTCAGATCCAGGTGATGATTGTCCAATCACTGTATTGTCTTTTGATATGTGAAGCTACCGGCAGAGATGTGTATATAAACTCATAAAGAGACTCTTCAGAGGTCACCGATTCAATTCAATTTTATCTGTATAGCGTCTGTTACAATCTCAATTGTCTCTAGGTGCTTTACAGAGACTCAGAGCATGACCCCCGAGCAAATATCATTAACTAAAATTATAATATTAAATCCAAATCAAGGATAATGGCAGGTAAAAAACTCCCACAGAGGGAGAAAAAAAACCTTTAAGCCAAACAGTGGCAAGAAAAAACTCCACTTTAAGAGGAAGAAACCTGGACCAGGACCTGGATCATATGGGGGGACCTTCCTGATGAAGACCAGCTGGGTAAAGAAAGAAAAAGAGAGGGATGGAGGACAGAGAGAGGAGAGACACAAATGACTGAATATAATGACTATATAAACAGATGCAGGTAGCAGCACTGAGGTGAGATGGTCAGAGGACTAGATCACCGGTCACCACAACACCTGAACACATCTACACACACAGGTGGAGGTAAACGCTGGGATGGACAGAGGAGGGAACTGCAAGTCAGGAAACTCTGGCCTGCAAACATACAGAAAGAAAAGACAGAAAAAAGGAGGAAAACAGCACAACAAACTACAGGAAAGAAAATGGAGCACAGTTACAGGAACAAGGTGCTGCTAATGTTATGCAAGAAGTATCCACTTTAATAGAAAACAAAGTCAGATTCCTGTACAAACTCCTTTTGCAATCATGGAGCCGCTTCCTGCTGACCACTAATTGAAATTCTGGTAAATGAAGCAAATTTTAGCTCAGTGGGTCCCCCTATAGGCCTGGAGGTTAAGTTGCTTTTACAGCCTGCTCTTGTCCTGTCTCCAGTCTCTTAGTTGGCTCTGCTGTGACGGCTCCTGTAGCTTCTTTGTTTGTTTGTTTTTTTTGCTGATAATAGAGATGAGAGACAGAGAGAGCTCAACGATGGTCCTTAAAAGTAATCAAATATTCCCTTGAATGACATTGAAACTAATATTTTCACACCTTTATCTGTGCTGCTTTAATTTGACACAGGCCACGTTAATCTTTTTAAAAATGTCATCCACTGCTAACAGGATACAAAACCCAACATACTTGAGCATCAAGCTAGTTTTACTGGGACTTGAATAAAAGCTTTGGTTTGTGCTCATATTTTTACATTCTTTGACCATCGGATTTGAAAATCCTTGTTTCCCCCCTAAAGGTTACGGTCTACCAGTGATGCCCCACTATCAGCCGAACCCGTACATGGAGCCCCCCGGCTTCGTCGTCCCTCACACTCGCCTCCATTTGATGGACTACAGGCGCATGCTCAACCCCCAGTACTACCAGACGATGGCCTACCACGCCCGGAGGTTTCGCTACCAGCAGAACTCTGCGGCCAAAGAAATGACCAGCTCTGAGGTGCAAACCGAGCCGTTCGCAGCGGCCCGGAGCGCCAGCGGCCCGAGTCCCGAGTGCTGCAACGACACATCCGGTATTCCCACCAGTGAGCGACTCCCATCCGACCCGATGGTGCAGAAGGAGGATCGTCCTTCAGAGATCCGGGACGTATCGCCTTTTTCTGCGACGAGGACGCCGTCAAACGGCGGCTTTGTGATCCAAACGGAGGAGGTGAGGATCGAATGCTGCACGACACCCGTGGGACTGCAGCTGCTGCATGCCCACGAGGCTGCAGAAATGTCCCACGGGTTTTCCCAGGACGTGGTCCAGTGTAGCTCTGTCCTCCAGGGCCGCGTCGCGCAGGATCAAGGGCTGCACCTCCCTGCAGACCAGTCCGAGCAGGTCCTCCAAGTCTGTCCTGACATCCTCTTAGTTGGGACGCCCGGCGCCGGTGAGACGATCCCTCCTCTGGAGCAGTCCAGGAGTCCGACGGACTCCATGATTGCAGCCTGTGATTTAGAGTCTAAAGAGGCGGCTTGCGACAAAGACCCGAGTACGACCTCGAAGAACTTTCACCTCAAAGTCGTCCGCTTGCCATTCAATCCCAAGTATCTGGACGAACTGCGGAAGATGGAGTCCACCGTCTGGTCTGCAGAGGACACGTTGATCCCTCCCCCTGAGTCGTTCATCCTGAACGGCTCCAAGAAGACTCAAAATGAAACGCTGACTGCTGGAGCCGAGGTGACGGCGCCACAGATGCTGATGCTGACGGAGGAGGCTCGTACCGACGAAGCCATCCCTGCCGCCGAGATGTCTCCTCTGACGGAGGATGAACTGGACGACATGGTCCCAACCGCAGAGAGTCTGGGGGATGAGATGGCGTCTGAAGGTGATGTCTGCCCCGCCTTAGGAGACCCCCACGCAGCAGACATGGCGCTTTCACCCACTTTATCGTTGGACAATTCCTCGCCGAATACAAACCAACAACGACACAGAAGGGAACCAAACGTCCGGGATCATCAGGATACTTCGTTTGAATCGTTACCCGCTTACCTCCCCTCCACCAGCTGGCTCTCGGACTTTGATAATATCTACTACAGCAGCAAGATGCCGCCAGCTCCCAAGAAGCAGAGCAGGCCTCTCTGCGCTCGTGGTTTGGAGTTGCCAGGCAGAAGAAGGAAACTAGATCTGGAGTTCAAGGAGCAGCCTAATATCCGGAAGCAAAAAGACAGCTACAAACCCAAAGGCAAGGTGGACAGACAGAGCCTTTCTGACCACGAGTGCTGCCTCCGCAGGAACGCCAACGAGAACGTCTACAGCCCTTACGCGTCGAAGACGGAACGACTCTGTTCCAGGTGTTCGGCGAAGCGCAGGGTCTGCGCATCTCCGAGTCCGGGATTCAATGGCCGGCGGAGCTTGAAAAGAAAAGCGTCCCCTTTCCAGCAGTGGAACGGCGCCCTCCTGCCCACGTGCGACGCCTGCAAGTCGCACGCCAACATCCGACTGATGGAAGGCTCCGATCCGGACCTACGCGGTCCCCGTCACGGACGGGACACAGAGGGGGAGTCTCACGCCAACGGTTTGTGTCGACTGGACTCGAACTGGAGGGCGGCCGACGACTCCGGGAAGCTTCCGGAGCGCAAGAGGCCGCTGGCGTCCAAGCAGAACGTCAACAGAGGTCCTGCAGCGTCGTACCCGAAGCTGAGGGAGAACCACCTGCACAACCAGCTAATCGCACGGGACGGGCCGCACCACTGCCCCCACGGCAATAACGCCCGAGGAACCGACGAGAACTGCGCCGCGTCGGTTTCCGTCCAGGACAAATGGAGGACCGTGAACCCGACATGCCTGGTGCACAGGTGGCAAACTGGTGAGCAAACAAAGGCCTCATCCTCGTTCTCAACCGTCTCTGATCGGCGTTGGCTCTCCTCCAAGTTAAAACCTTCCTCCTCTTCCAGCAGAGAGGTCGTGGAGAGATGCGATGCCCAACACGGACGACGACGGCTTCAAGAATGAATGCAGACTGCAGCACTTGAAGAAGCACAAGAAATCACAACCACAGTTCCAAGGTGAGAGGCACTTCACTCTACCGCTCGTCAAAAACGCACCGAGACTTTTTAGGGTCAGACCTGTCAGGGCAACTCGTTAGCTTTTCATTTTTATTTTCTTTAAAAATCTATGAGCTTAGTTCAGGGGTGTCAGACTCATTTTCACTGAGGGCCACATCAGCATCATGGTGGCCCTCGAAGGGCCAGATTGACAGCAGGAATGTAACAAAGTGCAATGTTAATCAAAATATATTAAACTACACCTTATTATACTGTTAAATAACGGTTTCTGTATTTATTTCCATGTTTTCTGTCGAAATGCCGATGTAGATTATACTCTTTCGCATAACACAAAAGACACGCTGTTTTTTCAACTTGAGATACAAACTTGTATTCGTTTTCTCGTTGTTGATGAAACTGTCTTCCTTGTGCATCAATTTTCTCTTTTCTTTGACATGTTGGGATTACTTTGTAGAGGTTTTTCTCAAATCCATCAGTTCTGAAAATCGTCTTGAGTTCTTGCTCATGGTGATATACTGTTATCGTTGTGGGTAATGATGAAATGCATTATGGGAGATGTAATTTATTGTCAATATGCGCTTTAAAGCGGCGTAAGCTTATTTTAAGTCTTAAAATATCGGTTGTTTTTTGTTGTTGTAGCTTCATTAAAATCTCCCCCGAGGTGCACGTTTCTCTTAGAGGATTTCAGTGTTTGATACAAACCCTCCAGAACTCTCAAAGTCGCCCTCAAGTTATACAAAAAATGAATGAGTCTTTTAAGATCTGGAGGTTTCGATCAGGCCTGTCTGACTTCTCTCCCTCTTTTCTTAGGCTTGAGTTAAAGTTTCCAGTCTGTCTTGAGCTTGTAAGCCTGGCGGGACGGTTGACAGACTGTCTTGGTTGAGCTCAACAAACTTTTTTTTTTGGACATTTAGTCAGTATTAAATTCATGTAATGGATTTTTATTTTTCCTCTTTCAGGAACTCGCACAAAGGACACACGATGCTGATTTGCACATGAGCACAATTCAACAAAGTGTTTTTAAAGTTATGTGCACATAGTTGATACACTTCCCACTTAATTCAAATGTATTCCACGTAGTCACTATTTATTGATATGGAAATAAACACCTTTTGATACTTTTTTGCATATTTCTTGCAGTCCCTGTGCATTTTTCTCTCCGTCCACCAGGTGGAGCCGTTTCCTTACTGAAAACACATTGGCTCTGTCAAAGTGCCTTTTTTTTTTCTTCCCTCCACTCCATAGCACTTGAGTATTAACTTAATTAAAAAGGATGTAAATAAATTGGAGAAAAAAATAAATTCCTAATCCTTCAAAATCTTCATGTGCCACATTTCCACTTTTTCACTGCAAGTCTTATCTGGAAAGATTCTCAGAAACTCTGGATGGATGTTTATCAGCTGGTCAGCAGCCGCTCGGGAATCAAACCTGTGACCTTTTGATAACAGCTGCTGGTTTCAGCTCTTATCTCCAACACTGACGTGAGGCTGAATGAATTAATCCTTATCTAGATCACCCCCCCCCCCCCACCTCCCCCACAGCGCTGCAGACACTGAGACTCTTCCTGTGCAGCCGCTGGCAGGTTGATGTAGATTTAAAGAAAAGATTCAGTAACCAAGATGGAAGATTGTTGCGCGTTTTTTGTTTTCCTGTCAGGGTGAGCTAAAAAAAAACAAACGAAAACACCGTCTCATTTATTTAACAAATCAGTCACGGCATGTTTCTGTGACCACCCCGCCGACTGGAGGGGAAAAAAAGGAAAATGTGTATCTATTGTCTTAAAACATGGTGCTGACAGTGTTGGGCAAGTTCACTTTCTATACGAACTAGTTCAGTTCATCTTTTTTCTTATTCTTTTTTAATGTTGCTGCGAGCAATTATTTGTCAAAAATGATTGCCACTGCCCATATACTACACCACCACAAACAGCAATTATTTTATCCATTTTATCTGTTGAAAACTGTGTCCAATTCAGAATCCTTAACCAACCAGGGTTCACATTAGCATTGAAGGGACAGCCCGTGTAAAACTGTTATTTTCATTTCAACTTCTCTCTACAGCAGCCGTTCCCAAACTTCAGAATACCAAGGACCAATTTGAAATGTGAAAAATATACACGGTCCACCTCAAACCTTTAATCACAACTGTGATCAACATACAGGACTAGAAGCTGTGTTCTGATATTAATGTGAGGGGTCAACAAATAAGGTGACGCTTGTCATATTAAGTTAAGATGACAGTAGAATAACACTTAACTGGTTTGTTTTGTTACTTCTTAATGTTTTTAAATCATGTCGTTAATATTTTACAGAAATTAAAAACATATTTAAAAAAGATCAAGGATTTAATACACATTTGTTTAATTTTAATGACCTCTCACGGCCCACCTGCAGTCCCACGACGGTCCACCAGGGGGCCGCGGCCCACACTTTGAGAATCACTGCTCTACAGTATATTAAGAATATGAGGAAAAACTTGCTGCCAAATGGCCTTTATTATAAGACAAAAACAGGTCCTTAAGGTGCAAATGTTTTTATTCCCCCATTTCAATATTGCGTGCGTGAACTTTGAAAGAACGTCGTTCACAGCCGACGCTCGTGAAGGAGAAAGAGAGCAAGTTCAGTTCACGTTCGCACAAAATATGAACTAGTTCGTGAACTTTTGTTCAATGAGCGCGTTCAGGTTCAACACTGGCTGCTGATGCCTCCATCTGAAGCCTCAGTGTTGTTTGACATCCTGTCTGCGGCTCAGTCAGCCAAATCACGACAACAGTTTCCTAAAAAATCACTTGTTTATATGTGGGACAAATATTTTAACGCCGTCCTGAACCAGCAGTCCAACAGGACATCATTAGACCTGCTGCATTTCTTCTTCTTCTTCTTCTTTTTTATGTAATCTAGCTGTGACGGCGAGCGTGGCCTCCCCGTTATTGACCAGCGAGAGTGCTGCTCCCCACAGGGCCAAAGTACATAAACGTATCGAATAAATAATGAATCACGTCGGGGCAGACCATTAGAGCTCATGTGCTGATCAGCAGGAGCTTCGGAACCGAGTAATGAGAGCAGTTTAGCAGACGATTTTCCAAATGAAACCCGCGCAGCAGCGATATTAGCTACTGTTGAGAGAATAAATTCATTAGAAAGAGCTGCATCTCAGACCCAGATTAGCATGCTGAATGTTTCCAGTCATCAGAAGACTGAACATGTGGCTTGTTTTGAAGGGTTTCCAGAAGAACTCTCTCCGGAGATAAAGCTCATCGCAGCGTCGCTCAGGTTTGCAGAGTCGTTGGCGTCATTAAAGTTTGGACAGATGAGACGACGGTGCTCGAGATGTAAAAACTAGAACTGAGCGATTTTATCGATTCTGCGATATATATCGATATTTTATCGAGTATCTAGGGATACTCCGCTAGGGATTTTGGGCCCCATGAAAAGAATCTTTACCGGGCCCCACAACACAGCGGCGAAATTTGTTGATGCTATTTTTGATCATCATTAGGGGCCTCTCTGGGCCCCCCTCAATCATGGGCCCCTATAATCCGTATCCTTTACCCCCCCTTTTCGGCGCCCCAGCCCGCGGGTACCCACTTTGTCCCTTTAAAATCTTTCGGAAAATGATATAAATGTATTGTAAGATGAATATTGATATATATCGTATCATGAGCCTAATATCGTGTATTGTATCGTGAGATTAGTGTATCACTACAGCCCTAGTAAAAACCAAATGCATCAGCATGAGCGCGTCACTGATTAATGTCACAATTCTGAAAAATGACAGTCAAATTAGCGCCACATCAACAGCTGGGGGGCGGGGCTTAGCTGAGATCCAGAAGCTCATTGGCTACTGAATGACTGAATTCTCTACGTCGACGTCAGAGCGCCAAAGTTCTGCTGAGAAATGCAGTGTTGCCAACTTTGGGACTTTGTAGCCATATTTAAGGGTTTCGGACCCTTCTAGAACCTTTTTTTTTTTTTTTAAAGTAAAGAAGGCTAATAGAAAAACGCCTCCAGCCGCCTTTCAACCTGAAGACCAAAGCGTCGGTCACAGCTCTGACAGGAATATGAATACGATAAGATAACAGGTGAAAGAGGTGGAGACTGGTGCATCCAGTCTTCATCCACATAAAGAAAAAAAAAAAACATGAACATGTGACCTCGTTTTTATTGTCCTCTCTGGTTTCTCGTGCGCGCCCAGCGCCTTTGACCAACTTGTGTTGGCGCCGCCGTCCATCTCCGGGTTCACGGCTGCTCGAGACGCCAATAAGCGCCGCGGGGAGGTTAAAAGCCTCCATCCTGCCTCTTTAGCCGTTCGTAGTGATTCTCTCAAGCTGCCGAGTTGGTTCAAAGGTTCAAGTGTTTCTGAACGCTGTTCAAGCTATCGACTTTTCGAGGAGTGCTCTCCTTCCTACAGAGGAAGAAAAAGAAAAAAAAAATGAAAAAACTTCTAATGGAATGAATCTGAGACATTGTTCAAGGGTTTAGGTTTAAAAGAACTGCTTTGAGGTGATCTACAGTTTTTTTTTTGTATCGGGCTGATAAAATTAAAAATGAGAATCATGTTGAAGTTAACTAACGATGACCCGGAGCTGATGACTCACAAGCTGGTGGCGGGAAATGAGAACACTGGAAGGATCCATCAACCCTCGGCCTCAGTTGATCCCTCTGTCCGGCAGACGGGACCCGTGTGGGTCACTGTGGCCAGAACACTGAGTCCAGTCGGGATGACATGCTAGCACAGTGGGACAGCTCAAAGTATAGGCCCAAAAATGTCCAGAACAAACACAGAAATACCTGATAACTCCTGTGGACCCTGTGTAGGTTAAGCTCATAGACTGTATAAAAAGAACTGGACACACCCTCTGTGACACCTGCCACAGGTTCTCTGAAGAGAACTTTTGAAGCCCATTTTTCAGGGCTGACTATGCTCAGTTCTGGTTAATCCAAAACCAGACGAATGGGCAGCGCGAAGAAGCACAGCACCCCCGCCTGCCCTCCGGCTAGCTAGTTTAAACCAATGGTGCTATTCTGATTTATTTTGTTAATCCTCATTCCAGATGCTTCTACAAAAACCACATCTGAAACAAGTACTGTCGGAGCTGAGAGAGACTCCTGGAGCTCTGACCAAGTTCACCCAGGACCCTGGTGTAGCTAACGCCTTGGCTGGGACGCTGGCGGTACTCGGTCGGAGCTTGGTTCCAGCTGAGGGTAGCTAACCAATGGATGGCCTGGCACTCCAGTTAGTCAACCCAGAGAAGCCAGGTATCCTGGTTACTGCCAGAGGTGGAGGCTGACGGGCTGGAGGCCGTCCTCTGGTTAACCCCGGGTAGATGTCTTTGGCTGGGCTGAAGGTAGCTGCTGCTGGCCGCTTCGCTAAGCTTTGTTCCAAGGCTAACTCTCATACACCTGACGAGCTACAGCAGTCGGTAGCGATCGAACTCAGTTTGGATCCAGGCCCTAGTGGAGATTTGATGAACTGCAATCTTCCCTGCACGTGCAGTGACATCAGATTTGCAAACCTGATGAAGCCACTCAGTATGTTTTTTTTATTCTGCAGGCGGGCTCATCTCATCACACGAGGGCCCAAAATACGTGGCTTGCAGAGGACCCTCCTTGAGCTAACAGTCACAGGACCTGTCTGGGGTTGTTTAAAGGAAAGTACCATTATGTGAGGCGACCATAGAAAGTTCACATAAACGTCTGTGGTGTGCTGTAGGATAAGGTCTTCCTGCACAAAGTGGGTCCCCCTACAGGTGTGGAGGTGAAGACCCTTTTACAGCACCATCTAAGATCTGCTCTTGTGCGGTCTCTTGCTCAATCACCCTCCTGTCTTTTTCTTCCGTTGTTACTTTGACTCTTGCAGTCTCGTCGACCATGACGTCCACTGTAGCTGCGTGAGCTAGCGTCATTGTTGCTGATGTAGCGGGAGACGCCTGCGACGGGAGCTCATAGTTTCTGCGGCGGTTTTTTTTCTGATAGCAGGTACGGGAGTCCATGAGAGCTCTGGAAGTCAGAGCTGGACCGCTGTTAACCCAGTAGCTTTGGGCAAACTTTAACACTCATGGGCTGCAGTACAAAAAAACAAACAAAAAAAACCATCTACTGTCAACACAAATATCGATAATGCTTACATCAATTCTCCATATACAGATCTATAGCGTGGTAAAAGGTGTTCATCCAGTCTTCTTGTTAGTAGTTTCTGCTTCCTACTAGGGATGGGCATAATTAATCAATAAATCGATGATTGATCATTAAGAATTTGGTCGAAGATATTAATTTTCGTCGATGAACCGAACGTTTTTTTTTTTTTAAACAATCCGAATGTAGGTTATCAGTGCACGTCCTCAAACAATGCGATGCATTTCACTGTGCCACCGATAGAAATTTGGCAGCAGGGGGCAACATTTCACCATCACCCTACCCTGGCTGGCCTCAGTTGTTACATGCGAGCTTCTGTAGGTCGTCGCCTAATCATGAAGCGGTCGCGGTGAAGTGTGGCGTGGAACCATTTTAGTTTAGAAAATGAACAAGTGTACTGCAATCACTGCAATGCAAATTACAAATACAATTAATCGACAACGACAATGATGTATCACTTGAACAACGTGCATCCAAGCCTTGTAAAGGACGGTGGAGGCAATTCATCATCAGCGTAGCCTAGCCTAGCCTAGCCTAGCCTAGCCTCAACTCGGTGTTAGCACGGACCAGAAGGAGCTGCAGCGCACATCGAGCACACAACGAGCGCATCTTTTTAAGAAACAAAAAGCCTGTAATACTGGCGCCTTGATATAAATTGTCCTTGTTACGTAGTCTCCTCGATATCTCTTCTTTTATTATTGTTGTTTTTTTTAAGAAAAGAAACAGGAAATGTCATGTTATTGTCGACCACAACATCCGGGCCACTGAACACATCTGGGCATGCGCGGGCCATAGCAACCAGGCCATAGCAACCAGGCCAAAGGGGAAAACGAACGTCACGCCGATATCGAGAATATTTGTGATAGTTTTCAATATAAAAATGTTAATGATTAATCGATTTTTTAATCATTAATTCTCACGACGATCTACGAATAAATCTCGACCAAATGCCCATCCCTACTTCCTACATATTATCTTTTAAGTTTGTTCACTGTCACAACACAATCCACTACACAACACCCCTCACACACCACACCCTCACTGTCGCGTCTCTTTAACTGTCTTGTCTTTAAATGTCTCACTGCTGGTGTTTTTTTAGTCCTCTCTGATGAAATCAGGGTTTAGGATGTTAATAAAGGATGTTAGAATTTACTGCCAGAGAGGACAAAAAAAAGTCTGCTTTAAGATTAAATTGCATATAGATGCTAGATGGTTTGGCTAGATGATGGCTCTAACCATGAATGTAAATGCAAACAAAAACAAACGCACTTGAACAAACGCAGCTAATCGAGCATCGCTTTCCAGCTTGTGTGCGAAGCCAGTCATCATTGTGTAAAAGCAATAACCGCGTCAAGCTGCCGCCTGATCTACATTTCCTCCAGCTGCAGTTCACCACTGCCAACTGCTGCGACCTTCACGCCATTATCGCTAAATTGAGTTTATGCACCTGAGTGTCCCAGTGGAAATCAAACCCCCGACCCTGCCGATGTCGGAGCTGCACGTCTGCGCAGGGCCTAGCGAGAAATGACCGCACACGTTTTTTCAATGCAACACATTTATTTTCCGTCCTCAGAGCTCAGAGGAGGATGAAAAAAGCTCCGTGCATGTGAGAAACTGCAGCGTCCACAGGTGCTGCTTCTGCTGCCGCGTCAGGCGGACGACGGATTGAATCGCGTGCGGTCGGCTGAGTGACTGATGCTGCCCTCCCGCCTCCCGGTCCAGACCGGCCATCCGTAGCCGGGCCTCTAATTGGGCGTCTGGATGACAGAAGGGATCCCTCAAACAAGCATCCATCATGTCCCGTCGGAGCCGCCGAGACCAGACGGCACCGTCAGGACACCGGCTGGGCGTTTGTCTTCAACCGAGCGACTCGCTTGTGTTGGACGGGGAGCTTCACAAGCGTCCTGTAACGCGCTGAAGCAGATGTTTGCATACCTTATTCTTTTCTCCCTGTTTTATTTAGTTGTATGATTTGCTGTTTTTCCCTGTTTAGTCTTTGCTTCTCTCTCCAGCTTTAACTCATTATTTTTGAAGGACAGTCAGCTGCATCCTTAGTGCTCTGAGCCGATCAGGTGTGAGGACGAGATGATCGCATCCTCTTTATGACCTTTGGTGAGTAGAACATATTCCTTATTTCATCATTACCACCCAGAAAATCTATCCAGGAACACATACAAGGTCAGAAATGAGCACAGCAGATGCAGAACCTTCGCCCACATTTCATCCACAAGATCTAAATGAAAAGTTTGTTCCTTGGCATGATGGATTCACCTCTGCAGGGCTTCCAGTGTAACAGCTGATTTTCTAACCCATCAGGGTCTGTGACGCCCAACAAGAAAGTTCAGCTGCATCCTACACAGGTCTGTGGCACGAAGAATCCACATCTATGTGTTTACATGGGAAGTTTAATTCCTCTTTAATTCAGAATTAAAGTTAAAGCCGAATAAAAGTTACCATTTAAACACTTAATTCCATATGAAAATGTCAATTCCGAATTAACTTAATTCCGAAGTAAGTGGCTGGTTTGTTCCCATTTTAATTCTGAATTAAATAATTCCGCGGTCATGTATACACTCATTCCTGTTTAAATTAATTCCCGTCTTTCTGCGCATGCTAGTTCTCTTGCCCGTCTGTCGCGATGACGCTTATATTCCGCGCTGGGCTTGTTTTCAAAACAAAGTTTTAAAATGGCGGCACGCAGTAAACGGTGTTCAAGAGCAGAGACGATTTATTTAATAAATAGCTCGGAGGAACTGGAAATAATTAAAAGAACAGATGGCAGGAAATTTAAAAATTGTGAGCTTTTCAAAGCGGCCAGGTTAAATGAAGGAGGTTTCGCAGATAGAGACGCCACCCAGGTCAAAAATAAGTGAAATGTTGTTGCTAACCGAGTTAGCTAAGTTTGTTTTCTTCCGGTAGATGTAAAGACGTCCCCCCCCCCCCCATCCAATCAGAACCCTTCCCAACCCCCAGACCTAAAGCGGAGTTGGATAAAGCCGAACAAACGTGTTTTCCATGTAAACCTTAATTCGGAATTACTATTTCCATGTAAACTCAAAGGAAAATAGTTTAATTCGGAATTATTTAATTCCTAATTAATAATTCCGAATTAAAAAACATCATGTAACCGCAGCCACTGTGTTACCATGAATAAAGGCTTACCTCACATGTGTCAAACACAAGGTCATTGTATGTGGCCCTCGAGAGCTTGTGCATTATTGGCTTAAATTTTGAACCAATATTTTAAGATTTAAAATAAGCTCACGGCGCTTTATGGACAATAAACTACATCTCCCATAATGCATTTCGTCATATAACAGAATATAATATAACAATATAACAGTATATAACCATGAGCAAGACATTAAGACGACTTTCAGAACTCACGAACTTAAGAAAAACCTCTACAAACAAACCCCAACTTGTCCAAGAAAGAAAATTTGATGCACAAGGAAGGTAGTTTCATTAACGTTATTTACCGTTATCAACCGTTATTTCACAAGGTGTAGTTTAATTTATTTTGATTTATATTGGATTTTGTTACATATATGCTGTCAATCTGGCCCTTCGAGGGCCACCGTGATGCTCATGTGGCCCTCAGTGAACATGAGTCTGACTCACCTGGCTTACCTGTAAGTGACGCTGTGTTGAGTTGTGAACCAGGAGTATCTGTGTTTTCCACCGAAACGCCAGGTTTTCCTCTACCAAAGGAAAAAACTGAAACAATGCGTTGATCGTCCCGGTGGGTGGAGGCAACAAGTGGCAGATGGGAGGGAGAAGCTCATATATGTCCTCCAGATCCCAAAACACTAAATGAGGAAAAGTGTTCAGTAACAAACAAAGCCATTTAAAATGAATTCAATCCTGAACTTCATCCGAGTCACGATAAATATAAATATAATATGATACATACATGGAACATTCCCAGTGTTGGAGGACAAAGCCGATCTAACCTTCCTCCGGGAGAAATGACTTCACTCGAGTGAGTTTGGTAGCTTTGGATCAGAGCGACCACGACTTCTTTCCAGAGCTGCTTCAGCTCAGACACATTTGTAGGACGGATGTCTGATGTTGAGGCTCTGTTGTGGTCACGCAGCAGCACCTCTGTGGGGTTCGGGTCTGAGCTCTGACTGGCCCACTTCAGACGGCGAGTTTTCTCTTTGACCATCTCACCTCAGTGTTGCTACCTGCATCTTTTTATATAAGTAATTTACCCGGCTGGTCTTCATCAGGAAGGTCCCCCCATATGATCCAGGTCCTGATCAAGGTTTCTTCTTCTTAAAGTAGAGTTTTTTCTTGCCACTGTTTGGCTTAAATTTTTTTTTCCTTCCACTGTGGGAGTTTTTTACTTGCCATTATCCTTGATTAGGATTTAATATTATAATTTTAGTTAATGATATGTGCTCGGGGGTCATGACCTGGGTCACTGTAAAGCGCCTAGAGACAATTGGCATTGTAACAGACGGTATACTAATTGAATTGAATTGAATCCATACTTTTATGGATTTACTTCCATGTTTGTGATTTTTGTCCTCCGGCATCCTTCTACGAAGCCTCAGCTGGAGTACCGCCACGCTGACATTAGCCTGTGGAATATTTTGGTAAAGCTTCTTTGAATCTGTGTTTTCGATTCATTGTGTGAAAATCAAAAGAAATCGGCCAAGATACAGTCATGGAAACAATTATTAGACCACCATTTTTTCTTCACTTTCTTGTTCATTTTAATACCTGGTACCACTAAACGTCATCATGTGACTAAAACAGACAGAAAAGAAAACACTGAATGCATAAAAGCAGTGTTTTTGGCAGTACAATGCCATAGCTATTGATGTAAAAACTTAAGTGATTTAGGTTATAATCAAGAAAACCATGGAAAATGGTAAGATATCAGCTCTTAAATAAAACTCTTATGAGCAATCTTTGTGGTTATCGTTATGTTTGTCCAAACAAATGTACCTTTAGTTGTACCAGGCATTAAAATGAACAAGAAACTGAAGAAAACAAGGCTGGTCTAATAATTTTTTCCATGACTGTATCAGGAAGAGAACCGTGGGCCTCGACCAGTCTGGTTCATCATCGGGTAGAGTTTCCAGATGCCTGAAGGTGCCAGTTACAGTTATTCACAAACACAAACACCATGAAAATGTCCAGTTGTAAATCTGCTCAGGGAGGAACCGTTTGACCAGCGTTACATTTGGAGCAAAGAGGAGAAACTTATTAAGCCGACCAAACACTGAGGAGATGGATGCAACCTTCTGACTTTGATAAAAATAATAAAAAAATGATGGTCTAACTGACGTAAAACGGTGAAAAGTTTAGTCAGGTTTAATGTCAGACAATGAGGGAAAAAAAGGGTTATGTGTGTTTTTATAGTGTATTTAAACTTTTGGTTTCAGCTGTACATGTCCAGATTAATCGTCTAAATCTGTTACAGGTATCTGTAATGATGAATGTAGTAGATTTAGAAGAAAACAAACCAAATTCAATTCCTGGATCACAAAAGCAGCTGCAACATTAAACAGAAAGACGCTTTAAAGGTTTAAAAGGCTCAAGTTTTTCTTCAGTTAAGCTTATTTTTTTTCATCCGGTGCCCTTTTGGCTCATAAGATTTTTTTTTTTTCATTGTCTGAATGAGTTCACAATTTTTAACAAAGAAATGAAAAATCAGCTCTCATCTCAGCGCTCATTTCTAGAGAAGGTCAGATGTAGCCTGCAGAGTTCGGACGCTCGTCTGAAACGTTGCTCGTGGCTTTTAGATCTCCAGGATCAAAAGGAGGCCCGACTCAGATGTGAACATCACAACAGCAGCTAAGAAATCTTGTCTGCCACTTTTCTACAACACAGAACAGCAACGAGAGCCCTCGCTGTGAGAAAACACCGTAGGGTCCGGGTTTTGTGTGGCGTAACGCCCTCGCTGTGAGAAAACACCGTAGGGTCCGGGTTTTGTGTGGCGTAACGCCCTCGCTGTGAACGCCCTCGCTGTGAGAAAACACCGTAGGGTCCGGGTTTTGTGTGGCGTAACGCCCTCGCTGTGAGAAAACACCGTAGGGTCCGGGTTTTGTGTGGCGTAACGCCCTCGCTGTGAGAAAACACCGTAGGGTCCGGGGTTTGTGTGGCGTAACGCCCTCGCTGTGAGAAAACACCGTAGGGTCCCGGGTTTTGTGTGGCTGTAACGCCTGAGCCCAGAGGGGAGCTGAAGCTGCAGAGATCAGCAGGTCCGGTTGTTTGCCGTGCAGGGAAACAGGTCCGTTATGTGGCCGAGGCACCGGTTCGCTGCAGGCTCAGCGTTTCTCCACCGCCAGGGTGACGGCAGATACATCAGCCGCTAATACCCGGAGCTTTTACACTTAAATGTCTTTCAGTTGACAAACGACCCGTGTTCATGAAGTGCACCTTGCTGGACTTGTAGAGCGGCACAACCCGGGACGATGATCCAGGTTTTTACGGGATGTGAGAGGAGGATTTAATGGAGCGGGATGATGGTGGTGGCGAGTGAAACGAGAGGGTCAGAGGGCAACTGATTACCGCTGGCACTCTGAAGTTTTTTTTTATTTGCAAACTGGTAGAAGCTTGACTGCATTGGCCTTTGGCCCCAGTGTGAGTTTAAAGGTTCATTCTGCTCTATTTCAACCTGGTGTTTTACACATTTATGTGCTCATTGTGATTCTTTTGCTCAGTCAGTTGAAGCAAATTGAGTTAAACTTTTGTAATCCTCAAAGAAAAATCATGCTGTTGCAGCATAAACTAGAAAAGCACTCGGAGAGCGCAGACCTCCGCCAAGCGCAAAAATTCCCCCATATAGCGATTTACAGATTGGGATCAAATCCGTGTTCTGGATCAGATCCGGATCAGCCTTTGAATTTGATAGAGGTTCCCATTGTCAATCCCTGAGTCAAATTTCATGAGTTTTGGGCAATAATTAACGGAGATATTGAGAAACAAAATTTTTGGCCCCATTGACTGCAATGTTATCAAAAATTTGAAAGTGATCCAGAATCCAGGATTTCTTCTGGATCACACCCAAAATGAAATCAGTTCTTTCTTTTCACATTTCTGACAACTTCTGAAAATTTCATCAAAATCCATCCATAACTTTTTGAGTTATCTTGAACACAGACAGACAAACAGACAGATAAACACCGGTAAAAACATTACCTCCTTGGCGGAGGTTAGTGCTGGGCGATATGAAAAAAATCAAATATCACAATATGGACTATCTTAATTCATGATAACGATATATATCACGATATACCATAATAAAGTATGTTTTCAGTTATTCTCTGAAAAGTTTGACCAAAATTTAATTGCTTACTTAACAACTTTATTTTGAAAGGACATTTAGCTGAACTGTCACAAACATACATTTTAGTGCAGCAAAAACAGGTAGGTACAGAGGTTTTTTTTTTAAAG
Source organism: Hirundichthys speculiger (assembly GCA_018398805.1). Classification (NCBI taxonomy): domain Eukaryota; kingdom Metazoa; phylum Chordata; class Actinopteri; order Beloniformes; family Exocoetidae; genus Hirundichthys; species Hirundichthys speculiger. The sequence goes on from JAGFBZ010000891.1 coordinate 189,109, forward strand.
TGCACAACAGTTTCTGTGAGGAAAAAAACATTTTTGCACTGAAGTTCAGCTATAAAAAATAAACACAAATTATTTTTTTGAACTTTCTGAAATCTGTAACCTTGTAGTACAAAGTTTTCAAACCAATATAAAGTGTCTAAAGTAAACATCAGGGTTGAAGAAAAGTGTAAACATAAAAAGCTACTTTGTAGAAGTAGATATGATTCTGTCAAATTTATCGTTGCAGGTTATTTAATTACATATTTGGTGTAATAATTGATAAAATTAGGTTAGAAACGATAAAAACGATAGAAGAGAAATGGCACGATACATACTTTTATATCGTCCTCACGATATGTATCGTCATATTGCCCAGCACTAGCGGAGGTAATTAAAAAAATAAGGAGTTCAAGGAGCTGTTGGAATCATGAAAGTGTATCAGAGAGGTGTTTTAGATATCTCCAGAGAGTGTCATGAATGCTTTGGGGGGTTTGTGTTTGTGTCCTGGGGACAATTGAGTTAATGATGTCACACGCAGGTCACAATCTAACTGCTAGAAAACCACAAAAAGCTACAGTTCAATATCTAAAGTGTAAAGATGCTTCCTTCACAGTTAACATCTTAGCTTAACGAGCACCGCCGTCCCTCCTCCGTGCGCTGTTTGCAATCTCTGTCTTCCCATATTGTAAACATATCTTAAGTCTTAAAATATTGGTTCAAAATTTAAGCCAATAATGCACAAGCTCTCGAGGGCCATATAAAATGACGTGGCGGGCCACATTTGGCCCGCGGGCCTTGTGTTTGACACGTGTGCTGTACACTCTTACACACATGGCTTATCGGCAATGAGTTTGCGTGCATCGAGCCGCCTGTAAAACTCTGTACTTCCTGTGTTACTCGGCCGGCGCGGTGGCTACGTGGTTGTCGCTGGTGCCTCACAGCAAGGAAGGTTGCTGGTGCAAATCTTGATAAGATAAGAAGAAGCCTTTATTCGTCCCACAATGGGGAAATTGCATTACGTTGTTGCAACGGCAAAGTACAGAAGAGCAGCAGTGGAGCGAGAATGCCAAAAATTAGCAAAAGAATACGTAACATAAATAAGAAATAAAAAATACAAAGAGTAAACATGTTTATCTAAATATATAAAATGTACTTCCATAAGACTAATAAATAAAATCAACCTAAGGTACTGTTTGTACTACGGTTATGTTCAGTGTATGGACATCAATAAAGTTTTGTTAAAGTGACTACAGTATACTGCACTTGTGATGAGTTTACATTATCAACAGTATAAAAACAGTATAAAAAATGAAATGAAATCAAATGATTTTTTTTAATTAAATGAATAAATGAAATGAAATGAAATAAAATAAAATGAATTTGTTTTTAATCTGAAATTAAAGAAAGAAGTGTGCCGCAGCAACGTTTCGACATAAAAAGGGTTTTCTTCAGGCCTGGCACACCCTAAACTATAAAAAAAAAAAAAATGGCTTGGTCTTCAGGTTTAAGTTCCAACAAGTTTCCTGGCTTGAGCAAGAATGAATGAACTAGAATTTTACAGGTTTTATTTATACCCGCCCCTCTGTAGGCTTTTAAAAACCGAATGATTTTACGCAATTCCAATTTTGCGCTTCCAATCGCCTTTTATGAAATTTAGAAAAAATACTATAGAACATGTAATTTTTAAGATAAAATTATGAAATTTCATATCTAGAATCTACTATATGTGTTTTACATAGATATGTATTCATTTAATTTTTATCGATTAATTTACATGCCCAATAAGCTTTTTTAGACCCAGGCTAGGGTTAGGGTTAGAGACTAGGTTTGGGAATTGGATTGGGGTGAGGAGGGGGGAAGGATGGGATTAGAGTTAGGGTTGATGTAGAAAAAACAGCGTTTAAGATGATCCAGAGAAAGACAGAACTGAGGTCAGTCTCCAACAAGCGAGCTGTTTCATCTGAGATGGCGCTGACTAGCGTTACCTCACAGTCGTGGGGATCAAATCTGTCCATCCATCCTCATTTCTGACGTCGCTACTGCAGAGAACATTTGAAACTGGTACTGCAGGCGCTGAATCGAGGACTGCTGGAGCGCTGACTGACCTCCGCTGGGATCCGCGACTAGCTAACGCTACGATGACTGTACGTGGCCTGGTCCCAGTAGAGGTCTGGGGGGGCACATGACTGTTGCCCATCGGTCCAATTAGTCAATCTCGAAGGGTCCGAGCCCACCTGGAGGAAGGCTCAGATGGCGAAGTCAGGTGCTACCAGGTCCAGAGGCCGACGAACGTCCCGGTAGCAGCCTTCTGGCTGTGTTTGAAGGTAACTGGCTGGTTTGCAAATCTTCATCCCTAGAACCTTCCAGGCCGAACCAGAGAAGCTAAAGAGACAAGGATGCAGCTATCAATCAAAAAACAAAACAAAAACAAAAAAACTAGAAAAGCACTCAGTCCAACGCTATTCGCCCCCTAGTGGCCAGTAGAGGAACTGCATGTTGTTTGACTTTCCAGTTAATGCTACGTTACGTGAACTAATAGCAACTGCAACGCTGCTCAACTTTTCTTTTTTGCTTTGTTTCTTCTTTTGTCGTTGTTTGACCTTTTTCAGGAGGCCAAATTGCAGGTTCCCAGCAGGCCCACCAGGTAACTGTCGACGCTAGCCGCTGCGTGCGGCGAACATGCACGCTTCTCTCTATTTTCGGAAGCTCTTCTGAGCAAGTCATCCTTCCGCCTCTGAGAAAAAGCGTTCATGACGAAAGAAGTCAACCGCAGCGGTTTGTGGGTCTAATGCCGTCTCATAATCTTTATCTCTGAGGTCCAACGCAGGCATTTTTCTTCCTCTCGCGGCGTGACGGCGTCGGTTCTTTCAAAGCAGAAGTAACGCCCGAAGACGTTTCGAAACATTGACTCTCCGCTCAGTAGCGGAACATGTCACTGCCGGGCCGGGGGCGGGGCACATGACCGGGCCCTTTAAACCCAATAAAGCTTGTGATTACATCGTTTTACAACATACGTATGCCCGCAATAGCGGGACTTACAAGCATTACTACATTTTTTGACACATAGCTTAAAGCATTTGAGGAAGAGATCAACACCACGATGAGCAACTATGTCATTTTTAAATCAATCAAACCGTCATGAAGTCTAACAAACCAAGAGAACAACAAAAACATTAGGCTACCTGGCCCCTAATAATATAACAACACAAAGTCAAAGCAGTTCAACACCACAGGTAACTACATCATTCTGACACCCACTTTAACGAGCAACTTCAACTAATAAGAGCACAGTTACTGTATCAATAGTGGCCCATACGTTCACGTACAAACATAGATTCAATATAAAATAGCAGAACTACTCACCACTATTGAAAGGTTATACGACGAGCTCATCATCTTGTGCTTGCTGACGTAACCCGACAAAACCGACATGAAGTCTAACAAACCATGAGAACAAAAAACATTAGGCTACCTGGCCCCTATAAATAACGTTAGGCTACCTGGCCCCTTAAAAACGTTAGGCTAATAATAACGTTAGGCTACCTGGCCCCTAATAATAACGTTAGGCTACCTGGCCCCTAATAATAACGTTAGGCTACCTGGCCCCTTAATTTAAATTAACAAGGTGGCCGGGCTACTCCGATAACAACCACATTAGCAGTTTACAACTAACTCGCGTATTGTTTTCAGTGTCAGTGATTGTGAGAAATTGTACCTGTAAATCTGTCTCCCTGACCGCGCTGCCACATTTTGCGGGCTTGACTCGATGCCAACAATGACAGCTTCAGCTTCAGGATTGGGACGAACAAAATACATGTCTAGCTTTTTAAGTTTCGTTTTCTCCCGCGCTCTTTTTTTCCTTTCTTTGCATTTTGTCGCTCCACTTTTATGTTTATATGAACTGCCACTCATAATTACATTAGTCTTTGATCCACCAGCCTCCACCGCGTTGACTCTGTTGACAAGTGATTGATGATGACGGTGATGGACGGCTGTTGATGACGATTTTACCCAAAATACATTTGGAGATCTTGTAACTTTGAACACATTGTAAAGTTAACTGTGAGAGTGAACTGAAGCCAGCCATGCAGCACAACATTTAATTACTGTGTTGAATAAAAAAACTACATGACCAAAGTTAGTCTTAAATTTTTGACCAACCATGATTTATTCTGGCTGGGGGAAACCTATATATTACCTCAGACGAAGCACCACTTATTTTGTGCAGAAATTGTTGAATTCACGGATGTGCAAAGTGTAACCGGCATTTAGGGAAAGGCCTGTTTGTTTCTTCGTCTCCCAGGGCCCGGGCTGAGGGAGTACCGCCCCCCCAGTCCCCCCTGACGCTCCGCCGCTGTCTCCGCTGTTCTGTTGCAGAAGTTTGATCGTCATCAACCGTCCACTTTAAACGTGCACGGTGTTGGATCAGTGATGATCAGTAATAGTCTTAATACAGTAGTTGTTTTGCTTCTTTTGTTGCTCCTTGTGATGTTGTTCTGTCTTATATATATATATATTTTTTTTTTTTTTTTAGCTGTTGGTAGATATACTTTCTCCTGCCTCTGAATAATCTCCATCTGATTCCTGCTCTATCAAATCCTGACATGAAGCACTTAAGTGACTCTGAAATATGCGCTCCCACTGGTGGATGAGGACTGTTGGAACTGCGCCCAACGTCTTTTTTTTCTTGATGGCAAACGGTTAAATGACATGAAATCGCTGAAGCAGGACAGTCAGCTGTCCATTGGACTGAAATAGTGAGTGTCTCGGTGTTGTCTCTCCGTGCAGGTTGAGTCTTTCCGTCTTGGCAGGGGCCCGGCGTCACTTCACTTGATTCTTTTCTTTCCCTCTCTCCTTCCTCTTGGCCATCCTCTTCTTTTTTTGCCTGGTGGCAGGTATGGTGGTAAATCCTGTTTTGGTAGAATTAGATTTTTAACGAATAACGACTGTCGATCCAGCGTAACGCAGGACGTGCAGCCGCGTAATTCAAGTGATATTTCTTCATTGTCGCATTATATGAGAAGTGTCAGAGACAAAACATGTGCTGTCCATCCCAGCGTTTACCTCCACCTGTGTGTGTAGGTGTGTTCAGGGTACAGGTTGGTGTGGTGACCGGTGATCTAGTCCTCTGACCATCTCACCTCAGTGCTGCTACCTGCATCTGTTTATATAGACATTTCATTCAGTCATTTGTGTCTCTCCTCTCTCTGTCCTCCATCCTTTCTTTTTTTTTTCTTTCTTTACCCAGCTGGTCTTCATCAGGAAGGTCCCTCCATATGATCCAGGTCCTGCTCAAGGTTTCTTCCTCTTAAAGTGGAGGTTTTCCTTGTTACTGTTTGGCTGAAAGTTTTTTTTTTTCTCCCGCTGTGGGAGTTTTTTACTTGCCATTATCCTTATTTAGGATTTAAGATCTGGACATGAAATTACAACTAAAATTTAGGATTAGGCCACAAAAATCGGATAAATTTTAATGGTAATCATGGAACATTGAAGAAGGAGTAGGATTAAATAAGTTTTACTTCTTCCTACCCCTTTTCAGACATGTTAAACCAGATATGTGTTTTGCATATTGGTATGTATGTGTATATTTATAGATTGGTGTGTATACATTGGTTATAAATTTTGTTTATTTTTTATTTCTTCTTTTTTGGGGGGGAATATATCCATTTAATATTTAGATTTATTTACAAGAGATTTCTAAATTATGGTTATGCACATTTGTCAGTGTATATTGATTTATGCATTATTATATATTTTATTTTATAAATATATTATATTTATTTTCAGATACATAGACTGATAGTTTTAGAATTCTCTATGCTTTAAAAGATTGTTTTGACATGTCTGAAATGAATCAATAAAATGAAATGAATAAAATGAAATGAAATATTGTGATTTTAGTTAATGGTATTTGCTCGGGGGTCATGATCTGGGTCTCTGTAAAGCGCCTAGAGACAATTGACATTGTGACAGATGCTATACAAATAAAATTGAGTTGAATTGACTTGAATTGTTGGTCTACAAATCAGGTTTACCGGGTGGGAATAACGGGTCACGCCCCCTTTACACATCACGGATGCTGAAAAGATCTCGGTGTTGAAGCTCCTCCAGAAAGCCTCGTCTCTCCTCACTTCTTTCTTCTTTGGGTGGATTTTAGGAAGCGAAGAAATCCTTCAAACTATTGAAGACTGATATTTGAGTCACAGTCATGAGGACAGAAGGGAAGCAGACGAGAGGAGGCGGTGCGACGATTACCTGGTTCAGAGCATCTGGCACAAAATGATCAAATCATTCATAAAGTGATCACATCACATGACCTTTAATCGAACATCTGCACCATCAGAGGGTTTTTTTTTTTTCAAATACTACCAAGGAGAAACCTTCTAGCCGAGAAATCTAGGACATGCTGTTCACAAATTTAAATTAACTTTCCACGTCTGTCTATCCACCATCCGTTGAGGCTCATTATATTATGGTGTGTTTTTGGTTTCTGTGTGGGTTTAGTCTCGTCTCCCTTGAGGCTCTTGTTTCATGTGTTACTTTAAAGTCCTGTCTTGTCCATTATTGGGTTCTGCTCCTCCTTCCCTGTGTTGTCCTGATTGTTTGCACCTGCCCCTTGTTTGTCCCTCTCTGTATTTAAGTCTGGTCTTTCCCAGTTCTGTCGCTGGTTCGTCTATTCACCACCCTGATTGTCTCAGCCCCCCCCCCCCCCCCCCTTAGTTCTGGAGTTTAAATTAAGTGTGGATTTTTTGCCTTTTTTGTTCAGCCTTTTTTCAGTAGACTATTTTAGGGATATAAAATAGTCTATCGATCCTCTGATTGGTTGTAGCGCTGACCAGCTGTATGCAGAGGCAGTTTGATGAGCAGCCTTTGGTTGGGGAGGTCCTGTGGATCGCTTTCAGACCTTCTAGACATGGGTCTGACCTTCAGTTCTAAAAAAACAAATTCAATAATGAAGTGCTTTTAAAAAGTGCAGTTCCTCAAATGACCAGTAGGGGGCGGCTCCAAAACTGAGTCGATTTCCATTGACCACCTGCTTAGATGTCCAGATTTACACAAATAAATAGGTGGTGTCTTCACAGGTGATTCGGTTCAGGTGGCTCAGGGCGGCTGCTCAGTTCAGGTGACTGGACCTCTGCCCAGCCTCATATGTGACCTGGTCCAGGTTCTCCAGGAAGGGCCTGAGGGTGGCATGTGGCTATGGCCACCCTGTAGTGAACTAACGTCCTCAGCCCCCAGCGCCACCTCCTCAGGACACCTGCTAGAGCAGAGCCCGGCCCAGGTAAAAGGTGGAAAGGGTCTGTGGTGATGTCGAGTAGTCGCTTGAAATACAGACGCATGCAAGGTTCAGAGGTCCGGCCAGATGCTGGTATGTGAATGGCATCTTAAACGAGAATAAATGACCAGATTCCATCAGAATCGGGCCTGTTTGTTCTGCCCATTTGGTCATTTTTGGATTAACCTGGAATTAACCTGCTGAGATGCCAACAACCAGAGCTCCCATAGCTGAGCTTCAAAGCCTGTAGGTGACATCACAGGCCAGTTCTGTATATAGACTCTGTCATTCCTACAAGCTTTCCCTCCTCATCTGTGGTACACTGATAATAAAGACAGGGATCATGAATCTGAAATACTAGAACATGTTTTCTGACGAAAACGCTGATGAAACGGACGTTTTCACACGTGTGAATAACTGTTTTAGAACAGGATGTTCCTGAACTGCGACTATCAGCAGACACTGTGGAAGTGACCGTACCTGTTTTTAAAATGAATATTCAGCAGCTGTAAACGTGACACGTTCAGATGCCCGAACAGGAACTCAGCAGATTCAGATCTGCTCACGATTAACATCACAACATTTATTTGTTCCAAGTAACGACGGCTTCGTGTGCCGCGAATAGCTGAGCGATGACTCGTTTTCCTGGGCCGAGTTCTTGGCAGAGCCGCCACCCCACCCAGAGGTAATCAACGATGCCTTTTGGGCTTTACGGGCCCGCGCACAGGACGTTTCACCCAAACAAACACGGCGGGGGGGAAACGCCAGCGACGGCCGAGTACAGGAAGCGGGAGATTGTAAACACGTGTAGCAGAGCGGCGGCGGCGGGAGCGCTCGAGGGAACGTCCTGTTCCTCTCCAGATATAATTGACCGAAAGCTGCACCAGATGTGGCTATCAGGGGCTCGATCGCAGGAAAGATTACAGCGCAGGATTATGTAACGTGCATGTGTGCCGTGTTTACCCGCGACGCTGCAGAAAGTTTCTTTTGCTCGTGATCAGCGGACGATTGTTCTGTGGCACGACACGAGTCGGAAACAGCATCTGTGATCTGTGAACCGCAGTTTGTTCCACAGGCATCGAGGCAAAGCTCCTCTCTGGTGAAAGGTTTTAAGTTCTGCAGCCGATTAATGTTTGAAGCGAGACGTAACAGCAGCGGTAATGACAAGGGCTCGTTGTAAAGACGCCACTTCGGGGCAGATTTACGCAGTCTAGCAAAGAAGCCTCGCGTTATTTCTGCGCTAAGATGAGACGGCGCATTGAATCTCTGAGCTGCTCGTATCCTTCCGGATGTTTTTCCACCTGTTTTTATCGGCTCTACATCCAAAGACTGGCGGGAAATCTGATTAACGTCTTTTTATAATCTTCCCGCCCTTTGCGGCGGCGAGCTTTCTTCTTTGCCACGTTACGCCAAAATGTAAAGATGGCAAAAAAAAGCTCAGACACTTAAATCTGTGTCTGAAACTGATCTGAGAATACCCACATCCACGTGCTTTTTTTTTTTTTACTTTAACCCGTTACCATTCCGAAGCCCACGCCCCCATTGTGTCGTGTAAAAACTGAGCCAGTTAGAACCAGTGGTGCTGATGACTGGCGCATTGTATAGCCAATGAAATTCTGAACACAGCGACGTGTCGCTTCAGGGGGCGGAGCCAAAGCCACGAACCAGAAACTACCTGCGTAACGCAGCCCAGTCAAAACGTGCGTCGATGCATCATTTATGAAATTATGCTTATGTAAAAAATGCTGCAAATAACCTGTAATTGGTTATAATTGTAAATGTGTGTAAATATGTGAATAGTTTTCTATGTTTGCTGTGTTGTAAAAGGCAGTTATGATTTTTATCCTAGATATGTGACCATGTTTATCCAAGTGTCCTTTCGGAGTCTCCAAATGGATATTTTTGGAAACGACTAGACATACTCTTCCAAAACCACGTGTAAAATACTCATTTTTTTGAGGTATTGTAAACAAATTTGAACTTGCAGTAGGTAAGGCTTCATGCTGTGATCCCATTGTGTTTTCCAGCTAATAAGTCACAGCTGCACTCATCTGCAGACATCTGTTTACAAAAAGAATTCAGGAATTCATTGAAGTCTGTGTCACTGTGTCCAGGAAGATAAGAATAGGGGTGAGTTTTGGCAAGGACGTCGCAATACGATATTTATCATGATACTTGGGTCACGATACAATATTATCACGATATCACGATATATTGCAATATTCTACCTAGTTAATATCTAAATTAGAAGTAGAGATGAAAAATCCAGTTGCTGTATATGTTCATCAGATGATATTGATCATTCAGAGGACAAATTGAGTCAAAACTATTTGCTTCAAAACAACCTATTTATTGTTTATTATTAGTGTTTTTGCACATTTAAGTGACAATTACAACATATATTTTTTAAAAATCGATATTAGCAGCTGAAAAATCGATATTATATTGGACGGCCGAAAATCGCGATATATTGCCAAATCTATTTTTTTTTCACACCCCTAGATAAGAGTGGTCAATTTCAGCATCAATTCCTATTAACTTTCAAAGTACATGTTACTTAAGTCTTAAGTCATATGGTACTGGAGCCAACTAAAAAAAAAAACATAATTAAGACCTTGAAATAACCCAGTACATGTCATGTTTCCCGTTGAAAGGTGTTATCCAAGATAAAAAAACATTAAATATATCCAACAACGGAGAAATTTATAGCTAAAGCAACATGAAATTTCACACTGTGCAAACAAAATTACACAAGTATTGAAAGATATAATATAAGAGGTGGACTAGAAAAAACATAAAGAGAATATTCAAATCCAAAGAATATTTACAGAAAAAATGTTAATTGTGATAATAAAGTAAAAGGTCAGCAGTTTCATGATAGATCAAGCTTAATATGAAAAAGTATCAGTATTGGTATCGGTATCGGTATCGGTGATACTGGCCCTGTATTTACTTGGTATCGGATCGATACCAAAATTCCCAGGATCGCCCACCTCTACAATAAACGTACGTCATATCGTCATATTTATATTGCACACGAATTCTCGTCCTGGTAAATGCCCAATCCGATAGAATCCTGCGTGAACACGTGACGCTTGCTGTAAAACTGCTGCAGAAACGCGGCCTTCGAGCCGCCAGACGTCATGATGTCCTCCTTTATCCGAAGCACTGAAGACGATGAAACCGAGGCCCAGATGGCATGAAAGCGCCGATCATGTGGCGGGATCAGACAACCGAGCTGAAACCCCGGGCCCGAGCTCGCATAGTCATCTTGACAGATCCGCTGCGAGCGGCCGCGCTAGCTCGCGCGCTGACGCGGGGACGCGCGCTAGCAACCTAATTAGGTCCGTGATGCTCAGACCCCGCATGATTTATGTGGTAGATGTTTCCCCTCAGCCGACGGTTTGAAGCCTCACTGAATGTAACGCTTTTCCTGTGAAATTAGCTCATCCCTTTAACCGTGATGAAGGAACCTCAAGAGCGAGACAAGAAAAAAAAAAAAAGAAAAAACTTGATCCCCTGCCTGCTTTTCAGGGACTGTTAACACAAGATATGGAGTTTTCTCTTTTTTTCACCTTCTCCTCCAACTTTCTGGAGGCAGGCTGAGATAATCCCTCGTGGATAGGAAATATCTGACCCAGCCAATGAGTTTCTCGGAAACCCCGCTACGCCTCTATCACGGATTAGTGGGGCTGAATTGGAATCGGAGGTGGCGCAGAGATGCAGCTGATGGAGGGGGAAGAGATGCCAACTAGGTGTGAAGGTGCACAAATTTACCGTCGTAGTTTGGCTCGTTTCGAAATGCATGAAACTCCCTCCCTTGAGCTCACCTCATAACGGGGTTATTAGATCTGTGGACGCAGCAGGGCGGCGTGCAGCGGTAGCTCTGCAGGGGCGCCTTCAGGCGCGCTCGACTGCCTCTGCACACACGGAGTATAATATAAATATTATATTCCATCCGTCTCCTCTTAGTATCGGAATTGAAGGTCAGCTCTCTGAAATAAGAAGCGGTCAGCCTCAAAATTCAATTTCTGCTTCATTTCCAGGCTGCGACACGGACTCCAATATATTCACAGGCCGGTTCATCTTACTTACCGCAAAGCAGCAGCAGCAGCGGCGGCTGACGCGTAACCAACAAAGGCTCAGCCGTCTTCACGTTAGCGACACGGCCGTGTTTAACGCTCACTGCAGTCGTTCTGACGAGCGCGGCTTTGTTTTGTGTCTCTGCCGTCATTTTTGTCATTATGCTCGCTTCGAATAGCTTCTCTTGGTAGGGACTTTCGTACACTTCCCCTTAACCCGTTAACACTAGCGGCTAACCGCAAATTCCGGGTATAGGAACCTCCGCTAATCGCTAATGCAATCTTCCGCTCGCCAAAGCTGCTACCCGTTATGCCGACTCCCTTACTCACTTTGTAGGTGTGGCAATGGGCGTGTCTTTTGGCCTTTCAGCAAACTGGGTATCTTGGGATAGTGGGTTGCTGGGTGGTCAGATCACCCGCTATCCGAAACCCGCATGTCGGCTCGTACAAGAGCGCTTCAAAATTACATCAGTGACCCCTGACATCAATTACATCAATTACATCACAAACGTCTCTACTTCTTGAATTAACTCTTGTATAAAAAGCGTGATTTGGCCTCAGTTGAACCCCTGAGAAAACAGCAGAGATCGTCTTAAACGGCTTCCTCGCCAGTTAAACCATAGACGACCAGAGCGTGTTTACTGGGAGGACACCAACTATCTGGGACTTTCAGGTAGCTGATAGGAATTGTCTGTGTAAAAATATTTATCTGTATATATCAGTGCAGAGGAGGAGGAGGAAGGAAGAGGAGGAAGCTCTACAGCAGAGTCCCAGACGAGCTGCGAACGAGAGCTGCTCTGATCTGGATGAAAAGACGCTCCATAGCGGTTAGCGGGTAGCGCAACCTGCTCTTAAAGGCAATGGCTGCAGACGTACTGATTAGTTTAACAGGTGGAACACCCTAACCACTCCTATGCATAATGTAGCGGGTAGCGCAGGTGGGTTTAGCAAGGTGGAAGATTGTGTTTGTTGTGGGGGAACACCCCTCCCGCTACCCGCTATCCCTAAATAGCAGCTTTAGCAGATCTGGCAGAACATCGGGCTCTTTGTGATATTTCTGTGTCCGTCTCGTTTGAGCTCTTTCTTGTCAGAAGCAGCTCAACAAACCTGCGAAGAAAATACTCCCCTCTTGTATTTCTAGGAGTTTACGTATCAGGACATGATGAACAATCATCCTGAAATGAGATAATTACAGCATCACATGAGCTGTTAAGCCAAAATGGGGAGAAATGAAAGTATCCCCTGTTATTTAGCAGCCTGTTAAAAACCCCCATTAGCTGCATCAAATTGAAATAAGGTGTCCAGGCTCTGCAGCCCAAATCATGATGCATCTACCACTGTGCTTTACAGGTGGTATCGAATGTTGCTGTGAAAATGCTGTGTGGCGTCGTGCATTAAACTTTGGTCTCATTGGTCCATAAACCACACTTGCTCGGTCTAACATGCTCAGTGAGGCCTGTAGATGTAGATGATTTATTTTACAGTTTCTCTGCCTGTAGCATCCCTGGCCTGAGGGTTAGCTAGCTGTTACGTCCACTCTGAAACTGACAGCTGCCTTGAAAGCATTTAGCTTGTGAGTAATCTTTCTCACGGCATAAAAATGAAAATGAGCTTTTAAAATCTTTTCAGTCAGGTGAACAGGAGCAATGTCCTCTAAAAATGTGTTTATCATTTTGCTGATATCTTGCCTCCTTGGCACTGTGCCAACATCGACTCGAAAGCTCCGGATCAGCTTTCGTGGAGGCCCCCCCACCCTCGCTTTAGTCACGTACATTTGATTGTCACCATGTTGCAGTCACCTGCATCCATTTGTAGTTGGATCGTTCCCGTTGCTGTCGTTTAGTGTATTTTTCTCTGTAGTTCCTGTTTTCACTCTCGCGGTCGTCTCTGAATTGTTTTGTCTCCATGTCTGCGGTTTCGAGTCCCTCTGAGTTATGGACGCAGCAGGAGGCCGTGCAGTAACCTCTAAAAGCGCCTGCAGCTCCCGCGCATTCATCCGTCTCCACTTAGTACCAGAACTGAAGGTCAACTTTCTGAAATAAGAAGCTGTCGGCCTCAAAAATTCAATTTCTGGTTCATTTCCAGGCGGTGACACAGATGTTAATGCGGCCGGTTCATTTTTCTTACACTCTGCACGCGAGCGACTGCCGTAATGCAACCGCCGCCCGCTTTTAACGCACCGCGTCCGGCTCGAGCCGTGCATACTGCCAACTAAATTAGTGAGAGATCATTGATCACCCACGGCCTGAATGAGAGGAGGGAATTAATTAGACTGAGAGATCAGAGAGTGATGAGGGGGAAAAAATGGAGGAAGACAGAGGAGAGGATATTTGGCGGAGGGAGTGAATATGAGTGTGACTGCAGAGACACACAAACTGTGGATTTAGCAGCTTTTTAAGACGCCGTCAGTCAGACTCATCGTGTTGTCTCTCCTGTTGTTGTCAGTCAAACTGAGCCAGCCTCACTTGTTGATGTGAGCTGCACGTGCACGGCATTGTCTCGTTATCGAGGGTTGCATTTCATTTTAATCCTATTAGAGATTCTCACCTTTAACAGACCAACCTGCATGATTTATTTTACCTGGCATTTAAGGACACGGCATGCTAATCCATGTTTTTGGACTCATCTAAAGTGCTTCCTTGGACATCACCTTGAGCTGAAAAAAAGAAAAACAAAATACAGGTGTAAATGACCCCAATTCATTGTGGTTAAAAGAGTTAAAAGAGTTTTATTTTAAAAATGTATTTATGTTCTTACGTTGCCATTTCCGGTGAAAAAGGGAAGTTTTATTTTGAAGGGTCACAGAATGCACATAGCCACAGAAGGTAAAAAAAAAAAAAAACGTGAACAGTATAGACAGTACGAAGTACGGGGAGAGTGATAAAAAAAAAGTCATAAACGAACAGGAGAGTAAAGTGTTGGAAGGAGTTTAGCTCCAGTCGAGAGTGGCAACAAGGTATTCTAATTACATTTATTCGTGGCCGCATATTTCATATTTATACTTAATTTCATATTGTTAAAAAGGTACTGTATTATTTGCTAAGCTAATGTGCTATTTGTCTTGTGTTTATTTTCTGTTTAGCTCTTACGTTGGTCTATGCACTGCATCCTTCATTAAAAGAAAGTTGACCATCAGTCATGGCTTACACTTATTTCGACTGGTACGCTACAACAGGTATGTCCAAGTCTTATGAACTCTGTGGGGTGAAACTCGGGTCCAATTCCAATTCCTCCCTTAACCCTCAATCTCAACCCTCAATCTCAACCCTCGCCCTTAACCTTAACCCTCCAAAGTAAGTGTAAGGTCTATTTTGTGACTTAGAAATGGGACACCCCTTGAGTGCAGTTACGTCTTCAGACTGTGGGGGGCGGCCTTACGCCAAAGCTACGTCCAGTCTGTCAAGAAAACGACGTCAACAAAGAAGAAGAAGAAGAAGAATATTATTTTAATATATATAATATATATGGTGAAGACAATAAGATGGTTTCGTAGCTACATTCGCAGCTAGCTTTTTTTCGATGCCATCCTTTTCGAAGATGTCTTGGCGAAAATACGCAATGCCTTCTGGGTAGCCCTTACTCCCAAGGGTGGTGCCGGAGAATCTCAATGTTGAGGGCGATACGGCGCTCAAACAGGTGAATTCCAATTCCTCCCTTAACCCTCAATCTCAACACTCAATCTCAAAAATGCGTGATCCCGCTAGTGCTGTCCCGATTCTTAGAACGTCAAATTGAGGAACAAGTTTGAGGGCTGTATCGCCCTCAATATTGAGATTCTCCAGCACCATCCTTGGAAGTAAGGGCTACCCAGAAGGCATTGGGTGATTTTCGCCAAGACATCTTCGAAAAGGATGGAGACAAAAAAAAAAGCTAGCATCTTCGTAGTTCTTAAAGATATAAATGTTACGAAACCATCTTATTGTCTTTGTTTGAGACTTTTTTCATGGATTAACATCGTTGTTGTGTAACATTTATTTTTTTACTTTACGATGTTTGCTTCACGTTACTTGTATACCTTGTTGTGTAGCGACGGAGGACTGAATAATGTATCCTCTATTGTGTTATTTGCTAATATTATTATATACAATGTTATCCCTGTGTCATTTCAGGAAATACAGAGACAACACGGCTCTGATACATTTCAGTCTGAAGACGTAACTGCACTCAAGGGGTGTCCCATTTCTAAGTCACAAGATAGACCTGACACTGACTTTCGAGGGTTTAGATTGAGGGCCAAAAATTGAGGATTAAGGGTGAGGGTTGAGATTGAGGGTTTAGGGAGGAATTGGAATTCACCCTTGATTTCAGGAACTTCAACACTTTGGCCATCGACATCCGAAGCTGGAGACTGTCTTGACTGGTCAGATCTTGACGTTTCTCCTTGCTTCTGTGCATAGACATATATAGAGATAGACGCCGCATTGGCTGTTTGGAACGAGAAATGCGGCCGCCATCTTGGACCGGTCATTCTCTGGGATTATAACCGTAGTAGTATTACCGTACGTCGAGTCGCAGCACAAGTGAGAGAACATGCCTGAACATTGTGTGGGATATTTCTGCTCCAATCGGCAGACCATCAGAAGCAGGGCTCAGGGGATTACTTTTCACAAGTAAGATGTAACATATTTTTCGGTCTAAAAGACGTCTAATAAATGTCTAATAAACGTCTAACGGTCCCTAGACGTCTGGGCTAAAATCGGTCTACCACTGGTCTAAATGAAAGTTTTAGACTAGCCGTTTCTAAATCTAAACTACATTGTACATTGATCAATTACTGTTAAAAATGTTTTAATCCAGCATTTGGCCACCATTTATACAAGTTACTATTGTTTTATTTTGTATTTAATTATTAATGGATTAAATTGTACCGTATAGATCTATGCAAAACAATATAATAGCCTACTTAAATGTAACAGGGGACAGATTGAGATGTTGGTCAGATTATAGCTAATAAGGAGAATAGCAAAAATGAACGTCAATTCAGTAAATAGCATAATGAAATAAACAATAAAAAAATAGGGAAAACAGCAATAATAAACTGTCAATTCAAGCAAAATATAACAGCGTGATAAGACTAACCTACATTAAGGAGAATAGCAGTAGGCTAATGAACAGCAATGTCAAACTAATAAAAAGCCTAATGAAAATGGAATAAAACTATACAAACCATAAGGCATTAAAAGTGCTAAATGAACTAAGTCCATGTTGTAGCCTAAGTCTTTAGACCCTCTTAAAAGACCCTACTTAAAAGGCTACTAGCCTATAACAGGAACGGAGATATTCATTATATTACTAAGCTCACTATCAATATTAAAATACGCCAAACCATGTGTCATGTATCAAAGCTACATTTATGACCTTTGCAGCAAAAGAAAAAAAAACGCATGAAAATCAGTTTCGTGAGGTATGATTAAATACATTGACGGCACAACCTGCCAAACAAATAACACTGAGCGGAGCGGGTGACCGGTCCAAGATGGCGGCCCCAAATCTCGTCAGCGCCAGTAGGGAGTAGCGTTCGATGCGGCGTCTATCTCTATATATGTCTATGGCTTCTGTGCACTCAGGTGATGCGTCCGTGAGTAAACCCCCTTAATCTCTGAACCGCTTGTAAAGTTCCTCCTTCAGGTGTTGTTCAGAGTATCGTTTTCCTCGCATGCGTTTAAAATGATTGTAGGCTTCTGAAAATGAACTTCCTTCACTTGCTTGACAACGTAATGAAATCGTACAGTCTAAAACTGTTGGGTGTACCTCTACCTTTCACCCGAAGATGGCTGGGATAGGCTTCAGCAGACCCTAAATTGGGAATAAGGGGGTGTAGATGATGGATGGATGGATGGATGGATGGATGTTGACTGTAGACTGTGAAGAAGAGGAAGGGAATTGTCTTTTGGACTGTGGGGCGCTGTGATGGTTTGTCAAAGTAAAAACTGTGCCTTTGTGGGATCACTGGGAATGCACAGTTGAGGCAAAATAAAGACGGCATCTCCAGTGTCTCTTCATACCACGTATACAATCTGTGTGTGAAAGTGGTGAATGACATCACCGACCCAGTCAAAGGGAAAGGTGATGTAACCGGTCTAGTTTTTCAGATATATATGGACGCTGCATTCATTTTAAAAGCGGAGGTTTTCCACGGCGCAACCAACCAAAGACTGATCAACTTCTTTTGTTTCTATAAGGACTGTTGTTGCAGCTCCTCCAGCTCATGACTCTCTACTCCGGATCAGATTCTGGCTTGAACGTGCAGCGCTGGATTAGGAACATTTTAAAGGAACGCGAGCGACGTCTCAAGCTTGACTGTCGCAGATTATTTTCTCCCCGACAACAGTTGGAGCCTCCAGACGGCTGACCGATCTGGAAACACTCAGGACAACATCATCAGAGTTGTGTGCTCATGAAAACGTTTCTATGTCAATCTAACGTAATTACAAACCGCTCGGAGGCATGATGGGTGAAAAAATAATTTAGAAGTGCCCTGGATAAGACAACATTGGCAGGAAATGGCCATCTAACATCCCCCTTATGTTTACCTACCCTGGTCAATGATTTTAATTCAACCAAAAAGCACCCACAGACCCTTTACTGGTAAAAAATACAGTCAAAATAACATCCTGTTTTCCCCATCAACTCTGTGCTTGTCTAGTAAATTAAATCCATCTCTGAATCAGATTTAATTTCCCTGCATGAATATCCTCAGTCCTCCTCCTGCAGCTCTGTGTGTAATTTGACTTTTGTACGAAAATTATTCTGCCAAACTGATAGACGCTAACACCCTGGTCTATTTGGAAACTAGGAATTTTATGGTTCAGTACTCATCAGGTTTATGTGAGCACATACCGTCTCAGAGAATTATCCACGTACCTGCACTTGTACGTCCAACATATTCTGCATTAATACTGGAACAGACAAAAGTCCTGGAGACCATTTGCAGAACCACAGAAGTAGGAATCTATGTCTAACAGCCCTCTACGTTAGTAAAAGTCCTATATCCTGCCAGGAGCTGCAACAAGAGAAATGACAACTCATCACAATTTCAACACATGGAAGAGAGTCGGCCTAGGAGGCATTCACAACTTTGAAAGTTTCTTTAAAAGTACTGGTGCAAATAAAAAAAAAAAACAAACAAACCCATAAACATCAACTGGATCTCAGAGGATGCCCCAGAAATAGAAAGAGACAA
Source organism: Hirundichthys speculiger (assembly GCA_018398805.1). Lineage (NCBI taxonomy): Eukaryota > Metazoa > Chordata > Actinopteri > Beloniformes > Exocoetidae > Hirundichthys > Hirundichthys speculiger. The sequence continues at coordinate 207,629 of JAGFBZ010000891.1, forward strand.
ATTTGCCTCTGCCGCAGAGGAGAAACTCATTACACTTGCAAATCCCAGAAATCACCCATTAATAGCACCTCGGGTTAGATCCAACATCAATGCTTATCTGGACTACGTTGTGCACGCAGCAGATACATGTGAAGGAGGAAGTGTGAACCCGGCCATCTTAGTAGATCCGACAGCCGTTCTGGAAGGACACAGACTTCAAAACTGCCTGTCATGGTTAATAAACAGCTGAAGAAGTTTTGACCACATATCAGTCTCAATTAGGGGTGAGTATTGGCAAGGACCTCACAATACGATACGTATCTTGATACTTGGGTCACGATACGATATTATCACGATATCACAATATATTGCGATATTCTACCCAGTTAATATCAAAATTAAAAGTAGAGATGAAAAATCAAGTTGCTGTATATGTTTATCAGATGATATTGATCAGAGGACAAATTGAGTCAAAACTATTTGCTTCAAAACAACCTATTTATTGTTTATTATTAGTGTTTTTGCACATTTAAGTGAATTAATGAATTTTCCTAAAACATCGATATTAGGAGCTGAAAAAAATCGATATTATATCGGGCGGCCAAAAATCGCAATATATCACCAAATCGATTTTTTTTTCACACCCCTAGTCTGGATCATGGGCGAGGCTAGCCCTTTTTTAGGGGCGCTTCAGCACCCCTAAATTGAAATTCAGCACCTCAAAAACCTGGAGTAAGAAATGTTAATGATAATGTCCAAAATTTAATCCATAGTTTGTGGTTTAAGTTTATATTTTAAGAATGAAAATGAAAACGACCCCGACCCCTTACTAACGTTACTTGTGGGTTGTGGTGGGGCTCATTGGGGGCTCAGCACCCCTAAAGCTCTGACCCTAGAATCGCCCCTGGTCTGGATACAGTAAAATAACAACATAGCATTATTACAGCCACATTAAAAGTTGTAAATTATATTTGGTCCGCCATTGACAAAAACAGCAATGTGCTTCTGCTTTCATTGATCTGCTGATCTGTTGGACGCATAAGACCCAGTCGAGTCTTAACGATTCTGCTCTGAGAAAGCAGCTGGTTGGGTCTCCAACCATCTTTTCCGACAGAACTCAAAGGGTTAAATGCAAAAATCTGTGCTCAGATGTTCTGCCAGCGGCTGGAGGTGTGCCAAAAGGCTCTGTTCTCGGCCCAGTCCTTCTTACTATTAACAGAAACGATGTGGGGCTTGATGTGACAAAAACAAACTGTCATTTTTATGCTGACGACGCGGTCTTTTATTGTGTTGGACCAACACTTATTGAAAGCTGTCAAAAAAATTACAGGGTGCCTTTCAGCATTGTTCTTTTTTTTTTTTTTTTTTTTTATCTTTGAAGTGGAACTGTTTCTCAATGCAAAAAAAAAAAAAAAAGAAGATAGGAAACCCAAAGTTATGTTGTTTTTAAAAGTAAGAAGCTGCAGAATCTTGTGAATCCTCAGTGAGTGGTTTACTCTTTTAAATACTCGGGTATCCTAATTGATGACTCTTCAACATTTAAGCCACATATTGACTCTCTGGTACAAAAAAAAAAATCTGCCTCAAATTTAGTTTTTATTTTTGGAAGCAAGCTATGTTTCACTTTTAATGCAAGAAAGAGGCTCGTTGCTACATTTTTGCCAGTGCTGGTCTGTGTAGATGTTTATGCATATATGTGCATGTTCCTACTAAAGCACTATGGATCTTGGATTCAGTTTTTCATGCTTCCCTACGCTTCATCCCATCACTGTGAACCGTTATTTCTGGGTTGGATGGCTGCTCATCAGTTTTCACACTGATGCAGACTTATATATGATGGGCTTCTTGGTCCGGTTCCTCCATACCTGACCGTGCATCTTCAGCAGAAGGTCTGATGGACCTCACGCTCTCTGCTCTCAGGACCTCTTTACACTGACTGTCCACGGTGTCTGCAAAGAGAGTTTTTCATCTATACTTTACATTTTACTCTAATATTATTTCATTTGTTCATTTTTCTTTATCGGTGGTTTCACAGTGTGTGAAATGTCTCAGCCAGGAATCCCTTGAAACAGAGATCTGCGAATCTCAATGGGACTTTCCTGGTTAAATAAAGTTTCATTAAAAAAAAGAGAGATCCACAGGGATCAAGAAAAGGTAGTGGATATCACACCTGTGGAAAAAGATGATGGAAGTGGACTGTGATTGGAACTATCATTTGTTTCTCGGTGTGGCTAGGATTATGGTCAGGGTGTGGGTTTTATGTAGAAACCTTTCCAACTGTGAGCATTGTGCATTTGCAACTGAGAAATATGACCCATCAACAAGCTGTTGCATCACTTCAGCATTCCTACCCAGTCTGCATGTCCATGTGAGCCCCATCTGGATTAAAACTGGGCCATTCTGGCTACAAATGGCATGGATCCTGTGTGGTTTCAGTATCGTGTGAGCCAAATGGGAAATGTGGGCCAAATATATGGGACCTGCAAGGGATGTATACCAACTAAAGGGGCAAAGTCTGATATAGGGATGATAAAAAGCCACGTTGAGTCCATACGGGCAAACACATGGTTATCTCAACCAGAGCAGTCGCCTCTTAGCCGCTTCTGGTGTAACTACTCTTGATTGGCGGCAGTTCCGCGTCCTCTTGGACTTACACACCATAGATCCCTTCGGTCCGGATCCGCCTTGTGTGGGCTGAAGGGAAAACTTAAACACACTCGGGAACTACAAGACTCATTGATAATTCAAGACGCATATTTTATTCATCAATTACTTCACTGTAAGAAAAACTACATATTCCAGCTTTAATGAGTTCCTCTCCAATTTGCTCCTCAGCAGGTTTGCCGAGGTGCGTTTGATCTGACCTCAGTATTCCCTGAATTAATTTCAAACGGGCTTCAAAGTCAAAGAGGCTTCAGGCAGCCTGACTATTTCAAACTACAACATAAAGCAAATTTCTGAGAAGCTTCGCCAACTTCAGACTGTAAGGGGGTGGAAATAAAAAAGATGAGCATCAATGCTAAAGAATAGCTGAAACAGAGAGGTGTTTTGGTTTAACGCTACGCTGCGCTTTGATTAATCTAACATATGCTCAACTGTTATATCACCTGGAGAAGAGATCCCTGAAACATCCGTCAAAGTCCGTCATTCCCAAAGTTGTCTTACGTGTGAACTCATCCTTTGTAAGAGTCTGAGGCGGCGACAGTCGACCTCTGCCGTTTGTTTACCCTTCGGCTGGATACCACAGGAGCCGAAGTGTAAATTGATTGTTGTTTCAGAAGCAAAGGGAAGCAGCGGCGCCGTCTCTGCCAATGTGAACTCATTACTCTCGTTCACAGACATCCATCTCAGAGGAGTCTCCAGGAGATCGGCTCAGTCGACTTTATTTCACTTTATTATTTATTTATTTGTTTATTTTACCTGGAATAAACTCAATCTCGCATCAGAGTGTATCCAGTTATACGGCCTCATTCAGAGCGAGGTCACCTTAACTCCTATCTCGCCCTCGTAGCGGAGATTGAAAGGGGAATTTGATTGCGGTCACGTTCCAGGTTGGTGGAGCGGTGGTGGAGGAGGAAAGGGGCCAGAGGAGGGATGCCAGCTGAGGTATGATGGGAAAGGTGGAGGTGAGGTGGTCGGCTGAGGGATGAGTCAGCAGAAGTCTCATCACTTTTGTGTCATTGTGTTTGCATTGTTACAGGTTTGTATCAAAAACCTTGCTTGTGTTGTGCATACAGTACTATGAAAATTAATGACCAGAATAATTAAAAAGGTGAAAGAGGTGGTAGAAAGTGTCTTTTTTTTTTTCCTAGTTAGATCAGTGAGTGTTATTCGGGAGATATAGGGCCCGATCTTCCGCCAGTTCTGCTAAAGCCGCTATTTAGGGATAGCGGATAGCGGGAGGGGCGTTCCCCCCCGCAAAGAACGCAGTCTTCCACCTTGCTAAACCCGCTATCCCACCTTTGCTACTCGCTACATTATCCATAGGAGTGGTTAGGGCGTTCCACCTGTTAAAGCAATCAGTGCGTCAGCAGCCATTGCCTTTAAGAGCAGGTTGCGCTACCCGCTAACCGCTATGTAGCGTCTTTCCATCCAGATCAAAGCAGCTCTCGTTCGCTGCTCGTCTGGGACTCTGCTGTAGAGCTTCCTCCTCTTCCTTCCTCCTCCTCCTCTGCACTGATATATACATATAAATATTTTTACACAGACAATTCCTATCGGCTACCTGAAAGTCCCAGATAGTTGGTGTCCTCCCAGTAAACACGCTCTGGTCGTCTATAGTTTAACTGGCGAGAAGCCGTTTAAGATGATCTCTGCCATTTTCTCAGGGGTTCAACTGAGGCCAAATCACGCTTTTTATACAAGAGTTAATTTGAGAGGTAGAGACGTTTGTGCACGTCCACATGTGACCAGGTGGACGCGCATTGATGCCATTTGGACGCGCTCTTGTACGCACCGACATGTGGCGGTTGACACAACCCGCGATTGACACTGAGTTTGCGCAAAGGGCATAAGACACGCCCACTTGCCACACCTACAAGGGAGTCGGCATAACGGGTAGCAGCTTCAGTGAGCGGATGATTGAATTTAACGGTTAGCGGAGGTTCCTAAACCCGCAATTTGCGAGTAGCAGCTCGTGTTACCGGGTAAGGAGAAGTGTACGATCAGGGCCATAATGCCAGTTCAGTACTAACAACCAAATTTGGCCTCCGATAACCAACTTTGAGATTGTTTTCGGTTTTCGCAAAGATAGATGGCTCCGGTGAAGGTTAAGTAAATCATTTTACACTTTATGGACAATAGTTCCTGAATGATTCAGTTCATAAGTGTCTAGGAATGTGGTTTGTTGTTTAATGTGCAGGGAATATTTACCATCATAACAGGGTCACAATTTCTAGTTGGAATTATTTTCATAATACCTGTTTAAACAAAATTTAACCTGAAGGTTTTTATTTATTGTCAATCCTCTTTAGATCATAGGTAAAGATGAGCTACTGGCTACGACAGCCTTTCTCAACTGGGGCGTCGTCTGACTGCTTTAGGGGTGTCGTCAAAAATTGCCTATTCTGACATTTCATATATAAATATCACAGACAGGCACTTCTTGCAAAGACGCTACCAAAAGATTTTTTGGACGTACTTGACAGAGCAGAGGACATAGTTAATTTTATAAAGGCGCGCCCATTAAAGAACGCTGAGGTCCATCAGAACTAAGACTGAGACTTTGCCTGCGTCTGTGTTCAGGTGAATATCGTTTGTCACCTTGATCGGGATTGTCTCAGTGCTGTGGGCCTGAAGCCTGATTGAAAACTTTTCAAAAACATTGTTAGACAGGAGAAAGTCAGTAAACTGTTGGTATACCACTTAAACGTTTGATGACGCAATTGTTAGCGCGACAGAAGCGACAGCCCGTGTTGCCATGTTTGATTGCTTTCCTCAGATACATATCAGGCTCGTTTGTGGTGGATTTAAATCGGGTTCGCTGGAAACCTGGAACGGTTTTGACCATGCGTGAACTTTGAAAGAGCATCGTTCACAATTGCCCAAATTCAATTCAATTCAATTTTGTTTATATAGCGTCTGTTACAATGACAATTGTCTCTAGGCGCTTTACAGAGACCCAGAGCATGACCCCCGAGCAAATATCATCAACTAAGATTATATAATTAAATCCAATCAATGATAATGGCAGGTAAAAAACTCCCACGTAGGGAGAAAAAAAACCTTTATACCAAACAGTGGCAAGGAATGAAGGTGTTCAGGTACGACACTGGCAATTACACTTTATAGAAAAACATGTTCCCTGGGGTCCCACTATTTGACAAGGACTGAATTAATATGCACGTCTTTGGACTGTGGGAGTCTTGAGACCTGGAGAAAAACATGTAAACTCAACACATAAAAGCCCCTGATGTACGGTTCAAACCAGGAACCTTCTTGCTGTGAGGCAACAGTGCTGACTACCAAGCCACTGCACTGCCCACTTCCTGTTTAATGAAATAACCAAAATGTTCTGAGGTAGATGGTTAGAACTGTCACTTGTGTCAGAGAATACAGAGTTCCTGCAACTCCTAATCTCTTGTCCACCATGGAGCTTAGGGAAAAACAGCGACATTTTGTACACCTGTCTCACGTGCATGGTCAGTAGATTCAGAAACATGTGTTACTGAGTCAGCGCTTTGCCTCGAGGCTGATGACGTACGGCGCTGTGAAACAAAACCAAAAAAAACAAGCACGCCACCAGTTCTCAACTCTGATAACAGAGCACAGACACAAATGCGCCGCAGCAGTTTAGATTATAAAGCACAGAGGGCTGCCGACTCACGCAAGGTCAGTCTCTGCCCCTGGGTCCCGCTAACTGTAAATCACTCCTGATACAAGTGTCAGCCAAATCCTTAAAATGTAAATGTCCTCATCATCGGTGGCTGGCGCTGGAGCCAGGCCTGCAGGGTCCCATCAGTCTGCGAGCCGCTGCACCGCCGCGGTGGCGTTAGCGGGGAGCAGATGGGGGACGGGGGCGCATCCCTCTGATGAACCGCTGAGAGAGGTTCACTGATCGCACTAATTTAACAGACGAGCTTAGGCTCGGCCCGCTGGATCCGTGCACGCGGTTCAGCTTTCTGGCATCTCCTCATTTCGTTCATACGTTGCTGACCTCGGGAGTTTTTCTGCAATGTCACGTCAGGAGATGAGAAGTGTGAGTGTCCATACCGCGAGAGGAATCAGTCCTGCAGACTTTATTTGTGAGTAATCGTTGAGCTTCAAACCACTGACCGTATAGAAAGACATGGATAAACCCTCGGTGATGTCACTGGTTTCCTGAAGGGTGTCCTTGAAGTCTGATTTTCAACTCTCCCCAACAGCAGCAGACGCCAAAGACGGAAATGCAGCTGTCAATCAAAAAAGAAACACACCCCATCTCATGCACGAGTTTGTTTTTACTTCACATGTAATGTTACCTGATTTATTTCTGCGGTGTGTTTTTATCGTTGGAGGTCAAACGGTGATTCACTTCCACCTCCTGCTCCTGCTTCAACCCGGCCCTGATGTACAAACAGCCGAATATGGTCATTTGTACCGTTTATGGACTATATTCACTAGGGCTGTAGCGATACATTAATCTCGCGATACAATACACGATATTCGTCTCACGATACGATTAGGGCTGTAGCGATACACTAATCTCATGATACGATACACGATATTCGTCTCACGATACGATTAGGGCTGTAGCGATACACTAATCTCGCGATACGATACACGATATTCGTCTCACGATATGATTAGGGCTGTAGGGATACACTAATCTCGCGATACGATACACGATATTCGTCTCACAATATGATTAGGGCTGTAGGGATACTCTAATCTCGCGATACGATACACGATATTTGTCTCACGATACGATTAGGGCTGTAGCGATACACTAATCTCATGATACGATACACGATATTCGTCTCACGATACGATTAGGGCTGTAGCGATACACTAATCTCACAATATGATACACGATATTCGGCTCGCGATACGATATATATCGATATTCATCTAACAATACATTAACGTCATTTTCCTAAAGATTTTAAAGGGACAAAGTGATTTTGGTGACATCTTGTGAGTGTTCCAATGACTTTGTTTGAATTAATTGAGTTGAAAGCATCAATTACACATTATATGGCTGACAGGCAGCTTGCAAATGCTGGACAAAATGAATAAAAGATACGTTGAGAAAAATAGTTTCATTTACTTAAACAGTGCAAATTGTTGCTTACAAGCTTTTAAAGGTGGGACACGGGGGTTTTGAAAGAAGCTTAGAATTGTTAGGATTTAGGATTAGCTATGTAGAATTTTTAACTATAATTGAAACTTGGCATGAAGGAATGCTGTGAGTTTCTCAGCTCAGGTTTACGACTTAATTACTGTAACATCCTCTACCGACCCCCATCAACAGTTTGCAACCCCTGGAAAAACAGTTCGTTTATTAACTCGGACTGTGGGACTGTGACCATCTGGACAAAGAGCTATAAAACCCAGGAGAACAGGACCCGCCTCCTCTGGACGCTTAAAAGATGGACAGAATCTGATTCCAGTGTGCATTTCCTGGCATCTCCTCGTGGTGTCAAGAAGTGTACCATCGGCTGATTAAAAATATTCTGCATGGCATAATAATACTTTGTATTCATGATTGTATTAAACTTTTAAATTGACCTTTGTTTCTAGTCTTTAGGCATTAGGCACCAGATAAAAAGAACACGGAGAGATACTTTCAGAATATCGATACCCGCGGCTGAAAAATCGATACTCTCTGGGGAAATAAAATATCGATATATATATCGCAGAATCGATAAAATCGCTCAGCTCTAATATTCGCTGTTGTAAGCGCGTTGAAAGCAGAGAAAACAATCAGCCTCCATTTTGCCGTTTATGTGTTTTGAAGCTGTTTCACTGGGAGCCTGGGAGGTTTATAGAGAGATCATTTCCTCGTCTGGAGTCTCCTTTAAGGAAAGCGATTCTCATTCTCACAGCGTTGTGAAACAGCAGCTGTGGTCACCATCCTCCAGGAGGTTGCATCCACTCTCGATAGAGAAAAATAAATAAATAAATAAGATAAAAGGAAGCGGCCATTGGACAAGAGGCCATCGTGACCCCTTTGATGTGAAACCAGTGGCCCAGGAAATTAGTACCCACTGACTCTGAGAAGAGTCGTCCTGGAAATAAACGGTGTCTTGTTTTCCGTGTGCCATTTAAGCTGCTGCGTTCCTGATCTGAATATAGCCGCTTTGACTTGGCTTGTCCTATTTCCGAGGCTTAAACTACACGAGGCCGAGAACTTCAGCATTTCTCGCCCGAAAGTTTCCAGCAGCCTACTTTCCACTGAGCCCGAATGTTCGTGTGCCGCGCAGTCAGCCTCAATCACCGAGTGATTGATGCGACGGTGGAAGGTTCCAGTGCTTTTATAGACTCCATTGATTTCCTCTGTTTGGAACTGGTTTGTGCAGATTTTCAACGGGGTCTTGATTTGAATAAACGGATTGATTCAAGCAGAAATAGGAGTTTAACTGGGATTTCTTTTTTTTTCTTTCTCTCTTTCTGTCCAAGAAGGTTTTGTTGGCAGGAGTCAATATCAGATGCAGAGAGGAGCAACAGCTCTTACTTGGCTGTCCTCCTTGATGAAATGAAACTAGTTTTTACCTTTTAAAAAGACCATAAATATCATAGTGATTATTCATCTTCGTAATGGTTATGATCGGTTATTTGGGTGATGGGATGTGCATGGGTCACACGGGTCTAATCTGCTCATTTATATCTCAGATGGGCCCCACATATGAAGGAGCTGCAACCAGTCTGGTAGTCTGACTGAAACCTGGAACCATCTGCAGCAGAAATACACATGTTTCAAAAAAATGCTTTTGATGAGCTGCGATGTTCACTTTGCGTTTTTTTCTTAAATCATCTCTGCACCAGTGGCGGTGCTTCCGGGGGGCTGGGGGGGGGGGCAGTGCTCCCCCGGCCCGGAAAGACAAAGAAACAGGTCTCTCGCAGGCATCAGTTACACCTTGAGCAGTACTGGATACAACAACTTCTGCGACAAATACATACGCTACGTACGAGGGTATATATAGGTTTCCTCAGCCAGAATGAGTCATGGTTGGTCAAAAAAATGTAAGACTGACTTTGGTCTTGTAGATTTCTACAAAGTGAAGTAAATGTTGTGCTGCATGTTCACTCTCACAGTTAACTTTACAATGTGCACATTTACAAGTGGATTGCCGGTAAGATCTCCAAATTGTATTTTGGGTAAAATCATCATCAACAGCCGTCTATCAGCGTCATCATCAGTGACCGGTAGGTGGATCACAGATTAATCTTATCATGAGTGGCAGTTCATACAAAGCATAAAAGTGGAGCAAAAAAAAAAAAAAAAACAAAGAAAGCTGGATACATGTCCTCCTGGAGATGAACCTGACATTGTTGGCAGCGCGTCAAACCCACCAGAACTGGTACCACGGTCAGGGAGACAGATTTACAGGTACAATTACACACGATCACTGAAAACAACATGTGAGTTAGTTGTTAACGGTTGATGTGGTTGTTATCAGAGTAGCCCGACCGCCTAACGTTATTATTAGGGGCCAGGTAGCCTAACGTTATTATTAGGGGCCAGGTAGCCTAACGTTATTATTAGGGGCCAGGTAGCCTAACGTTATTATTAGGGGCCAGGTAGCCTAACGTTATTATTAGGAGCCAGGTAGCCTAACGTTATTATTAGGGGCCAGGTAGCCTAACGTTATTATTAGGGACCAGGTAGCCTAACGTTATTATTAGGGCCATAGGTAGCCTAACGTTATTATTAGGGACCAGGTAGCCTAACGTTATTATTAGGGACCAGGTAGCCTAACGTTATTATTAGGGATCAGGTAGCCTAACGTTATTATTAGGGACCAGGTAGCCTAACGTTATTATTAGGGGCCAGGTAGCTTAACGTTATTATTAGGGGCCAGGTAGCCGAACGTTATTATTAGGGATCAGGTAGCCTAACGTTATTATTAGGGACCAGGTAGCCTAACGTTATTATTAGGGGCCAGGTAGCCTAACGTTATTATCAGGGGCCAGGTAGCCGAACGTTATTATTAGGGACCAGGTAGCCTAATGTTTTTGTTGTTCTCATGGTTTGTTAGACTTCATGTCGGTTTTATCGGGTTACTCTTGCAAAAAGGCTCGTACAACGACGTGCTTGAAGTTGGTATTTATTAACAGCAATGGAAACACATCACCGAGCTGAATGAATGAATGAATGAATGAATGAATGAATGAATGTCAGTAGCTACTACAACAATAACTGGTGCGTCTCCTGCGTGACGTCACAACTGCATACCGCCAGATAATTTTAGACAATATATTATTCCATAATACTACAGGTTTGACTGATTTCAGAATGACATGGTCGCTCTTCGTGGTGTTGAACTCTTACTATCAAATGCTTTGAGCTATGTGTCAAAAATGTAGTAATGCTTGTAAGCCCCGCTGTTGCAGGCATGTGTATGTTGTAAAACAACATAATCACAAGCTTTATTGGGTTTAAGGGGCCCGGTCATGTGCCCCGCCCCCCCGCCCGCCCCGGCCCGGTCATGTGCCCCGCCCCCGGCCTGCCAGTGACATGTTCTGCACGTTAATGTCAGTTTTGACTGCGAGAGTCTAAATCACAGCTGGATCACTGGAAAAGTTTCCCCCATGATCTTGAGACTTCTCCCTCTCTCCTCGAGGCCTTTCCACCTGAGAGGAAACAGAGGAACGCCGACACAAACGGGGAGAGGAAGGCACGTTTGTTTTCCACCTTTCCTCTCAGCGTGCTCGAAGCGTCTGCCGTACGTGCATCGTCAACATTGTGAGGGGAAAAAAAAGGGATCCACACAGCAGAGAAACCATAACAAGCCATGGTGGATTTTCACTGCACATCATCCAAACACCTGAGCTGGAAACACAAGAGACGCATCCACGTGACGGGGAAACGAACGCGATGAGGCCTCTGATGCTGTCTTCTGCCTCTGTTTCTTCTGAGCGCAGCTAATGCTCAGCTCTGATAGACCAAACTGAAGAGAAAGCCACCTCTCCTTGCTAAATTACTGTTTTTTGGGCTGAAATGGCACCAGGTGGCTGATGCTTCGCGATGTGAAAGGCTTTCATCTCAGCCGCCGTCCCATTTGGAGTCTCCGGCGGCTGACCTGATTTTCAGACGACGCCAGCGTCCCGTATTTACGTCACACATTCTCACAGGAGAAGAGAAGCGACCCGGAGGCTGATTGGACTGTCCGCACAGGATCCAGGGGATTTCACCTCGTCTTCGGCCGTTCAAAACCAGTTCTGCCGCAGGACGGCGAGCCCAGACAAACGGTTTTTTAAAGAAGAAGAACGAGGAGGCCCCGACTCAAACAGCCTAAAAACACAGTTTGAGTCAGCCCCAGAAGAAGAAAGAGGAGGCTCTGGACTTTAAAAAAAAACCAGGCAGCGACTGTGGAATAGATTGACAGCTCCTTCTGCAGGGTACGAGAATAGTTACAGTTTGTTAGAGCCGTTCCACAAAAAGGTTTCTTCACTTTGGAAACAGCAGAGAAACAGAAAACACATGCAGGTTACACAGCAGACAAAAATATTCACTTCACAAATGCAGCAAAACCCCTTTCAGCTTCAGCATTTTAGTCCTGCAAGATCATGTTTCGAGTGCATGATGGTTAAAGATTAGAGTGATTTGATCGATTCTGCGATATATATCGATATTTTATTGAGTATCTATTTTTCAGCCGCTGGTGTTCGATATTCTAAGCTTCTTCAAAACCCCCGTATCCCACTTTTAAAAGCTTGCAAGCAACAATTTGCACTGTTTAAATAAATGAAACTATGTAAGATGAATATCAATATATATTGTATCGTGAGCCGAATATTGTGTATCGTATCGCAAGATTAGTGTATCGCTACAGGCCCTAGTTAAAGACCATCAGACCGCAGTTATCCATTAACCAGTTAACCGTTAACCATGCTTATCCGAGTTCAAACTGCAGCCTAAAGACTCATTTATACTCTACGTTTGAAAAGGATACAGAGACGGACGGCGCCACCTGTCTGTCTGGCTGACTAATGGGAGACGAGCCGCTATGCGTCCAACATCTGTCTTGTTTTGTTGGACCATTTCGTCGCATTCAACCATATAAACAAAGAAGCATCGCAGGCAGACGACATTTGGCATTTATGCTTAAAAATGTCTTGAGTTGAAAAGTAATAATTTCAATATTAGTTTAAGAGAAGAGAAGAAGATTCCAAGAACATCAATCTTGATACGTTACTAAAATTTTACTGTAACTGTTTCCTCCTCGGAGGCAGAGAGGTTTCCTTTGCCCATCGTTATAAAAAGATGAGAGTGGGCACAGGAAGGACTCATTAAATCCTGTTTTCTAAAGTGCATGATGGGATACTTGCCTTGGCGCTCGTCTTGTTTTCCTTTCCAGTCTCAAATCCATCCAGTGAGCTCAGCCAGTTAAATGTGCTAATCGAACAGAGGGAAATAAATTGTATTAAGTAAATCTGTAAAAACTACAAAAATCTTAAATTAATCCACTCTTTCATAAAGTGTAGTGAATTAACCTTTACTGCTCTGCACCTGATAAACCGAGCTTTAACGAGAGAATTTATTTATCATCTAGCTGTTGAGTTTAGTCGCATTAAGGGTCCTTAAGGTCCCTAACCCCACCGGGAACGTCATGACTTTCCACATTTTTTCCACATTTTCACTTTGAAAAAAATCGGAAACATACAATGCATTATAAATACAATTCAAACGAAATGTGTAGCTTCAGATAATTAGAATTGTCTTATAAAAAATATTCTTTGCATATTCAGTTGCAGTGCAGATGTAACAACTTTTGAGTGTGTTTATTTTGCTCTGTATGAAAGTATGAGTATGTGAGAATTGTTGGACAGAGTTGTAAATTCAGTAAAGTAACAATTCAGGCAACAATAAATAACCAAAATAAGGAATAAACATCTCTGTGTGTTTAAAGCTAATTGAGAAGGAATATATGGCTATATTTTAAAATTGCTCATCATGGTGGTACTCTGAAAGCTGAACAGTTTCTCAGGTGGTACGCAGGATTAAAAGTTTGAGAACCACTGCTGTAGCTTTCTTTGTTGCGTTTGGAATGCTCCGGCCAAGCCTTTGCGTAAAGCCCGCCCTCTTTGCAGTAGAACCGGTTGAAACCGGCTGAGGTTGGAAGGTGTAATGAGCCCATTTAATGAGAAATTGAAGTGAATGGATTTGGCTGACAGGCTAGTCGTCACCACGCGTGTCGTTTGTTTTCATCTGTGCCTTGTTACAGCGTCTCTTTGCTTTGTTAGTCCGTTTGTTCACCTTTCCCGTGCCCCTTGTTATGCATTTATTCTGTTAGCGTTAGTCTGTATTTAAGTTCTATTTCTCACTGGCTTCATTCATACAGTTGGGGGGGGGGGTCTCTGAATGCCAGTTAAGGTGATGATGGTCAGATCATTGACTGGCAGGTCTGACGAGCCGTCTGAGTGGTCTATGTGGTTGCTTTGATTAATTACCAGCGGCTCAGCTACACGTGGATGGAAATAGCGAACTCGGACGTCGATGAACTGTTTGTTTCTGATATATATTTTTCATGGAACAAAGGGAAAGAAATTGCAGCAGGGGAAAGGCTCTTCCTCTTTGGTTCCAGGCAAATCCTTTTAGTGCCACAGTTTGTTGATTTTTTTTTGCAGATTCATTTGGTCATAAGCGAGGCTTAAAAAACAAAACAAAACAAGGGCACCGTTTACGTGAGGGTAACTTTAAAGATGAGCTTAGCTCCCCCTGAGACGGGCGAATCTCTTCTATAGGCTTAAATTGTGTTTGAACCACCGACTCCCATGAGCTGCAGCCAGATTTAGGCACCAAAAGTCAACATTAGCATTTCAGAGGACTATCTGTTTTCATTAGTTGAGTTTTGTAGGAGATTTCCCAGAAGGACCTGCAGCCTGGAGCGATATCAGACGTTTACAGACTCCTGGGGAAGGTTGCTATTTCAGAGCCTTGATGCCTCGCAAATTTAAATTAATTATCCTCCATAATTAAAGCCAGTATCTCAAAGACTGCTTATCCTAGAACAATTCCGTTAGTAAAGTCAGACCTGCTGCCCAGGTGGGCATCCGGATCCTTTAAGGACAGTAATTTATATGCAACACTCTTCTGCACATGTTCTAGTTGTTTTCTTACATCTAACTGTCCCTGTTTTTCAGTTTCCCCTCAACGTCATATATAATTTTCCTGTGATAAGGATGTGATAAATGTTTGTTTTGCCAAATAAGGTTGAAGAACAACCAGCCCATATAAGGTAAATGTTAACTGGAAAATTTTGTCTTGATAGAAGAAGCTGAGCAGCACCAGAAAAAAAAAAAAAATCTTTCAAGGAAATTGCTCTTCTTTCAGTTCAGTTTAACTCAAATCAACTCAACTCAGCTCAGATCACCTCAACTCAGTTCCAAGTTCAACTCATTACCTAGTTCAGCTCAGCTCAACTAAACTCAGCTCAGATCAACTAAACTGAACTCAGCTGAGCTCATCTTAACTCAAATAATCTTAAACTCGATTCCAAATTCAACTCAAACACTTTAGCTCAGCTCAACTAAACTCAGCTCAGCTCAGATCTACTGAACTAAACTGAACTGAAATCAGCTCAGCTCAGCCCAACTCAGCTCAGATCGTCTCAACCCGATTCCAAGTTCAACTCATTGCCTAGTTCAGCTCATCTCAACTAAACTCAACTCAGCTCAGATAATCTCAAGTCAATTCCAAGTTCAACTCATCGGCCATTTCAGCTCAACTCAACTGAACTCAGCTCAACTCAGATCAACTGAACTAAACTGAACTGAACTCATCTCAACTGAACTAAACTGAACTGAACTCAGCTCAACTTAACTAAA
This sequence comes from Hirundichthys speculiger, assembly GCA_018398805.1. Lineage (NCBI taxonomy): Eukaryota > Metazoa > Chordata > Actinopteri > Beloniformes > Exocoetidae > Hirundichthys > Hirundichthys speculiger. The sequence continues at coordinate 223,079 of JAGFBZ010000891.1, forward strand.
CTCAACTCAGCTCAGATCACCTCAACTCAATTCCAATTTCAACTCATCACCTAGTTCAGCTCACCTCACCTCAGCTCAGATCAGCTGAGATCAACTGAACTGAACTCAGCTCAGCTCAACTCAAATAATCTCAACTCAATTCCAAATTCAACTCAAACACTTCAGCTCAGCTCAACTGAACTAAACTGAACTGAACTCAGCTCAGATCAACTCAACTCAATTCCAAGCTCCACTCATTACCTAGTTCAGCTCACCTCAACTAAACTGAACTCAGCTCAACTCAAATCCTCTCAACTAAATTCCAAATTTAACTCATCTGCCATTTCAGTTCAACTCAACTAAACTCAACTCAGCTCAGATCAACTGAACTAACCTGAACTGAAATCAGATCAACTGAACTAAACTGAACTGAACTCAGCTCAACTTAACTTAACTCAACTCAGCTCAGCTCAGATCACCTCAACTCAATTCCAGGTTCAACTCATTACCTTGTTCAGCTCAGCTCAACTAAACTCAGCTCAGATCAACTAAACTGAACTCAGCTGAGCTCATCTTAACTCAAATAATCTTAAACTTGATTCCAAATTCAACTCAAACACTTTAGCTCAGCTCAACTAAACTCAGCTCAGCTCAGATCTACTGAACTAAACTAAACTGAAATCAGCCCAACTCAGCTCAGATCATCTCAACCCGATTCCAAGTTCAACTCATTGCCTAGTTCAGCTCATCTCAACTAAACTCAACTCAGCTCAGATAATCTCAAGTCAATTCCAAGTTCAACTCATCGGCCATTTCAGCTCAACTCAACTGAACTCAGCTCAACTCAGATCAACTGAACTAAACTGAACTGAACTCATCTCAACTGAACTAAACTGAGCTGAACTCAGCTCAACTTAACTAAACTCAACTCAGCTCAGATCACCTCAACTCAATTCCAAGTTCAACTCATCACCTAGTTCAGCTCACCTCACCTCAGCTCAGATCAGCTGAGATCAACTGAACTGAACTCAGCTCAGCTTAACTCAAATCATCTCAACTCAATTCAAAATTCAACTCAAACACTTCAGCTCAGCTCAACTGAACTAAACTGAACTGAACTCAGCTCAGATCAACTCAACTCAATTCCAAGCTCCACTCATTACCTAGTTCAGCTCACCTCAACTAAACTCAGCTCAGCTCAACTCAAATTCCCTCAACTAAATTCCAAATTTAACTCATCGGCCATTTCAGTTCAACTCAACTAAACTCAACTCAGCTCAGATCAACTGAACTAACCTGAACTGAAATCAGATCAACTGAACTAAACTGAACTGAACTCAGCTCAACTTAACTGAACTCAACTCAGCTCAGATCACCTCAACTCAACTCCAAGTTCAACTAATTGCCCAGTTAAGCTCAACTCAACTCGTCTCCAAGTTAATCTAAGTTCTGTTTAGTTCAGCTCAACTCAAACCAGTTCTGTTTAACTCCAACTCATTCCCAAGTTCAGTTCACCTGAACTCACTGGGAGCTAAAAAAATCAGCATGGCAAAGAAAATGCAGCTCATATTTCCTTTACAATATTCTCAAATCAAGGGAATTTAGAAAAACCAACCGACAGTGATTCGTGAATACTGGCAGATGTAACCTCCAACCGTATGTTGAACTAAAACCACTTAAAAAAAAAAATCTCTTAACTCTGAAAACTTGTCAGTGAGGAGCCAGAAGAACAGTAAAAAATAGTCTTTGGATGTTGGAGTGTTGAACGGGCATGAATATTCAGATTATATTATTACATACATTTGGACGTATCCGTTTGTGGCTAGTCGAGGGCCTTGGTCATTCCGGTAACCAACATGCAACATGGCTCCCATGAATGAGTCTCTTTGTGGCGATGGGTCTTTTACAAGGACAGTCACTCGTTCAGCATTGCAGTGTTCAGTGGCCAGACAGAACCCATTCCTCACCAAAGAGCCCATTAAAGCCCGGTGGAGATCTGCCAAAAAGCAACTAAATTGCTTGTGGACAATAAAAAGCGAAATCAACTGATCGGACGGAGCAAGAGGTGACCTCTTTGGCCACAGTCCCCAGTGGAGTTTACACCGAGCATCATTTATAGCATCCACTTCTGTCAAAATGGTGATGCAGCTTCATCCTCTGAAGAGGTTTTATTGTGAAAGAGACCGACAGAGCAGTCTGGACGGAGAGGATGATGGATCTGAGAAATACAGAGAAATCCTGCGTGAAGAGCTTTTTTAAGGACCTGAGGCTGCGACAAAGCCCAGACAACAACCTGATGCATACTGATGCAAAAATAAAAAACAACAAAAACAAGATTCTGGACACAGGACCAGAACATTTGCTGGTAATGTGCAAATTATTGTAACTGGAAAAGCAGGGAAAGCACTAAACAAATAAAGCTTCCTCTGTTATTGGGCCGTTTAGATTAATTCAGAAAGGGATAACTGGACCTCCAGGTTGGACATTTCAGCATCCGAAACAGCTTTGAGATCATTTAAAAGCCATTTGGACTGGAAGGACCGACGCCATACAACAGTAGCATTACAAGGCATTTCGATGGCCTGCGAGGCATTTTGGCTGCAAGAATAAATTATGAGAGCGTTAATTTGTGCAAAAATTGAGAAGTAGGGGACTCTTGAAGCAATCGGAGGGAAAACCTGATGACGGGGCATAAACTTGAGTAAGCTAAGGGGTATTTAAACCCGTCAAAAAGGATGATTGGATCAAACGGTGGGGCATTTTGGCAGCGCTAAAAATAACTATTAGCATTACGGCAACAAAAGGGTAATATGGGCTGAAACTGGGGAGCATAAGGGATCTCGGGGGCCACCAAAGGGGTTTTTATAAAGAGGCATGAGGGTCAATAACGGCAACAGAATCACGCGCAAGCAAGATCTTTGGGGGACCTGGATGGAAATGGGTCAACCATAGAAGATTATAGACAACAAAAGGCTATATACCACATGTGTCAAACACAAGGCCCGCGGGCCAAATGTGGCCCGCCACATCATTTTATGTGGCCCTCGAGAGCTTGTGTATTATTGGCTTAAATTTTAAACCAATATTTTAAGACTTAAAATAAGCTTATGCCACTTTAAACGCATATTGACAATAAATTACATCTCCCATAATGTACAGTCATGGAAAAAATTATTAGACCACCGTTGTTTTCTTCAGTTTCTTGTTCATTTTAATGCCTGGTACAACTAAAGGTACATTTGTTTGGACAAACATAACGATAACCACAAAGATTGCTCATAAGAGTTTTATTTAAGAGCTGATATCTTACCATTTTCCATGGTTTTCTTGATTATAACCTAAATCACTTAAGTTTTTACATCAATAGCTATGGCGTTGTACTGCCAAAAACACTGCTTTTATGCATTCAGTGTTTTCTTTTCTGTCTGTTTTAGTCACATGATGACGTTTAGTGGTACCAGGTATTAAAATGAACAAGAAAGTGAAGAAAAAATGGTGGTCTAATAATTTTTTCCATGACTGTAATTCGTCGTTACTCACAAGATAACAGTATCTCACCATGAGCAAGACATCAAGATGATTTTCAGAACTGATGGACTTCAGAAAAACCTCTACAAACTAACCCCAATGTGTCCAAGAAAAGAGAAATTGATGCACAAGGAAGGCAGTTTCATGAACGGGAAAACGAATACAAGTTTGTACCTTAAGGTGAAAAAACAGTGTGTCTTTTCTGTTATGAGACGATGTCAGTCGTGAAAGAGTTTAATCTACGTTGGCATTTTGACAACAAACACGGAGCTAAGTATGCTAAATTTAGCCTACAAGAAAAACAAAGGACTGCTTCCGCTTCTGAAACCAAGGTAATGGATACTCTCAGTGATGTTTACAGAGTCCGTTACCAAGTCAACGGACTCTGTAAACATCACCTGTGCGAGAGTAGGTTTAATATAAAAATGAGTTAAATATTTGAAACTTTAATACATAATAAATACAGAAACAGTTATTTAACAATATAATAAGGTGCAGTTTAATATATTTTGATTTACGTTGCATTTTGTTACATTGATGCTGTCAATCTGGCCCTTCGAGGGCGACCATGATGCTGATGTGGCCCTCAGTGAAAATGAGTCTGACACCCCTGCTATATACTGTATGGCTGTTACTGAAGCAGCTCAGTAGGACACATGTCCTGTGTGCAGAGGACAGACACTCGCCGGCCACTTTATCAGTCCAACTGCTCGTTAACCAAAATTTCTAATCAGCCAATCACATGGCAGCAACTCATTATTCATGTAGACGTGGTCAAGATGATCTGCTGCAGTTCAAACCAGCATCAGAATGAGGAAGAAAGGTGATTTAAGAGACTTTGAACGTGTCCTGGTTGTTGAGTATTTCAGAAACTGGGATTTTCACCACAACCATCTCCAGGGTTTACAGAGAACGGTCCGGAAAAGAGAAAATATCCAGTGAGCTGCAGTTCTGTGCGAACAAATCCCTTGTTGATGCCAGAGGTCAGAGGTCAGAGGAGGATGACCAGACTGGTTGGAGCTGATAGAAAGACAACTGGAACTCAAATAACCACTGGTTACAACCGAGGTCTGCAGAAGAACATCTCTGAACGAACAACACGTCCAACCTTGAGGTGGACGGACTACAGCAGCAGAAGACCACAGCAGGTGTCACTGCTGTCAGCTAAGAACAGGAAACTGAGACTACAATTCACACAGACTCACCAGAACTGGACCATAGAAGATGGAGAAACATTGTCTGGTCTGATGAGTCTGGATTTCTGCTGAGACATTCAGATGGTCAGAATCTGGAGGAAACAACATGAAAGCATGGATCCATCCTGCCTGGTATCAGCGGTTCAGGCTGGTGCTGGTGCTGTAATGGTGGGGGGGATATTTTCCTGCCACACTTTGGGTCCATTAGTACCAACTGATCATCATGTCAACACCACAGTCTACCTGAGTATTGTTGCTGACCATCTCCATCCCTTTATGACCACAGGGGACCATCTTCTGATGGATACTTCCAGCACCATGAATCATCTCAGACTGGTTTCTTGAACAATGACTTAACTGGACTCAAATGTCCTCCACAGTCTCCAGATCTCAGTCCAGTAGAGCAACTTTGGGACAAATCTGCACCAACTGGTGATGCTGTCATGTCAATATGGACCAAACTCTCTGTGGAATGTTTCCAGAACCTTGTTTAATCTATGACACGAAGGATTAAGGCGGTTCTGAAGGAAAAAGGGGGTCCAACCCGGTACTAGCATGGTGGAGCTGATAAAGTGGCCGGTGAGTGTATGTCCAGCTATAACCAGACCATCCAGATGAATAGTGTCCCGCCATTTAAATACAACAAAAAGAAGGCGACCATTGAGTGTCCGGGGTTCCACGCTTACCTTATTGACCTGAATATACGACGGCTCCACTAACAGAACACATCTTTGGAACATAAAAAATAATAATAAAATAGTAAAAAAAATAAATAAAAAAACATTCCCAATCTGAGATCTGTCGCTTGTCTCGCGATAAAGCCACAGCAGTAGCTACTACAGCTACTGTAGGTGGTAGATGTCGCGAGGTTAGTGTGTGACATCCGAATAAAAGAATAGAAGAGAATAAAAGACATAAGAAAAAAAAGATTGTTACAGAGAATAGGATGTCGTTAGACAACAGAACTGTGTTCTCTCATGTAAAATAAACTACTCTGGACCAGTCCACAAATACACTCCTTCCAGAACAGTCATAAAGAATTCAGTCTGCAACAAATGAGTACAACAAGTCATTAAACGTGTAAAGAAATGTCACGTGAAATGAGATGAAAAACTGTTAAAGAAGAGCAATATGAAATGAAAACAATGTGTGGAAAGAAAATCATTTGTAAATGTAAATACAAGCAATGTTAAATGAACAAAAAATATGCAAATCCCTTCAAATAATTACTCTTCATATATACAGTGATCCCTTATTTTTCGCGGTTAATGGGGACCGGCGCCCCCCCCGGCGAAAATTAAAATCCGGGAACTGGAGCCGGAGCCTCCCGAGCCTCAATAATGTGTTTAAAATATGTTAAAAACCCCCAAAAAAGTAGCGAAACAAGACAAAGGCTCAACTGTGGTCTTTCTGTTTCCTTCACAGCCTCTGGTCTCTGAACCGTAGTAAACAAACCGCTGCTATTATGCTATTTTTGGTTCGTAATTAGCGGCTAACATGCTAACAACAACAAAAGAAAAAGTCTGGTTTTCTCTGCATGGAACGGGAACTTTATTCTGGCACTGCAGGAACTTGTAACATCACACAGGTTGTATTGTTGGGCTCCTGTCGGTTAACAGAGAATATTTTCATCTAACCCAGTTTTCATTCTGCCGTCCCACGACACACTACATTACCCATAAGGCCACACCATTACCCATAAGGTCACCTTCTTAAAGGGGCCAGGCTGGCTCACAACATTTCTTCACTGTGAGAGAACGCGCACAACATCCTGTGATGTTTCCATGATTTTTAAAATTTTTTTTAAATTATATTATATATTTCTGAAAAATCTGCGAATAACTAAAACCGCGGAACTTAAACCGCGAATTGGCGAGGGATCACTGTATGTCAACGTGGCTTTATGCACAGCTGCACTACTTCCTGAACTTCAGCCAGCTGCTTTGTTTCCTGTGTGCCATTAATTGACAGACTGATGAATCCAGGTGTGTCTGAACCTCACAGCAATGGTCAGACACACCTGGATTGATCAGTTTGTCCAATAGTTCAAGTTCAAGAAGTAGTGTAGCTGTGGTTTTAGCTTTATTGTACACCAAAAATGTAAGAGATACTGCAGAAAATTTCCCTTATTTTCGAATCCATTTAACAGGTATGGTCAATTGCATGGGGCCCCCTAAAAAGCTGGAAGTGGCCCTGCTTATACAGGTAAGTATCAAGAGAAATCGTATTATGTTGAACAAAAGGGACAGACAGTTTCATCCTGAAGGCGGGATGAGCCGCAGCAGGACTCCCGCTTCACGTTTGAGTCTGCAAACCTGTGGTGTATTATTTATTTTTTATTTTTATTTTTTTTAATTCATCATTTTCTCCTCCTCCGACTGCTGGCGGGGCGGGTTCTCGTTCAGGGAGGGCGGCCCTGGCGCGCCGTTGGATGGGCGGAAAGCAGCGCGCGGACCCCACGCCGCCCCCTCTGACGAGCCGAGGCGCGCGCGCCGACAGTCGGAGCACCGCCGCCGCTCCGGTTCAGAGCGTCCGGAGGAGACGGAGAGTAACGGAGTAACGGAGGAGCCGACCCAGAAAAGGTGAGAGCCGTCTGTCTCTGAGGTGATTCAGTGCGCAGCGCCGCTCCAGGCGGCTGGAGACGTCGAGGACGCGGCGGCTGCTGCTCCGCTTCCTGCTTCTGCTTTGTTTATGCCGTGAAAGGTGGGAGCAGCATCCCTGCCTGGGCTTTGTCTGCGCTACTTTTGCGCGTGCATTGTGTTCAGTGATTTATGGCACGCAAAAAAAAAAAAAAAAAAAAAAAAAAAAAAAAAAAAAAAAGAAAGAAAAAGCGGGACGGCGACCTTATTTATCTGCAGATATTGTGGGGAAATAATTCTCTTAACCGGGGTGCAGTCTGATAAGTTGAGCCTTTTTCTTTTCTTTTTTAAAGCAAATCTGAACTGAAATGTGAATCTTTTGTTTCCATTCAGACCCATCACAGCTTTTTATCCGGCTTTATTTTTATTTTACTCATCAACAGGGACACTGCTGTGGTTTCATTATTCTCTTTATGCAGTAAAAAAAAAAAAAAAATTTCATGATTGTTATTTCCAGCTCTGTTGGCTGTTTTTCAGGTGTGCCAAAAGACATTCAAGTCCCCCCCCCCCCACCCCCTCCTGGTGATGATGTCAGAAGATAAGAGGCTGTTTCATGAAACTGGCTCTTATCTCTTAATGTGAATTCCAGTGTGGTCTCATCCTTCCTCCTGCTCCAGTCAGAGGAGAAAAACCTTGTAATCCCCTCGCTTTTATTTATTTATTTATCTATTTATTTCACTGCTGCCAGCCTCCCAGCGTTTAGGATGTGTCAACCCCACACCTAATTCCCGCCCGGGGTAATTGCCTGCAGGATTAGTGCGTCCTGTTGAGAGTTGGTGTCAGTTTGATTCCTTGTTCTACAAGCAGTTAACCTTTACTGCTGAAATCATTCTTGGGGGGGTTTCTTTGTTGTCTCGCGGTGCAGAGGGCCAGCCGGTGAGGGCCGGGGTCTCTCAGTCACGTCAGGTGACGTGTTTCTTCTTTCTTTCTTGTGCAGGTTTTGACGTGAAGATTGTGATCACGCTGAATTGCAACCTGCCCCCGGGGGCTGCTGGGTAAAAATTGAGCTGCACCCCAGTGTTTGGCTTTTCTGTGCAGTTGTACAGTTCCAGATCTGTTGGGTGATGTTAAAAAAAAAAAAAAAATCCAGAAGTCAATTTTAGCATCAAGTGAGGCAGAGGTTATTTAAACAAGTCTTGGGAATGTTTGCTTTTTGTTGGTTTTTCTCTTCATTGGACCTTCAGCAGCGGAGAGGCAGATGGGAAATAAGTGGAACTAGATGAGTATGAGGTGAACCAGGGAAGTAGTAGCCATATGGTCTGAACTGCAGCCTTTTTTTTTGTTTGTTTTGTTATTTTTAATGTAAGTTTAACTTTGTAGAGGTAGATATTATACTTATTGGGATAGCTAATTCAATTCAGTTTTATTTGTATAGCATCTGTTTCAATGCCAATTGTCTCTGGGCGCTTTACAGAGACCCAAGAGCATGACCTCCAAGTAAATATCATTAATTAAAATTATAATATTAAATCCTAATCAAGAATAATGGCAATTAAACTCCCACAGCTGGAAAAAAATTGAAGACAATTAAATTGCTGCTGTGGTATTTTCATAATCCCAAACAAATCTTGGTGAAATTAGGATTCTGCTTTGTGCTCTTTTTAAAGGGACCATATGTAGGAATTACACTTTCAAATATTTAAAAATCAATTAAATTAATTAATGTATATTAAAGAAAAAAAAATCATTTTTACATTATGTCAAATGCATAAATTTGCAGTGCTGACGAAGCAGCCTCTGAAAATACTGTGGTGCTGGTTAGCCTTGTAATACCGCTTGGTCCCACTAGAGGTGACGTAACTCGGTGCAGCCTTCGGTCGACCTTCGTACACTTAGGTGAAAAAGAGGAATTTACACCGGCTGAGGATGTATGCAATGATGAAAGAAGTGCCTTGATAAGATCATTTAAAGTGATTTTGTAAAATGAAAATAAGCATATGAGTGCTGTGGATGTATATCGAGCCTGTTAGGGAAAAATTAGTCTAACTAAGGCTAAGAGGCTAAAAATAAAGCTGGTAGAGCACATGTCTGCTATTTTTTTTTCCTTGGAGCTCATTTGGACACATTAGCATCAATAATAAAAGATAGCAGAGGCTGCAGGTGGCATGCTTCTAGTAGCCTCACGTTTCTCTTAGCTTTTGTTAGCTTCATAAATCTGAGCAGCTGGCTACGTTAATGCTCTTTTAAGTGTTAAACTGAGTTTGTTGTCCCAAATGTTTTAGTTGTTGTTCTGACCTCACGGTTTGTACAGACGGCTGTGACAGTGAATGACATGTGATGATGTGATTACCGAGAGAAAAAATCAGGTTAAGCTTCTAAGGTGATGCTTTTACCGCCACCATCCACTTAAAAAAATAAAAAACAAAAAACAAGGTTTTGCACATGTTGCAAACACTGATGCTCAAAAAAAAAAAAAAAAAAATCAGCAAATCGAAGTACAAATCAGCCCATTCTGATCACCTGCTCATCAATTCAAGCATATCTTTTTAGGCGAACGATAATTAAAAAAGAATGTTTCTATGCAATATATTATATTTCTTTGAAAGCCTGAATGAGCCTGAATGAGAGGTGGCAGGTCACACCTGACGTCTTCTCACGAACCAATGATGACGTGGTGGATAATAGATGGAAATTAACCTCATTCGTTTTTCCAGTTGGAGTCAAATGTGTTTTGCGAAGTCAACCCGCTCGTTTTAAACGGCACCTTTCCTTCTTTTTGCCAGAAATCACGACGGATACACAACGCTCAGACATCTCAAAAATACATTTTGGAGGAAAAGTGAAACATCTCTGCTCCGCATTTATTTCCATAAAGCCCTTGAAGGAGCTTTGGATTATGCAGACTATAGAGTTCTGATGCGACTAAATCTCTGGGGAAATATGTCACCTTATATCACCTACACTTACCAATATTTACTTGGTTTTATCTCTCAGCCGCCTGCCTTCTGCTAGCAGTCGGAGAGAATGAAAGGTAAACATCGGCTTTGAGGTTTCTGAGGAGCTTAGATGCTTTTCAAGCTTTGAAATTGTCCTACAGAGCTTTACTTGACTTCGCATCTTATTCCAAGTTTTTCTTTTTTTTTTTTTTGTTTCTACTTGCTTTTCTGAGGTCGGAAAGTTATTTGAAATCTGATTTTGGGATTTTGTTGACTGAAGGGTTTATCAGAAATCGTGGCTTCATTCGTTGCAGGTCTGAGATTCTTTAAAATCTTTAAAAAGTCTGATATTGTCCCCCATGAGAAGTTAATTTTACTTTCTTTTTTTAACTGATTGTTGAGATATTATTGAAAAGTGTTAAAGGACTTTGTCCGCACCTTTTAAAAACATGTAGAAATTATAATTGTTTTGTGAATTATTTGCTTTTCGACCAAAAATTGACACTTTCTGTAGAAATATTAGTAAAAAAAAAAAAAAAAGAAGTCAGCTCTGTCTAATATGGCCTCGTCCAAAACCTTGAAAATTTAAGCTTCAGATCTTTTAACATTTTTTAAATACAGTCTGTTACTGGCAAGAAAAAAATGTTATTTCTCACAAGTATACTAGTGGTGTGGGGAAAAAAAAAATCAATTTGGCGATATATCACGATTTTTGGCCGCCCGATATAATATCGATTTTTCAGCTCCTAATATCGATTTTTTTTTTTTTTTTTTTTTTTTTAAGGAAAATTCATTCATTTAATTAAAGGTGCAAAAACACTAATAATAAACAATAAATAGGTTGTTTTGAAGCACATAGTTTTGACTCAATTTGTCCTCTGAATGATCAATATCATCTGAACATATACAGCAACTTGATTTTTCATCTCTACTTTTAATTTTGATAATAACTGGGTAGAATATCGTGATATCGCGATATTGTATCGTGACCCAAGTATCACGATACATATTGTATTACGAGGTCCTAGCCAATACTCACCCCTAAAGTCTATGCCAATTCATTTACTGACTCTGGGAGCAAAAAAACCCAATATATTAATGTCAATATTGCATCTGTATTCTAAAAGCTTTCGGTGACTAGTAAAAAAAAAAAAGTTATCGATGTCAGTTATCTTACATCGTTGAGAATCTTTGAGGTGAATTTAAAGCTGGTAACCTTGACTGTAGACTCACCTAAACATGACACCAGCGAACATCGTTAGTTTCGAGTTTGTAGCACCGATGCTGATTTTATTTGGTTGCGTATTATTCTCCCTGTTTTTAACCCCGTTGCTCCCTGTAACTCTCACCTTCCTGGGCCGGCGGTCCAGCTCCCAACGCCCTACATACATCATTTCCCACTTTACTCTCCTTCCATTCTTCAAAAGTGCACCTCCGCTGTCTCCTTCATTAATTTCTCCGCTCCCAGGACGTTGGCAGGTCCGCCTCCACCTTCCCCTGTACTTCATTTGCATCTCGGCTCCACACGGCTGCCCAAGTGTACTCTGGGAGTCAGGTGGCTAATTGGTTCCCATCTGTTGGGAGAAAACGGCCTTTACGGAATCTCGGGTAATTTGTGTCAAGAGTTTTAGCATATTGATTGAGTTTTTTTTTCCCCCTCTATCCAGACTTCAGAGTGATATTTTTTTGTTTTCATACGTACGTTTGATACGTACGTACGTACGTACGTACGTACGTATGTATATATACGTGTATATATATAAACGTCCGTATGTATATGTATGTGTGTGTGTGTGTGTGTGTATATATATATATATATATATATATATATATATATATAATATATATAATATATATATATATATATATATATATATATATATATATATATATATATATATATATAATAAAACAACAGTCATGGAAAAAATGATTAGACCACCCTTGTTTTCTTCAGTTTCTTGTTCATTTTAATGCCTGGTACAACTAAAGGTACATTTGTTTGGACAAACATAACGATAACCACAAAGATTGCTCATAAGAGTTTTATTTAAGAGCTGATATCTTACCATTTTCCATGGTTTTCTTGATTATAACCTAAATCACTTAAGTTTTTACATCAATAGCTATGGCGTTGTACTGCCAAAAACACTGCTTTTATGCATTCAGTGTTTTCTTTTCTGTCTGTTTTAGTCACATGATGACGTTTAGTGGTACCAGGTATTAAAATGAACAAGAAACTGAAGAAAAAATGGTGGTCTAATAATTTTTTTCATGACTGTATATGTGTATGTATATGTTTTAGCTCGAGTTTGAGTTTTTGGGGTTGGTTGAAATCAACCTACATTGGTTGAAATGTAGTTATCCGTTCTCCTCACTGGTTTTCTCTTTTGCACCCGGGCACTTTAATCTCAGCGGATTCACATCAAGGTCTCTGCGACGTGCTTTTCCTTCGCCGTTTGCTGGAACAACATGAACAATGGACTCTTTTGTGCTGCGTTAATAATTTTTACAACCCACACCTGCAGCCCCGACTGTCTCTCCGTGCAGAGATAAGCTGAAAGAGGAAGAAGTGGCTTTCTCGCTCAGGCGTGGCAAACCCAAACAGGAAGTGACAGGAAACACTTAGACGCTTGTTCAAACAGACAAAGCCTTTTATTTTTTGAAAAAACAGTTTGTTGACTCCGGTGCGCGAATTGAAGTTAAGCAAACAAATAATTTTACAAAGCAGCCTTATCGTTTCTATCTGTTGCATTCAGAGCGCATGTCAAACATTTAGCATCTACAGAGGAGACTGTTTGGCCTTAAAGGGCATTAACCTGTTCTTAATGAGCACTGCTGGGACTTGGAGCAGTTAACACACATGTGCAACGTACACAGAGCTCATCTTTAAGCCCATAAAGACTATTTCCACCTTGATAAAATACAGAAAACCTGTTCTTTTGCAATCAGCTGCTACTTACTGCTAACAAAATCCAACCGCCATGTGAAGGCGAAGACTCCAGAGACTGAAAATGGAGTTGGGGATGATCGCTCTGTGACAAAAATTCACTGAGCTGGTAGGCAAACAACAACAACAACAACAACAACAACAACAACAACAACAACAACAACAACAACAACAACAACAACAACAACAACAACAACAACAACAACAACAACAACAACAACAACAACAACAACAACAACAACAACAACAACAACAACAACTTCTTCAGCCCAGCTCTGAATGTGGTTCAGCTTTTGATGTTTCGCCATCGTGACTCATAATCCAGCGAAAAACTACACTCGAGTCACGTGATCCCTAGTCCATGTGGGGTCATTCCACCTCAATTCAACAGGACCTTCCCGCATGACCATCTCTGATTTGCTTGATATTTTTTTCTTATGAACTTTGACTATAATGTAGTAACTTTGTGCAATATTAGCCTGGTACTAGCAATAATTTCGGATTTATAAATTTTTGAAAAAGTGCCCGTACGGCCATTTTCGTGACATTCCTAACGCTTTTAAAATTATTACCATTTTTGAGGGGCTGTATCTTTAAAACCGTACAAGCTAGAGAGCTGATTTTTTTTTTTTATGCTGTTAGTCCTGTATGTGCACTCTGTATGGGGTCAGTTTCACGTGTCTATTCATTGCTGTTTGTTTTTAAATAAATTTCAAACATCCAAAATAAATTTCACTCGGTTTGTGCGGTTTACATTTCAAGTCCTCATTTGGACCCCTTGTAATAGTAGCTGAGACTTACTTTTTTTGTTGAACAATCTCCTTCTCTTATAGAATAAAAATACATAAAGAATTTGCAGAAAAAATTGTATTTTAGTTCTCATGACCCAGCAAAAAACAAATTTCGCATTTTATTGTCGATATTCAATTGGCAATTGACAAAATATGACAAGATGTACCAAAAAACTGAATATACTACCAGAAAGGTAATGACATTATCTGTTTATATACGAAGTTTCAAGTTGGTACTAAGTCTCTAAATTACCTAGAAAAAATTCTGGCATCACAGAAACACGCGATCTTTTCTTTGCTCTGATTGGATGTTCCCTGGAGTGAGGTGGATTTGTGAACCGACAGATGCGTCAGTCATCCAAGCTGAGACGTGACCTCGTGTGAACACCCACAGCTCAGCGCACGTGCATTAAAGCTTAACACATACACACCCATTTGAAAGGGACTAATACATTTAGCGACATATTTATCAAATCAAATAGTTTGTGACTCAAAAGAACCTCCCTGACTGGCCGTACTGGTTCACTGCTAATTTCACCAGTGCGGTACGTACTGAACCAGTCGCAACGCGGCAGACTTTATGAGATGACTCGTACAAGAACGTCCAGGAGCCACCTTCTCAAACAGCCAAGATGGCTGCCGTCACATGTTTCGTTTCTCCAGTTGTATGTCGATCCAGTGCCTTACAGAGGAAGTTTCTCCTGCATCCGTTGGTGCTTCTCCAGGTGTTACTCTGAACCAAACCTCTCCACGTCACACGGCGGGAGAAAAATCAGTCTTGGTACAAGAAATGAGAGATAGTGTGCTCTCAAAGTGTAGTATGTTGTCAGAGATGCTTAATGAGTAAATTCATTTTTGCTGTCTTCCCTCTTCATCTATTTTAGCCTGGTAACATGTGTTTAACTTTATTTTGATGCCAGATTTATTCAAATACGCCTTGTAGTTGCAGAGAGAAACCCATTTTAAATTTGCTATGTCATTTGTTGAGCAGGAAGCTCAAAAATATGCCTCCTTGGTGAAGGTGTTAATTGAAATTCCCTGATAGACGGTATTTTACTGCTCTGGCTGAAAACTAGTTTCAAGTTCTTTTCAGAGGGATGCCACTGCTGACCCTGACGACTCGTGAAGGTCTCCGTATCTCCTTTATAGACAAAGTGAATAGTTGAAGCGGTGGGTGAATGGGCAGTACAATCCGGTTGCGCCGGTGAATTTAATTTGATGAAAGGAAGAAAATAAAGAAAAGGGAGGAAAGGTGGGAAGCAATAGAGGCTGGCGCCGGTGAATTTAATTTCCGATAAAGAAGAAGAGGAGGAAATGGGTTTTAAAGTGGCAATAGAGGCTGGATGACACAAGTAAACTGGCAGTATTAGACCTCCACAAATTGAGACATTTTCAGAAGATTGCACACATCAGTATACGTAAGGCTCCTATTGTCTTTCCTCTTATATCAAGTGAGAAGTCTCCTTGTGAGCCGATTGTGTCTTCGTTTTGTTGGGCCGCTCTAACCTAACGTGACCTCCGTGCATGCATCGGACTCGTCTTTCTGTTCTCAGTGACGCCATTAACGCTTTTGTCTCTGGTGGATGCAGGACACCTGTGGTACGACATTCCTGAAGAGGATGTCTAAATGAATCCGTCACACCTCCATCAGCGTTCCTGCTGTTTTGTGTTTTGTGCCCGTTGATGATGGATGCTGTTAATTCCGCTTGCTGGATGGATTGAAAATGGTGACGAATGGCGAGGGCTGATGAATGAGTCGTCTGTTGTGGCGGGAAAACCATTTACCTTGCCTTTCACAATCCATTAAGGGGATGAGAGGAGGAGAAGTTGGAGATGCAGGGTGATTTCTACCCGACGGTGATGGAATATACAGTCATGTGTAAAAGAATGTACGTCTGATTTCATTTCCAAAATGTTATGTACCATGACTTAATTAAAAAAAAAAAAAAAAAACAATCTGGTTCTAATCAGAGGCCTGTTGCATGAAAGTGAGAGATCCGAGATTTAAAAAAAAGCAAGGCCAGATGGAGAAGACGCGGTCATGTAGTGGGCGTTATAAACGGTATTATGGAAGTATTTCTGTGCCATCTGAGTTTGAAAACGAATTTTTAAGATTGAAATTTTTCAGCATCAAAATCAGACTTTGAATTTTAAAAAACATCAGATTTCTAGCACTGAATTTTTTTTTCCCTCTGAATTTTATTTTGTTAAAATAAATTCAGTGTTAAAAAAAAATTGTTGTCTTAAAATATTCAGTTTTTCAAAATTCAACACGCAAAGAAAGTCAACACCCCAAAAAATTCAGTGTAAAAAAAAAAAAAAAAAAATCAACATCTCAAAAAAATTCAGTGTAAAAAAAAATTCAATTTCTAAAAAAAAAATCAGTGTAAAAAATTCAACCTCAAAAAATTCAGTGTAAAAAAAATTCAACCTCAAAAAATTCAGTGTAAAAAGAACCAGACTCAAAATCCGGGTCACCAGGGAGAAGCAATCGATCCCTGTCTCAATTCAGCCAACGTCCAGCCAATCACGTTACGCTCCATTGGTCATGTGACACCCACCCAGATAGTAAGACGGACCGGTCGGCCATCTGTCTGGGTACATACATACATACATTCAGTGCAAGAAATCTGATGTTTTTTAAAATTCAAAGTCTGAAATTTTTCAGCATCAAAATCAATCTTAAAAATTCGTATTCAAACTCAGATGGCACAGAAATACTTCCATACGGTATAAATGTAGCTAACGGTAGAGATTTTTACAACACCAGCCTACCGCGATTTGACTTCAGTTGAAAGTGAGTGTGAAAACATGGCAGAGGTTGCAAATGTGGAGCGAGGTTATGAGGAGGAAGTGCTAGTAAAGACCGGTGCAACGTACGTGGATTTATATAGCAAATGCCATTACCGTGTACTTGAGTAAGGTCATGGCGCCATTTCTTACAGTGGAAGAAAGCAGCTTTAGGAAGACGATAAAGGCACTTGATGGATGCTACGAGTTACCAAGCCGCAAGTACTTTAGCTCAAAGTGTGGGCCACGGCCCTCTGGTGGGCTGTCGAGGTACTGCAGGTGGGCTGTGAGAGGTCATTAAAAATAAATGTTTTAAATCCTCGATTTTTTTTTTTTTTAAATATGTTTTTAATTACTTAATTACCTTTTACTGCTTCAGTAGGAATTAACAGTAGGGATCAACTGATATGGATTTTTTAGGGCTGATGCCGTTACCGATTTTTTTTTTTTTTTTTTTTTTTTTTTTATTATTTTTTTTCCATCACCGTTAGCTGATGACCGATTTATGGACTGCCAATTTATTTTTTGGCTGATGTATGTGGCCGATACTGCTTTTGCTCCCTCAATTTACATTTGAAAAAAAATGACACAATGATAACAAATATTACAGGTCGTAAGTTGAAACAAACATTAATTGAAAAGTAAAAATTTAACAATTTAACAACTTTAACTTCAACTTTACCACACATACTTTCAAATATAAACGTGTTAACGCATCTGCATGTGCTGCAGGGTCTTCCAGCAACACAAAGCTGCCGGTGGATGCCTGTCGGTAAATCATGCCACGGAAAAATACATCTGTGAACCAATGCACGAATCGGCCGATGCGGATTCAAGCAAAAAAACGCAAATATCGGCCCGATATATCGGCCGGCCGATATATCGATATATCGGTCTGTCCTTAATTAAGAGGATAAAGTACCAACCAGGTGCTGCATGTTTTACCAGATGTTAGTTTGATGCAGTTTAACTGTAAGAGAGCTGTGCATAGACAAATGTCCGCCAGCTTCAAAGAAGTGAAGCAGCGTTGTAACGAAGAGCGAATCAAAATTCCTTCTCAGTGATGTGAACGCTAAAGGCGTCTCTACAAGCTACTGGATCATTGTGGGGAGTTTAATTTGTTACAAACCACTTCAGCATTTTTGAATAATTGCTGTCAAATGAACATGGATGAGAAATAGTCCATTTCAGTTTTCATGTTTTTAGCTTACGTTGACGTTGGCCTTTCAGAGGGGGATGTTTCCAACTTTTCCGAAAGGTGTCAGAGGAAGGGAAAGTTGGATAAATGAAGTCCCAAACTTTACAGACGTGTTTGGGTGTCGCAGTCACAGGCACGTGGAAAAGACGCAGCCTGGTTTCAGCGGATCTTTTATTGTGAAAGGCTTGTTTTCAAACCACATGTGTGAGAAGATCTTATTGGTCCCACGTGGTTCAGAATGAACAGATTAAAAAGCGCCGTTGTAGGATTTTAATGTCAGTTTGACAAATGACTAATCCGGCACAACAAAATGTTTAAAAACAGTGGTTATTTAATTGAATTGATTTAATTAGAAAGCATTTAATTAAAGTGTGGCTTTTAATTAAATCAACACTCCCAACCCTCTACCCTGCATCCCTGTATTTTGAGGAAAAGTGACAGATCCTCAACGCCCGCAGCTTTAACGTGGCACAATGACTTTTTGAAGTGGCCACATTAGTGACTGACAGAGTAAATATAACACGTCGTTTCCTCTTGGGGGGATTAGTTAAGTATTGAACTGAATTTAATAACGGTGGTCATAACAGTTCCACTGCAGGGAAGATCAAAATGAATATAAATGTCAGCAAATCTAAGCAGTAGAACATGTTTTTTAGGACAAATTCACACCATAAAATCCTCTAAAAAAGCAATAAATGTTACAGCATATAAGTGTTTCCGTACATAAAACTACGTAGGAGGCTGGAATCCTGACATGGGGGGGGGGGCCACCTCCCCATCGGTCCTTTCAGCCGCCGCGTCTCCACTTACGGTGACGGGGTCGGTCACGCGTAAACTACCGTTCCGTCACGCCCGACTGACGCAGCGCTTTGCTGTTTGTCAATAAGCGACAGGAGAGGACGGCAAAGACGGTGAAACAAAAGGAGAGAAAAAAAAATATCATGCGGAGCTTGACGTCGGAGGAGCTGAGATGGTTCGCTGCATTTGCATGAAGGTGGCGTTGAATGAGAAGAGAAAAACTCGTACGTGATGGTGACATTAGATGAGTGATGCCATCTCCTGCCCCCCCCCCCCCCCCCCCCCCATCCCACCCCGTACGTACCTGTCCGACAACAGGTTCCTGATTTTCTTTTTTTTAAATTTTTTTAAATTTTACTTTTTTTTTTTTTAATTTGGACTGTTGGTAGGGGTGTGAAAAAAAAATCGATTTGGCAATATATCGTGATTTTTGGCTGCCCAATGTATCGATTTTTGAGCTAATATCAATTTTTTTTTTTTTTTTTTAAATTCTACTTATTTTTATTTTATTTATTTATTTATTTAATGTGCAAAAACACTAATAATAAACAATAGGTTGTTTTGAAGCAAATAGTTTTGACTCAATTTGTCCTCTGAATGATCAATATCATCTGATGAACATATACAGCGACTTGATTTTTCATCTCTATTTTTAATTTTGATATTAACTGAGTAGAATATCTCAATCAGGGTTTCCGTTGTCCGGTAATTGCCAGACTTTGTCGGGTAAAATATGCCAAAGTCCGGTATTTTATAATCTCTCCGGTCAAAATATCCGGTGAAAATACTCCTCCCAAGCACAATTTCAGTTGTAATAAAATGGGTAATGGTTCAAGTTGGCAGCATGGGCACATTATTAAAATGTTATTTGCCACTCCACATGTGTTTTTTATTTGTTTGCAAATTGTTTTATCTTAGAGTATATAGGCCTTCATCTTTTTATGTTCATTCATGTGTCAGAAGAGCGCAAGCTTCTGCAATATTTATTTATTTTTTGAAGTTACGCTCGTGAGTCAATTGACGGGACTTATTTTATTTGAAATAGCCTGTTTTTCAATAAAAATACTATTAAATAACTTGCATTGATATCGTACTACTGCATATGATTTATTTTTAACCTCAATAAATTCATATAGCTTATGTGACCGGAATTTCACATTTGTCCGGTAAATTGAAAACCTGCCGGTCACATTGTCCGGTGCCAATTTTTTCTAGCGGAAACACTGATCGCAATATATCGTGATAATATCGTATTGTGACCCAAGTATCATGACACATACCGTATTGCGAGGTCCTTGCCAGTACTCACCTATAGCTGTTGGTAGTTGTGGATACGCGCGTCAACGCTTTAGGACCTGCAAAACTACCCAGAACCCTGCTGGTGGAAAAAAAAAAAACACCTACTAATTACCTTACTAATTACTAATAACCTGATGCGCCTGACGAGGACACCGGCGTCCTCATTGTGTAATAATTTTGTCTAAAAATGACTCATACAGAACGATCACTTCATCTGTTATAGCTGTGTTTGGTATCATTGAACTCTGCAGAGTCTCCTCTTTGCAAAAATAATGTCGTTTTTCTTTCATCTCTTATATATCTTGCACAAGAGGTGCCTAAAAACATAAAAGCCGAAAGTCGTGAAAGTCAGCACTTACCGGTTTTCGTCGGTAAAAGTCCCAGAAAACGCGGAGAAAACGGTTTGAATCCAGTCCCTGTTTTGTTGACAGAGGCTTAGCTTGTCTATAAACAGAAAGATGCTCACTCCAGCGATTTTTGGTTGGAGAAATGCCCTGAACAAGCTTGGTTCTTCATGTACGGTTGAATTCTCGTGATCATTTATTGAGATTTAGTGTCAATAAATGTTATTACTTATAACCAAAGCACTTTTTTGCAATTCAGTACCATATTAGAAGTGTAAAAACGTTTTGTTTGATTTCCGATCGTAGTTTTTCAGCAGAGGAATCATCTTACCGAAACAAAGATGGCTTTGTTCGAATTTCCGGTGACTCTCTTTGCAATGCATTTGATTGACAGCTACAAGGCGGACCTTAGATTCGTCATCTTTTAGAGCATAGATCAACCTTTCCAATGACGTATTGCATGTGTAATTCGACTCTATCTGAGCCGTTTTATGCCTGCGCGTAGCGGTGCGCTCCTCCAGTTGTGCCTATGCGCATTTACGCAGAGCGCTCAGCGGTGCAAGCAGCAAGATAACTCGTGTAAAATAAGATAACTTACTTCACGGTTAAATGGCTAAAAGTAAGTCAAAAACACGTTTTAGTGTCCAGGAGGCACTGGAGAAGATTTTTGAGGACTCTTCAGACAGTGAACATTATTCCTGCCTCCTCCCTGCTTGACCTTCATGCAATTGAGCCCTCATAACCTCAAAACCTTAACTGTAACATATATTTTAAAAAGTATATATGCTCCACATGTAGTCATATATATTTGTAGTCATCAAATATATTATGAATTGGTGGTTTTTACACAGTTATGTATGTTAGTTATGTATGTTATGGTAAACCACATAAACCACAAAAACTAGTTGTAAAATTAAAAATGGCAAATTTGTGACTATTTTAACTCAAAATGATGAAAAATACCAAAATGTAAAGGAAAAAGTACCTATTGTCTCAGAATATCATTTTGGTTACCATGTGTTCATTTGGAGTCTCCAAAGGCCTTTTTGGAGCTGCGCCTAGATTTTTTAATGAAAAGACCACTGTAAAATGGTCATATGTTGTGCTATCTTCTTCAAATTTGAAACACATGTTCAGTTATAGTGTGCCTACAGCCTCATACTGTCATTTACTATTTCAGATGAATATTCAGACTATTATTCATCCTGAAAGTCATTTTTTATTTCAGGCGGAACAAAATATTTAATTTTTTTACTGACTTCAGAGTTCCATTACTCTGTCTCTGTATCACCTAGAGTGTTCCTGACAGTTTTATAAGAAACTACAGAGTGTCTTCTTTATGGAACACTTTAATGCATCCATGTGGACAGAACAGTTTAGAAGTTACAATCATTTTAATTTGGGTATGTCATTTTAGGCGTTTGGCTAAAAAAGGGGGTCAGGGTTTAACAGGTTAAAGTGCATTAAAGTGCAGCAAAAGTCAGGTTGAGGCAATTTGCACAGAAAAATGTAAATTAAAAAAAAAAAAAAAAACCTCCAGCAGAACCAGACTTGGGGAGGACGGCACATCTGCTCTGTTCAGGATCTGAGATAATGAAACGCCAAAGCAGACAAAAGCTGGATGAAAATGCATGAAACCAAACGAGGGGTGCGTGAAACCAAACGAGGGGTGCGTGAGGCCAAAAGAGAGGTGCGTGGGACCGACGGAGGAGCGAGGTGCGCCCTGACAGAGAGAGAGAGAGAGACTAGCACGCCAGCGGGGGAACAGAAAGGAATTAACATTTCTAGGAGTTGATGCGATGGGGAAACAGTTTGGAACTTGCCAACTGGCAGGATACAGCAATTTTGTCTGAGCAACCAAAGTCCGATTTTTCAAAGCTGCAGCTTATAAATCAGATCAGCTCAAAAAGCAACAACTTGTGTCGGGACAAAATGATCTTGCACTGACATGGCACTTTTTTTTTTTTTTTTTTTGGAAACCAATGCATTACTCACATAACCACACGGGTGCTTTTAAGGTTTATCCTTTTATTTCAAATGTCTCAGCTCATCTGTGACATGCACATTTTTGAGCTGTAAAACAGATTTTATTTTATTTTATTTTTATTATTTTTATTTATTTCTTCTTGTCTGGTCTCGCCCGTGAACCTTTATTTGTTCTAAAGAATTTTCACCCACGGTGGTGTTTCATGTGAGATAAAAAGAAATATGAGGAAAGAGAGACCAACAAACTAGAGAGAGATTAGTCCAGGGTTTAGTCCAATACGATATGTATCATGATACTTGGGTCGCGATACGATATTATCGCGATGTCGCGATATATTGTGAAATTCTACCCAGTTAATATCAAAATTAAAAGTAGAGATGAAAAATCAAGTTGCATCAGATGATATTGATCATTCAGAGGACAAATTGAGTCAAAACTATCTACTTCAAAACAACCTATTTATTGTTTATTGTTAGTGTTTTTGGAAAAATCGATATTAGGAGCTGTACAAATTGATATTATATTGGGCGGCCGAAAATCGCGATTTATTGCCAAATCAATTTCTTTTCACACCCCTAGTGAGGAAAGGTGCCTGGTGCATCATGGGAGGTCCCCCCAGCAGTCTTACTTATATTAGCATGACTAAATGGATGGTTCAATCTTAAAGGTAGAGAAGGAGTCTGCATCCTGAACAGGAACTGGGAGCGTTTGACACTCGGCAAGAGAGGAGAAACATAAAAACTATGTTTGGAAACTAGGCCCTCGAGGGCTTCATGCCCGAGAAGAATTTTAACTTCTATCACTCATCGGAAATTAAGTGACGGAATTTGACGCATCGGAACAAATTTTTACAAGGTTACAAAGGTGGAAGAAGACAGTTCTAGATATGTTTTTTGTAAACTGATTTTAATAAGACATTTAAAAATCTGATGCAAGATTATTATTATTAGTATTATTATTTGTACCAAGCAAAGATTTTACTACGAGTCTGATGATCCAGATATGGTCGATGAGCAGGACCTCTAACGGTCGAAGACGTGATGTTCTGGACCCGGACGATCCAGAGTGATTGATCTGGGGTCTGTGAATGCATGTTCAGAGTGATGGAGCTGTGAGGGGCCACAAACCCTCCCCTGAGTAACCCCAACCCCCCTTCCAGCCACAGATTTGACTGGAAGATCACATTTTGATTGGGCTCGTATAATCTTTAGGAGTGTAAGTCACAAGTTTCATCGACGTACCACGCTGCATTGATTAACTGGGTAACGAGGAGATGTTTGCTAATATCACAAAGTCTGCTACTGTTTGGTAAAACAGCTTGTGAGCGATAGGGGTGAGTATTGGCAAGGACCTCACAATACGATATGTATCATGATACTTGGGTCACAACACGCAATTATCACGATATCACGATATATTGCAATATTCTACCCAGTTAATATCAAAATTAAAAATAGAGATGAAAAATCAAGTTGCTGTATATGTTCATCAGATGATATTGATCATTCAGAGGACAAATTGAGTCAAACCTATTTGCTTCAAAACAACTTATTTATTATTATTATTATTAGTGTTTTTGCACATTTAAGTAACCAATAAAAAAATCAATATTAGGAGCTGAAAAATCAATATTATATTGGGCGGCCGAAAATCGTGATATATTGCCATATTGATTTTTTTTTTCACACCCCTAGTGAGCGATATGAGAATATCACAATCACTTCTTTTCACACGAACTCGCATAAAGTAGCTAAAATATAATTTCAAATTTTTATTTTTGTGTTAAATTAGACAGTCAGATGATGAACGATTTGTTCTTTTGGTCAAAATACACTTGAAAAGGCCTCTTGGAAACCCGTATTGATGAGGGTTACCATCCATCCGTCAACTTCAGTTTATCTGAGTTTGGGCTGCCTTGAGCAAGGAGGTCCACACCTCCCTCTCCCTGGTCACCTCCCCCAGCTCCCCCGGAGGAACGCTATGTTCTCAGGCTGGACGAGAGACATAATCTCTCCATCTTGTCCTGGATCTGCCCAGTTGGACGTGGGGCCTGATCTTCCACCAGATCTCCTAAAGCCGCTATTTAGGGATAGTGGGTAGCGGGAGGGGCGTTACCCCCTTCCACCTTACTAAACCCGCTATCCCACCTGCGCTACATTATCCATAGGAGTGGTTAGGGCGTTCCACCTGTTAGACCAATCAGTGCGTCAGTAGCCATTGCCTTTAAAAGCAGGTTGCGCTACCTGCTAACCGCTATGTAGCGTCTTTTTATCCAGATCGGAGCAGCTCTTGTGTGCAGCTCGTCTGGGACTCTGCTGTAGAGCTTCCTCCTCTTCCTTCCTCCACTGCACTGATAGATACATATAAATATTTATATTTATATATAAATATGTGACACATATGTGTGACCACATGTGATCAGGTGGACGCACATTGATGCCATTTGGACGCGCTCTTGTACACGTCGACATGCGGGTTGCGGTTGGTCAGACCCGCGATCGCAAGATACCGAGTTTGCGGAAAGGGCAAAAGACACGCCCACTGCCACACCTACAATGTGAGTAAGGGAGTCAGCATAACGGGTAGCAGCTTTAGGGAGCGGAATATTCCATTAGCAGTTAGCGGAGGTTCCTAAACCCGCAATTTGCAGGTAGCGGCTAGCGGGAAGTGTACGATCGGGGCCATAGTCTCTCCAGCGTGTCCTGAGTCTGCCCCGTGGTCTTCTCCCGGTTGGACATGCCCAAAAACCTTCTCCAGGGGACATCCTAGCCTTTGGCTCAGCTCTCTCTTCACCACATCGGACCGGTACAGAGTCTGGATTACTGCAGACACCGGACGGATCCGTCTCTCACCGCCCCCCCCACACATTCATTTACAACCTTCATCATACGCAGCGTCCATCGCCGTCTCGCCGTCTCATATCTTTGTCTGTCCCGTCCTTTTGTGTTTCACCGTCAATGATTTTATTGCCCTAAAAAAAGGGTTTCAGGTGTTATTTAAATACGTTAGATCGGATTGTTAAAGGGGACCAGTGAGGGATTTATTTACTTCTACTCACACAGGAAAACATCTGCTGCAACACCAGCGTGCATATCTTAGTTTACATAAAACGTTTTGCCAGATGATGATACTGACAATTAATATATATAAAGACACGTTAGGAAAGAAATACACTGATGAATAATTAGTCATCTAATAACTATTGATCTTGGTTGGAGTGGAGACTTTAAGTTGCAGTCGAGACGACGCGCTCCTGCTGTCATTGTGACTGGTTCATCTGTGGAAGACGATGAAAGAAGGTCAGCGGGATGTGGGCTGATGGCAGAGAGGAGGAAGAGATGATGAGTTATCAAAAGAGACTGGGAGGAGGGGCAGGTAAAGGGAAGGTGAGCCACAGGTGAGCTCGGCTGACTTTCAGCTGTAACTCTTGGTCCAAGTCTTCAGTGGGATTCGGTTGGACATTTGTGGTTAACAGTGAATTAAACCTGATAGCTTTAGCAGAATTAGCTAAAAACCAGGGCTGCACGATAATTATCGACACGATAACTATCGGGCCGATAACAGGAAATTACGACGTCATCCCGATAAGTCAGATATCACGACGAATAGCCCCGATAACATATATATTTTTGTCAACACAGCAGTGTCCTCGCTCCCTCTGAGCCTTGAATGACCAGCAGTGAATGTTATGTTCAAGTGACGTCGGCATAATCAGAAAAATGATTTCTCAGTAAGGAAAATCAAGAATACCCCCTCATGCCAGAAAACAACTCGTTAACTCGGTCATAATTTTAGTAGTTGCGGACTATAATTGATATTCACAGTATTTTCCCTCATGTTACACAGAGAAATAGAAAAAATAGAAAGGCAGAAAGAACGACTAGCAAACGAGGGAACGGAGGAATTTACGTTACACCTTGAATGCAGCATTCAAGGTGTAACGTACAGTGCGCTGATAAAAACAAACAAACAGGCGGCGATTATATGGAACTTTGTTAAAGTTTCAGAGGAAGATAGTTCGCTGGTTATTTGTGACAAATGCTCGAAGCGAAGGAGGGAAAAATAGCTTTAACACGTCAAACCTGATCAGCCGCCTGAAACATACAACCGTTGCTTCCATGGAGTTTTGAAGTCACGCTAATGGGAGCTAACATGAGCTAACGTGAGCAAGCCAGGAGCAACCCTCCGCTTCCCTCCTCTCCTCGCCACCATCTCTCTCATCTAAAGCTTCCATGAGATTGGAAAAAAAAAAAAAAACTACCGAACCTCATTTACTTTAATTAAAGGCATTAATTTGAATGGAACCACAAGCCAAAATCCTTTAAACGTAATTTTATGTTACTATGGAGTGCACTTTTTCAGTTTATTTACACAGACAAGTCTAACTTGTGTCAGTACATTATGACCTGTGCATTTTTTTTTTTTTTAATTGTCATTTAGGAATGCATTTTTTCAGTTAATAATTCTGATGCATGTATTTCCATCAGTTCAAGGAGCCTTTATTTTTTTTATATCAGTCAGTAATGAACCTTATTTAAGTTGAATGTGAGATATCAAATAGGTTTGTTTGATAGCTTTATGAAAATGTTTGAGAGGCTTCCAGTAGGTTTTCATTGGAAAAAATAAATATCTGTTCATTTGAAAGAGTCAAAACTGATTTTGGTTTTGTTCATAGTATTGATGTAATGATCTTAGGTATATGTGTGTGTGCTATCGGTTATCGGTATCGATTTTATAAAACAGTTATCATGCATCCCTACTAAAAACCCATATAATTCTGCTAATGTATTTTTTTTAATCAGGATAGTTGGAACCCAAGAAACGCGTACATGTTCACCACGTCTGGCTTTAAAGCCTTTGGTGGTTTTTAATTTTAGCTACAGATTATATTCCGGTTGCCTTCTTCTTATAAACTCAGTCTCTTTGTCAGACTGCAGCATCGTGCAACAGGTTTTAGTCACTCGGAGGCTGCGAGGATGTCGCCTCATGTCTGTCAGCATGTGGTTTTTCTGCTTTCATGGCGTTTTCCTGAAAGGTCGCGGCGTCTCCGGAGGTGCTGTCGGGTTCTTTTGATTTTTAACCTGTTAGCCTCGGGGCCCGCCGCGACTCTTCCTCTTATCTTTATCCCAGCATTTCATATTTAGAGTCGGATCTTTGTGCGCTTCCCCTGTTTACGCTGCAATAAAGACGTGCTGTCGCCGGATTTACCTCTCGCTCGCTGCTCGGCGCTGCCGTCCTCGGCGCCAGATTTATGCGCTTGGCAGCCGTTCCTCAGATCATCGTTGTGCATAAAACGAGCCACGGGTGGCGAGGATGCAGGTGGAGAGGCTGTTGGAATGAGTCATTTTCATTTCTTTCATTTCCATCCAGGACAGATACAGTCCTGAGATGGGTTGGTGAAATTACACGTCACCTGCGTCGGGTTTAGATGCCGATCCGGCGCTCCGACTCATTTTTCATGAACAGGATGCTGTTTTTCCTTCCCCTTAAATAATAGAGGGACATATGGAAAGGGATTATTTCCGTCCAGCAGGGAGGCTGGTGCTTGCACGGGACACAAGCCAAACCCTTTGACTTGTAGGGAGCTCGCAATACCATATGTGTCACGATACTTGGGTCACGGTACGATATTATCGCGATATATTGTGATATTCTATCCAGTTAATATCAAAATTAAAAGTAGAGATGATAAATCAAGTTGCTGTATATGTTCATCAGATGATATTGATCATTCAGAGGACAAATTGAGTCGAAACTATTTGTTTCAAAACAACATTTATTGTTTATTATTAGTTTTTGCACATTTACCGTATTGGCCCGAATACAGGACGACTCTGATTATAAGACGACCCCTATTTTTCAGATATCATTTTGGGAAAATGAAAATATGTTAAAGACAGAAGGTTATTCATCAAACAACTTCTTGTTGTACAATCA
This sequence comes from Hirundichthys speculiger, assembly GCA_018398805.1. NCBI lineage: Eukaryota > Metazoa > Chordata > Actinopteri > Beloniformes > Exocoetidae > Hirundichthys > Hirundichthys speculiger. Next base: position 251,391 of record JAGFBZ010000891.1, read on the forward strand.
TTGTAGAAAAACTCACACAGAGATAACATTTTGCTGTATTGTTAAACATTTTAATGATTTCATCTTTTTAGGAAGTATGATACTATACTGAAGGTAAGAAACGTGTCAGGTTTCCATGTTATTGATGATCAAGGTATAAAACTATTTGATAAACTGCTGTTATGTTAATAAACATCAGATTTGCTCCATGTGACGCTCCATTCTTACTGATTACTTTGGTGCGGCTCCATCTAGTGGCGCAGGTGTGCAACGACAACAGAAAAGTCAAGACCTCGATTATAAGACGAGACCCGTTTTTGAGAATATGATTTCTAGAATAAAATATGGTCCTCTATTCAGGCCAATACAGTAAGTAACCATTAGTAACCAATAAAAAATCGATATTAGGAGCTGAAAAATCGATATTATATTGTGCGGCCGAAAATCATTATATATATTTCAAAATTGATTTTTTTCTCACACCCCTATTAAAGAACATTAAGATTAGTTTATCTGTGCATGCGACTTGAGTGTCTAACAAAGGGAAACAGGCAGAAAGTGGGACGACTGTTCTATTTGTCCACATTTAAGACTTTCAAACTGAACAGTTTAGTGTTTGATTTTAATCGTGGACTTTTTTTTTGTTTAAATATTAGTTTTTTCAGTATTTCCTGAAACGTTGCAGGGTTATCGGAAAGGGCTTTGCTTCTGTTTGGCGAGCTCTAATGAATCCCACTTGGAGTTAATCCTCAAATCTGCATTTGAAACACACTTCAGCTCCACGCCCGACCCAGCGGCGGCTCTTCTGCGCCTTCAAGCGCCGAAATATCCTTTCTTCGTGCGTGCTTTCGCCGCGCTGGCGTCGCCCTGCATCACGTCGGCCGGCCTGTCAAACACATCAGGTGTTCTTCCTCTCTCTCCTCCAGACCGTCATTTGTCTTTGCCCTAATTGGACAGCTGATTGTTTTCCTCCTCCTGAGCACGGCTCCACACATTTCTAATTAAGTGGATTGTAAACCGGTCTATTCTTTGGAGCTGGAACCCTGGAAACTGGAGCTTTGGTTGTACAGAAGGGTTTAATCTGAATACTAAATGTTATTAAAAGCCTCCCCAGCTTTTTCTGTGTAGGACAGTGTGTACCTGGTAATGAGAAAAGAGCCCCAAGGGCCCGTTGTGCTCGTTGTGCACCAGCATGGAATAATTCAGTAATTAATTGCCTCAGTGCCTGGACGGTGTTGTAATGGTCTGGAGATAAACAATGCGACTTCCCGTCATCCTTCCTGACTGAAGTCCAACTGTAATGTGTTCATAATGAGCAGATAAGAGCTGCAGGGTCCCCAAAAACCACCAATTCAGTTACAAATAAATCCTAGCCTGAATGTAACTCCTGAGATTTTCTTTTTTTTTCTTTTTTTTCTTGATATAATTCTCATTTTCCGAAATGTCACCAACTCGTGAGGAATGTCCATAATTTGTCCAACAGTTAATTTCAGCGGACTAAAACGGCAAATGTTTTTTTTTTTTTTTTTTTTGCTACTTTATTTTCTCAAGTGGATTTAAGCATTTAATTAAGTGGTGTTTAATATTTGTTGCTTTGCAGCTAAAAGTTTCCCAGTCTTTAAAAATTAGTTTTTTTTTTTTTTTTTTTTTTTTTAAAGTCTGTACATTTTTATGTGAAGATGCAAAGAACAACAAAAAACAAAATGTTTGTTTTTTTTTCCCTGCATGTTGCATCCAAGGGGCCACATCCGAACCAGGAAGTGCAGTTTCACGAATGACCACTAGAAGATAAAATGATAAAATGTTCAACATTTACAGCTGAAATGAACATATTTACAGCCTTGGACAAAAACGGTTTGGTCTTCATAGCTAGATTCACATCCATGAGTACTGTACAACAGGTAGAAATTATATAAAGCCACAAATTTATACATAATCAGTAGTGGTGTGAAGAAAAAAATCGATTTGGCAATATATCGCGATTTTCAGCCGGCCAATATAATATTGATTTTTCAGCTCCGGTTACTTAAATGTGCAACAACACTAATAATAAACAATAAATAGGTTGTTTTGAAGCAAATAGTTTTGACTCAATTTGTCCTCTGAATGATCAATATCATCTGATGAACATATACAGCAACTTGATTTTTCATCTCTACTTTAAATTTTGATATTAACTGGGTAGAATATCGCATGATATCGTGATAATATCGTATTGTGAGGTCCTTGCCAATACTCACACCTAATAATTAAGGCTGTTTTTTGGTTTTTGAGTGACAGTTTTTGTTGTTAACTGCGAGCTAAACTTGATTTCTGAGCCGTGATATAAAATAATTTTGTTTTAGAGCCATTACGGCTTGTTTTTAACTGAACTAAGACGCCTCTGCGGTTGGTTCAGAAGGGTCCAGAAGCCCAGCAGAACAGCCTGAAGACGCCATCTTTGCCCCTGTTGAAGGCGGGTTGTCGGTGCTCATCGGAGTACAGTCATTTAGACGGGGTCTAGCTTACGGTCTTCTTGTTCTTGCATCAGTCGGGTCCTTCACATAAGAGAGCTTCGCCTCGGACCGTTTCAGGAGTCTTCCAGGGTCTTATTTACTGGACCACTGACTCACAGTTTGCTGTTTGTACTCGGCTAGCTGTTGCCCTATTGCCTAGGCCGCTTACTAATTACGTCTTGGACGTAATTAGTAATTAGTAAGTTATTCAGGGCCTGAAGTAGCTTAACGGGGTCTTGACCGATGCAGTTCCTGGTAATGTGTCTGTTACCAGGAACTGCACCCGAACAAATACTGTTTCGGTGCTTTTCCACCAGCGGGGGTTCTGGACTGGTTCTTCAGGGTCAGACTGTTGATGCGTGTCTCCGTTACCAGGAGTGGTCTGGCAAAAAAAGAAAAGCTTTCAGGAACGTCTACGGGACGTTCCTGTGGTAGGATAGCTGTTCACCTTCCGGATGACGTGGCGGTGGCGTTGCGCTACCGCCATCTGGTGGTTTGGAACGGTAGTTAACGTGCACCCGGCCTTCCTGGTTTTACCCCAGAACCCCCGATATCAGGAAATGCACCTCTTTAAGGAACTTTTATGGGACTGCGACAAATCTTTGTGTTGAGGAAGGTACGTGAGTGCAGCCCCGAATGTCAGCAGTCCAATCGGAGCGTTTTTGGTCTTTGATTCTTTAATTTAGCCCGTGAACCAGAATACGTTGTTCTGCTTTCAGAAAGTTCTTTTGCTCTGGATTTAAACACAGACATTAACACACAAGCTGGTGTTTAAACTTTAGTTTCACCACTTGTGACCTCTTCCTCAGAAAGCCTACTTTAAATTTTCTTTTTTTTTTTTTTTTTAATTGCAGATGATTCTTTAATTTCATTGCCAGGGGTGAGATTAAAAAACACATCTCATTTTTTCTCCACCGCCGGTGGCAGATTTTTAAATACCATCAGTCTGAATCCTCGTCGGCTATTGTATTGCTCTATTCTCCTCATCTCGCCTCCTGCTTACGCTGCGGAGGCTCGGCGGAGCTGCAATCGCTCCTCACAATGTAGATGACAGGATAAAACGAGAAAGGGGTTCAGGATGAATGAGGAAGGGGAGTGAAAGGAATGGAAGAAGAGATGGAAGGCGAAGCGAAAAGGCCAAAGAGGGAGGATAAGCCGTGTCTCCCTTGTCTTGACATTTCTCTCCGTCTCCCCCGAGTATGAATACCCTGATATAAATGTTCCGGACTGATGGGAGGCTGCGGCGGGAGGAAGTGGAGGCTTGTTTGATGTGCATTAGTTATTACGGGGCTGAGCGTATAATTTGGTTTCAGGTTGATGTAATTAAAGGGTTTCGGGCCTCAGCAGTTTTCTCCAGACTAATTTGTTCAGGAAGCGCTGAATCCTCGCAGGCCGCCGGTGACGGCGACTGCAGCTGTTGCCGGTGGTCATGGCAACAGGAGGGCCCACAGGTGTCCGTGTCGACATCCCGGTTGAGCGAGCCGGAGCTGTATTTGAGTTTGGCGGCGCTTCTCACCAGGTGTTGTTCACCTGCTGGATTCTCAGAGAAACGTTGAGACGTTCAGAGAGTTTAAAAAGCTGTTCCACATCTGGTTTGTTCGGGGTCGGGGGGCATTTTTGCTAAATTACCACAGTGTGGATGAAGTGAGCTGAACATCACCACCTCTGGTCCACAACCTGCTGAAACCAGACATGATGCGTCTCTCTGGCTTGACTTCATGTCCTTCTGGAAATATTTCAGTTGTTGGTGCTGTTTGTGGGATTTTTCTGTGCTTTTATGCTCCTAAACTCTGGACTAATCTTCCAAAAGATGTGAGACAGGTAAAGCTTACATCGCTTTAAAGTCCATATTGACTAGTGCTGGGCAATATGACGATACATATCGTGGGGACGATAGAAAAGTGTATATCGTGCCATTTCTCTTCTATCGTTTCTATCGTTTCTAACCTAATTTTATCAATTATTACAGCAAATATGTAATTAAATAACCTGCAACGATAAATTTGATAGAATCATATCTACTTCTACAAAGTAGCCTTTTATGTTTGCACTTTTATTCATGGTTTATGCCTTAAACAGAGTTCTCTTCAACCCTGATGTTTACTTTAGACACTTTATATTGGTTTGCAAACTTTGCACTACAAGGTTACAGATTTCAGAAAGTTGAAAAATAATTTGTTTATTTTTTATAGCTGAACTTCAGTGCAAAAATGTGTTTTTCCTCTCAGAAACTGTTGTGCACTTTAAAAAAATGTGAAAGCTACTGTACCTCTGTACCTACCTGTTTTTGCTGCACTAAAATGTATGTTTGTGACAGTTCAGCTAAATGTCCTTTCAAAATAAAGTTGAAAAGTAAGCAATGAAGTTTTCAGAGAATAACTGAAAACATACTTTATTATGGTATATCGTGATATATATCGTTATCGTGATATAGAATAGTCCATATCGTGATATATGATTTTTTTCCATATCGCCCAGCACTAGAGACAGGCCTCAACTCCGACAATGTTCAGATCCAGGCTGACAACAGTTCTGTTCAGATGTGCATATGACAACTGAAACTCTTCATTTTGAATTTAATTCTTTTATTTTTTATGCTTTATGATTCTGTTTGCCTTCTTGTGATTTTATGCATCTGTAAAGCACTTTGAGTTGCCTTGTTATATGCATTATGCTCCACAAATAAACCTGCCTTTCAAATGCTTGTTGGAAAAATGTTCTTTGTGAAGCTGCAGCAGCAAACGTCGTGTGTTTGTCTTTACAAGGAAAGTGACAGTGAAGGAAAGTGTTGTCTTGGTTTTAAAACGGCTTTCACACAAGTACAACTGAGCGTTATTCATTCATTTCAGGGGCAGCACAGTACCTTACAATAGAGGTCTTCACGGGTCCACTTTCAGGGAATTGAACCCGAATCGACCCGTGAAAATTCGACACAAAACCGACCCGATCCGAGCTATTATCATAAGTCGGGGTTCCAAACCCGAATGGACCCGCAATATTTGGACCCGGAACCAACGCGACCTGAGTCTAATGCAGTGCTTCTCAATTATTTTCTGCTGCGCCCCCCCAGGAAGAAGAAAACATTTCGAGCCCCCCCATCCTCCACCACGACTATAAATAGTATAATTTGTCTATAAAATTGTTACAAGTACACCTCTGCATAACACTGTAACCTTATTAATATTAAGGGAAACAAAAACGAAATGAATTTAGATCAACAAAGAACAACTTTATTAACATTATTTTTCAGTCTGTAAAGATTTAAAGTGCATCAATCCCACTGTAGTTACAGTGAAGTCAAGCCCTACATCAGGATCGTCATATTTCCTCGTCTTAACTTCCTGGTGACTTTCGTTTGTCTCATTATCTCCGTTTCTCTCCTCCTTTATTTTCATCCCTGTTAAATATTTTTTATGTCTCTTGAGGGTTTGTTCACTTCATATCTGCTGCTCTGTGCTGTGTGCACTTGTCCGTGCAGAAAAGAAAACCCGACACACTATATCAATCAGAGCGCCACTGCCCCCTACTGCAGTATATGTGTAATTACACTTTATTACAGGCAAAAAAAAAAAGCACATTTTCCGGTCACACGTGCCCCCCCCCAGAGGGTCCCGCCCCACTATTTGATAAGGACTTGTCTAATGTCTGACCCTGAACCGAGTTATCCGAATAGAACCGAGACAATCCAGCCCATAGTTGCTCATGTTAAAAGTTGTCTAGCGTTGAATAAAACTTGATTTTCTTACCTAAAGTTGTCTTCTTCTACCGGTTCAGTTGCTACATAGGCTATGTGATGTAAACAACAATAAATCTACGTCATTTTTTTTTACTTTGTGGCTACATATGCTATTGGTAGCAACTGCTAACGCTATTAGCCTACACCGGTCAGGACGCGTCGTGAACATATTCTCCCATCCAGCGTTGTCATGTTGGTGATCCGCTGTGTTTTACAGCTGCCGGGCAAACCGCTAATAACACGCTACGGCAACACGGTTGTTTCATGACAAACACGTTAATGAATAATCATTTAACTGCCCCGAGCCCTGACTTAGCTAAACCAAACTACTGTTTGTTTACTTCTGCTTGACCTGTTTGACATTTCACAGCCTATTTAATGGAAGTGGATGGGGGGGGGCGCTGAGTGACAGCCACCTCTCTCGGATAAATCCGGACCCAGCCTGTCAGAGAGCACCGACTGGACCCGAGACTAACTGTACCGATTCCGACCCGAACCCGGAGTCACCTCCTCGGAACCTCAGGTTTTCGGGTTGTTCCACAGACTTCTACCTTGCAACCTTCGGGGTCTGGATCTTGGCTGAAGCCTTGCTGTACGCTCTGCCTTTAGCCCCCAGAAAAGACTGCGACAACTTTCTTTAATTAACTTGCACTGCAGGTTACAGCGCAGCAGCAAAGATCCCACACCGCCACCTGGCGTTCAGTGGTGTAATTGCAGAGCAGCACAAACGCTAACAACGATGGTTTTCCCATTGGTATTCTACGCATGTGGTCGCCACATAGAACTATAAATCATGCTTAATAGATGATTCTGGATTGCCCGTAGGAGCGAGTTTGAGCATGTGTGGCTGTTTAAATATATGTGGTGGACTGGTTACCTTTCCAGGATGTACCCCTGCTTTACCTGAAGAGAGCATCTGTCTCCAAACACTTCCTTCCATTTGCCACGAGCCTCCCCAAGACAACTTCCCCAACATGGCTGCTAACGGTACAGTCACGTGAAAAGAATACAGGACACGTTAAACCTCAACGTAAGTCAGGAGGGTCGGTAGCCGCTAGGAGCTGCTGATCGTGCACTTGATGAATTTATCATTGGCAACGGCAGCAAGCTCTGTAAAAGCAGGTGTTTCAGAAGTTTGGTCGTCTTGAGCACTCAGGTGTGTTTTGGCGTGATGCCACAAAGGGAAGAGATTAGCAGTGATCTCAGGGAAGCAACCGTCGCTGCTTATTGATCTGGAGACTACAGATCAGTCTACAGCGAGAAAGAATATTCCTAACTGAAAATCATTCAGGACAGATGCCGGTCCTCACGGGAGTCGATGCACCAGGAAATACACCCCAACGTGCAGGTATCAGAAAAATTGGAAATGGGATGCTAAATAATCATGATCACATACTTAAGTCAAGATCAAAGTGATCTCAAGTCCCACAAGGACGTGGAAGAGCGCCTGCAAGCGCCACCTGCTTGGCTGGATTCGTGATTGTACCCGAAGGCTTCGGGATCACATGGCGGTCGTGTGGTGGTCCTCTCGTTTTGAAGACGACTATGTGGTCTTGCTCTTTCTGGAATTGTACATTTGAAAAGGATGGGCAGTGCCAAATAAAAATGCGCTTTTCAAGTTATAAACTGAAGCTTTCCTCGTATGTGGTTTAAATGTTTTCTAAAAAATGTTTGCAGGATTCGCAGCAGGCGCCGCCGCCGGCCCACGTCCTCTGGGTATGGTATGGTTTCTTCGGAAGAGTTGCCAGGAGGAAACCTATTCCAGGGATGTCAATTTTCCACGGATTTCAGAATTTTTTTCCATCCTAGGGGGTCATTTTTTGAGATACGTGTAAATCCGGTTTAATATTTTCGTGGGGGGGTTACCCTCCACAAACCTCAGAATCGACCGAGCGAGAGATGATCCGATGATCGGACCCAGCAGAGACTGTGGTGGGCGTGACGTGAATTCTCGATTGCGATTGGTTGATTGAGACCAGGGCATGCGCACTGAGCTGATCTGTCTTGTTGACGTAGCGTCGGGGAATCCAACGAAATCCAACTTGGCAAAATGAGCCCGAAGCACATAGTTTCTGATATTACTTCTCCGTTTTTTGTTTGGATGGATGAAAACACTAGAATTTCGATGTGAAATGAGGCGATTCACCATGCCCCGTGGTTGTCAAATGCTGAAAAAATGAGTAATTATGTTGCCAAACCTATAAAATGGCTGATTTTAGGTCAATTTCCATCAATCAAGTTGTTGTGTTGAAAGAAATACCAGCAGTAATAACGAATCTATGACTTATATCAGTGAAATGCGTAGTGCAAAAGTGGGCGATAATGAGGGAAACTCCTATAAAGTTGCATTGGATATTAAAAACGTATTGCATGTTGAATGTGATGGTATTGATCCAAGGATAGTCACTTATGGAGAATTGTGACATATGACAGTGTAATGTCACAATAAGTAGTGAAATCCATTTGAAATGTCCTTCTCCAGTCTGGTTATGATATGTTGGTCTATCAATGACTCAGGGATAACATTAAAAAGAGCGCTGTATATTCTCTAAATAATATTAGCAAATAACACAATAGAGGATACATTATTCAGTCCATCGTCGCTACACAACAAGGTAGCGACCTTGTTGTGTAGCGACGGAGGACTGAATAATGTACCAGGACCACCGACGAGTACAACGTGAAGCCGACGGGACCGCCGGTCCGGCAGCAAACATCGTAAAGTAAAAAAATAAATGTTACGCAACAACGATGTTAATCCATGAAAAAAAAGTCTCAAACAAACATAATAAAATGGTTTCGTAACATTTATATCTTTAAGATATACGAAGATACTTACGTTTGTAGCTAGCTTCTGGATAGCCCTTACTTCCAAGGGTGGTTGGGACAGCACTTGCCCTTAGCGGGAATGCGCATTTTTGAGATTGAGGGTTGAGATTGAGGGTTAAGGGAGGAATTGGAATTCACCCTTGGTCTAACTTGGTCTTAATCATTTCAACACCTCAATTATGTTTCACAAGTGAGAAAAATTGCCTCCCAAATACACAATGCTGTGCTCAGAATACCTCCTAAAGCACCCTGAGAAACTCAAAACTCAACATTTTAGAGTTTTTCCCAGTTTCCTGTTGACATCCCAGCTCTTCTCTCAAAAGTGAACAAAGCAGTGCAGATTAGATTTGCATCTTAACAAACCACAAGACTTGTCCCTTCGACAGATGACACCAAAGTGGAATTATTTGATTATAATGCAGAGTGGCACATTCGGTGAAAACCAGAGGCGGGATATCAGCGCACCTCATACCGTCAGTCAAGGACGATGGTGGAGGAGTGATGGTGCCGCCCGCTTGTTTTGCAGACACGGGACCAAAGCTCTGCAGTTATACACCGGACCACAAATATATCTGTTTACTAGGGGTGTAACGGTACATGTATTTGTATTGAACCGTTCGGTATCACGTGTTCGGTTCGGAACGGAGGCGTACCGAACGAGTTTCCACACGGACATATTAAGTAGAGGACCGCATGTTGTGGAGCACAAGAAACAGCAGTTGTAGCGGACGTCGTGGCTAATGCTAATGCCGCTAACATTGGCAATAAGCCTCCCGCGACATAGTGTTAAATGCGATGGGAAGCTGTGTTTGTACTCGGTCGTCTTTCTCTTTTTGTAGCGATGTTCACGCTGGGGTGGTGCCGTTTCAAATGAGTTATCAGGTTAGACGTGTTGCCAGAAACATACCCGATCTCGGATGAACAATGTCGGCAAACCACTTTGGTTTTATCAACTTCTCTTTGTCCCTGTTTATATTTCACCGGGGAGCCGAAGTGTGTTTTATAGCTGCAGATTTAAGACCCTAATCACCCTAAACGCTGGCTTCAAACACATGATAAAAGTAATTGAGCCCCGATATCAATTACCTTCTCGTCCACATTTTAGCCAGAAAATCATACCGGGACTTTATGAAAAAATACAATGATTAGTTTTTAAAGAAACAGTCTGAGCCTTATTCATGTTATTTAATCTGAGCAACAACTTGAAACTGTTCAGTGTTGCAACTGTTCAATTTTGCACATCAGATGGATATTTTCTTTAAGAAAAAGTCTGAGCCAATGTTTTTATTTCGTTTTTTAAAATATCTACATTTCAGAATATTGTATTTATATTTTTGAGCAAAATTCTAGCTTTGTATAGGCTAATGTTCCTATTGTTAAAAATCACAAAAGTGTGTAATAAACAACTAGCACATTTATATTTTTGCTTCTTCATTTTGAGACGAGAGTAAAATCACAGGTTGTTTTTGATTATTTTTAGTACCTGGCAAGAGCCGGATGACTTTTGTTGATCCTGATAATTGAAACCTTGGAATTCAAAGAGGCTCTGCTCTGCTTTTCCCGTGACTGCAGCCTTATCATCCTTATCAGAACCGCCTGTGCTGGAGGTCCTTCAGAGCTTCTGACCTTCTCACCTCGACCTGATCTCAGAATAATCCCAGCCCCCCCCCCCCCCCCCCCCCCCCCTTCAGCCACTTCAGAGTAAATATGTAAATGATGGCTGCATTAGACCGGGCCGGGTGTCACCTTGGATGTTTGCTTTTCATGTCAAGTCGGCGCTCGGGGAGATGACAAATTAGTTTTGTGCTCAGTTTCTGTTTAAAGCTCTCTTTATGAGCAAACAGTCTCCTGATTTCTCACTGAACTATTTTGTTATTCCGGGTTAAAAAAAAAAAAAAAAGAAAGCGCCACACTTTGAAAGTGCCCTTTGAAATTGCAGCTATTACATCTCTTTTAATTTAACTATTTAGCTAAATTAGCTCTGACAGCTCCGCTGCGCCGGGCTGTAGCTTTTAGGGATTGGTTTTCTCTGTGCGCCGTTAGATAAGAAGGAAAAGCTCCTCTGCATTCAGAGGCCAGACCTCGGCGGGCCGACGACTGATCCTGCAGCTCTGCTTCCTCCCAGACGGCCCGCGATAATCTGCCCGCCCCTCAGGTGGGCCGGGAGGAAGCAGGCGCCGGCGTTGGCATCAAACGCACTCCCCCGACTCCCTCCTCGCTTTCTTGGAAAATTGTTTTATTCCCAGCTTTGATGCTCAGAAAGTGGGTGGAAAACATCCGATAACCAGGGGTAGGTGGGGTAACAAGGTTTTTTTCTTTTTTTTTTTTGCAGGCTGCAGGTTTGAAAATCCCTGAATCTCCATGAAGTGGTATTGATTGTTTTTTCTTGGATTTTATGGCAGGATGTTCTTGGATCGCCTCTGAGGAGGCGCAGTGATGCCAGCGTGCCATCTGTAGAGGCTTTAAAAATTTAATATTAGTCCCAAAATGAACATTGATCTAGATGAGGTCAAATTACTCCCGTTTTTTTTTTTTCCTGCCGTCTTATTACCAACCTTGTCGAAGTCGGGTGACTTTTACAGTTTTGTTGGAATGTGTTGGGAGTAAAAGTAATAAGTTTCAGTTTATTTTTCCCAGTGAACCTGCACTTTTTAAAGGCAATTTAACATCTAAATCTACCAGTGAGCCGTCCTGATGGGAGCAGATAAACAACAGGACTCGTGTTCAGCATATACAGTGATCCCTTATTTTTCGTGGTTAGTGGGGACCGGCGCCCCCCCGAGCCTAAATAATGTTTGAAATATGTTTTAAAAACCACAAAAAAGTAGCGAAACAAGACAGAGGCTCAACTGTGGTCTTTCTGTTTCCTTCACAGCCTCTGGTCTCTGAACCGTAGTAAACAAACCGCTGGTATTGTGCTATTTTTAGCTCGTAATTAGCGGCTAACATGCTAACAACAACAAAAGAAAAAGTCTGGTTTTGCATGGAACGGGAACTTTATTCTGGCACTGCAGGAACTTGTGACATCACACAGGTTGTATTGTTGGGCTCCTGTCGGTTAACAGAGAATGTAAATCTATACACGCTGGGCTGCTGTTGATGCTCACTACACTTTTCATCTAACCCCGTTTTCGTTCCGCCGTCCCACGACACACTCACTACATTACCCATAAGGCCACACCATTACCTTCTTAAAGGGGCCAGGCTGGCTCACAACATTTCTTCGCTGTGAGAGAACGAGCACAACATCCTGTGATGTTTCCGCAATTTTTTTCTTGATTTTTAAAAAAAATATTATATATTTTTGAAAAATCCACAAATAACTAAAACCGTGGAACTTAAAGTGCGAATTGGCGAGGGATCACTGTAATATTTTAGCATAACTCCAGCTTCGCGTATCCCCGACAGAGTTGAGGGAAATCCACACCCGGCTTTGAAATGAGGGTTTCTGCCTCCCGTGGTTGTTTACTTGCTGTCAGACTGACTCTTGTAGTCGGCCCGGTCAGCTCTAAAATTCACGCATGATGCGTTCATGTTAAACATTGGCTGCGGTTACATGATGTTTTTTAATTCGGAATTAAAATTAGGAATTAAATAATTCCGAATTAAACTATTTTCCTTCAAGTTTACATGGAAATAGTAATTCCGAATTAAGGTTTACATGGAAAACACGTTAGTTCGGCTTTATCCAACTCCGCTTTAGGTCTGGGGGTTGGGAAGGGTTCTGATTGGATGGGGGGGCGGACGTCTTTACATCTACCGGAAGAAAACAAACTTAGCTAACTGGTTAGCAACAACATTTCACTTATTTTTGACCTGGGTGGCATCTCTATCTGCGAAACCTCCTTCATTTAACCTGGCCGCTTTGAAAAGCTCACAATTTTTATGTTTCCTGCCATCTGTTCTTTTAATTATTTCCAGTTCCTCCAAGCTATTTATTAAATAAATCGTCTCTGCTCTTGAACACCGTTTACTGCGTGCTGCCGGAATATAAGCGTCATCGCGACAGACGGGCAAGAGAACTAGCATGCGCAGAAAGATGGGAATTAATTTAAAGAGGAATGAGTGTAAACATGACCGCGGAATTACTTAATGCGGAATTAAAATGGGAATAAACCAGCCACTTACTTCGGAATTAAGTTAATTCGGAATTGACATTTTCATATGGAATTAAGTGTTTACATGGTAACTTTTATTCGGCTTTAACTTTAATTCTGAATTAAAGAGGAATTAAACTTCCCATGTAAACACACCCAGTGTGGCGCCCCAGTTTTCCTTGTCTGAGCAGTTGCCATTGGGCGAATGAGGGAAGAATGGAGGCGGAGACTGGGAGATGGACTTGTGTGGTGTTGGCAGGGGTTAAATCAAAAGGTGAGATTTTCCGTTCACTGGTCGGTCAGCGTTCCTACCAGCACGACTGACAGAATGAGACTGTGAATGGAAGTGGCTGCAGGATGGCTGGAGTCCCCCTTAGATCGGATGAGAAGTTCAGTCATCCAGGAGGGAAATGATTGTGTCCACATTGTGTCCAACCACCTCAGGTTGGTTGGGGATCTAGTCAGAATCCTCCCTCAGTGCTTTCCTGGAGAGGCCTCCTGGGAGGAGGCCCCGGGGCAGACTGGGGATGCAGTGGAGGGATTACATTTCTTGGCTGGTGAGGGAAGTTCTCTTGTGTCCTCCCAGAGGAGTTGGATGAGGTGCATGGGGAGAAGTCTGTCTGGACTTCACTGCTGCCCTCACGAGCCAAACCCAGAGAAGTGGAAGTGGACGGATGGATGGACTGGCAGCCTGTGGGAACATCCCAGAGGAGCTGGGATCGGCTCCAGCAGGTATAGATGCCAGATGGATGGATGGATGGAGTCATTTGAGACACTGAAGCAGTGGCGGAGCTTCAGGGGGGGCTGGGGGGGCTGTATGCCCCCGGCCCGGTCCCGGTGAAAGACAAAGAAACAAACCTCTCCTCAGGCATCGGTCACACCTTGCGCAATACTGGATACAACAACTTCCTGCGACAAATACATACGCTACGTACGAGGTTATATAAAGGTTTCCTCAGCCAGAATGAGTCATGGTTGGTCAAAAAAATGTAAGACCGACTTTGGTCTTGTAGGTTTATTTAAAACAGTGAATTAAATGTTGTGCAGTTAACTCACAGTTAACTTTACAATATGTGTAAATGTCCGTTTTTTGTGTTGAGAAGATAATTTCATGTCGTTACCAGTGATGTCCAGTAGAGGGTGCTGTAGCCTAGTTGGTGACAGGCAAGGCCTTCACTGGGACCGGAAAAACACGAGTAAGAAAAGTTTTATGCCGCGTTTTCTTCAGTCGGTGCCCTGAGCTGAAGTGTCCCGAGGACCAGAGGAGGAAGAAGATTCCCTTACTCTTTATGAATGTGGACTGCTGGTGCATATTTGTTGGAGTGCAGCAGAAGATTTTGGAGTGGCATAGCACAATCTTTAATGGCATAAATACTTTGCAGCCCTTGGACAGCGGAGCGAGGTATATGTTTAAAGTTATTAGTTCACAAAATTTGTACTTTATGCAATGTATTCATGTCCTGGGTTAAACAAAGGCACTGAAGCAGATGTATTTTATGTTTCCTTTTAGTTTTCACGGTGTATTAGATGTACTACAGTGGTACTTGATGTTGATTGAAGTAAACCTGAATCCACTGCACCCGTCGAAGCTCTCCGTGTTTTCTTGGGTCTGAGGAACTGCTACAGTGAAAACTCGACGCCAAGTGAAAGCTAGTCCCGAAGTAGACGAGTGCAACCCACGTGTCAGTCAAGAGAGACTACTCCTGCCAAGAATCATTCCAACTTCATCATCGCTCTCCATATTGAACTCTGACTTAGCTGATCATAAAGGTTCAGGTATTATACTCAGTAAGGATTTTGCTGAAAAGAAGATCAAATCACTTTCACACTAATTCAGAGTTTATTGCCTTAAATGCGTTTGTGGCTTGACTATCTTAAAAGCTGCAGTGTATGTGCACTAGATAAATGCTATTTCTTAAATTGTATGGATTGTTTATCCTCCAAAGTAACTCATGGTATATCAGCAGTATTGACAGTTACATGTGTGGTTGCTAACTTGTGTACCTACATGGTTTAAATGTCTGATCTGAGTGTTGCTTCCCAAATAGTCTTAAAGTTAAAGCCACATTCATTCTAATTTACGTCCAGACATTACTATAAAGAGCAAACACACATTATAGAAACAAAATGTTGTGCCCTGCTGAAGAACCCAACAATGTAGAGCTGCAAGAGGTGAGATCCAGCAATCGTGAAAGACGCCTAACGGAAAAGGGCAAAGAAATGCATGAACAGGATGCAAAGAAAAGTGAAAAGGCATTTAATAGAGCTTACAACTCTTGGAAGGAGTCAGCTAAAGAAATCAGAACAAGACTAAAGGCTTTCTGTTCACCCGAAGATTTAAACCGCGCCAGCCATGATGTAAGGGACAAGCATGCAGTTGTACAACAACATTATGAGCCCATTCGCCGCAACCAGAACATGACCCCAAGCATAGTAAAAAAAATGGATGCCTGTACTGTGCTAACAACAGACATTTGTGAGCTTATTACTAAACGACAAGAGAATATTGATCAACCCTTTAATGATCGTCTTGAAAAGGAAAGAGTAAGGATGATATTAAACAAAAATGACTATGGCTCTGTGTTTGGTGATACAAAAACTGAAACATCATTGGCAGAAAGTTCAGTTGCACATTCAAAGACAGATTCTACAAGCAGTCGTGTGGCAGAAGCTGAATTCGCAGTTAAAATAGAACAAGCAAAGGCCACACAAGAAATACTTGCACAGCAAACTAAAGTCAACCAAATAGAGAATGAATGGAAATTAAAGGAAAATGAGGCACTGGCAAAGTTAAAACAAGAAGAAGTGGAAACAAAGGCAAGGCTTGAGCAGGAAAAGGTCAAACTGCAACAGTTAAAGGCAGAAAGTGAAGTAAAAATAGCAGCCGCACGTGTAAGAGCCTTAAGCACTTTAACTGACCTTGAAAACTGTGATCTAGCGTCCTGCAACAGCTTTGAAAACCCTTTAAATGACCCTGTCAGTGTACCACAGCCCTCCTTAAATCCGTTGGCACCATCGTTTAAGCATCACCATACCAGTGCAGCACGAGAAGAACTTAGCTTAGCTGAAGCTCTTGCAAACTCCCTTACCTTAAACAGACTTCCTGTACCTGAGCCAGCTATCTTTAGTGGTGACCCTCTACAGTTTGTTGACTGGAAAATATCCTTTTTGGCACTAATTGGCAACAAACCCATACCTGTATGTGAGAAAATGTTGTATCTAAAGAGTTATCTTGCAGGTGAAGCACGAAAGGCAGTAGAGGGATATTTTTATCGTAACACTGAGGAGGCGTACCAAGGCATCTGGAATGTTCTACAAGAGAGGTATGGTAGCCCATTCATCGTTCAAAGAGCATTTAGAACCAAGCTTGCAAAATGGCCCAAAATAGCTGCTAATGACCCCCTAGCGCTGAGAGAGTTTGCAGACTTTCTCCAAAGCTGTGCAGAGGCTATTCCCCAAGTCAAAGGCCTGGATATCCTCAACGATTGTGAGGAAAATCACAAGCTTCTCAAAAAACTGCCTGATTGGATAATACAGAGATGGAGTCGCATTGTAGTGGAGGAGCTAGACAAACACCAAGAGTACCCCAGCTTTGCTAACTTCACACGCTTCATACAAAAGGAAGCTAAAGTTGCTTGCAATCCTGTCGCCTCACCATTTTTAATGAGTGAAAAAACAGAAGAGAGACACATTAAAAGAGCTAAAGCACTAAGTACAACTGTGCAGACAAAGTCTCCCTTACCCACAGTAGTCACTCCTAAACCTAAACCACCTTGTTTCTTTTGCAAGGATGTATCACATGGCATAACCAAGTGTCCCATCTTTGCAGCAAAAACCAATGATGAAAAGATAGTTTTCATTCGTGAAAATCACCTCTGCTTTGGGTGTTTAAGAAAAGGCCATGTAACTAAAGAATGCAAAGGACGTCACTCCTGCAGCAAGTGTGGTCGACGTCACCCCACCTGTCTGCACACAGACAAAGTAAAGGGACCTGAAGAAAGAAGAACTGAGGACTCTGTCCCCCCAGCTGAGAGTGCAAACAAAGAAGTGCATAAGGTCATGACTCACGTTCTTACGAGACAAACATCAGCCACATCCAGCATAGTACCAGTTTTTGTGTCAGCAGCTTCTGAGCCACAGAAAGAAATACTCACATATGCCCTGCTTGACACGCAGAGTGACTCTTCTTTTATTTTAGGAGATTTAGTCTCTGAGCTCAATGTGGACAAGCAACCAGTGCAGTTAAAACTAAGCACAATGACTTCTGTTGATACAGTTGTGGCGAGTAAACTTGCTAGCAACTTGCAGGTGCGCAGCTTTGACTCTGACACCCATGTCAAAATAAAACAAGCCTACTCTCGTGACTTTATTCCAATTGACAAGTCCCATATTCCTACTAGAGAAACTGCACTTCAGTGGCCACACCTTAAAGGCCTAGCCAACCAGTTGCAGCCATTACAAGATTGTGAAGTGGGCTTGCTAATTGGCTATGACTGTCCATCAGCACTAGCTCCCCTAGAAATTGTCACAGGACAATTAAACGAGCCTTTTGCACAAAGAACCATACTTGGTTGGAGTATCATTGGGTCTGGTAATCCCCACTTAGACAGAGACGGAAATCAAAGTTATGTGCACCGAATCACAGTCAAAGAAATGCCCACACCCTCAGCTGCTGATGTGCTTAAAGTTTTAGAGTCAGACTTCAATGAGAGAAACTATGAGGATAAGTATGTATCCCAGGATGATGTTCGTTTTCTGCAACTCCTCAGTGACACAATAAAACAAAGAGAAGATGGACATTATCAGATGCCCCTTCCCTTCAAAGACAATAAGCCACCAGTCCTTCCCAACAATAAGAGGCTAGCCACAGTTCGGCTGCAGCACCTAAAGAAAAGGCTAAAGGCTGACAAACTGTATCATGAGCACTACAGTGCCTTTATGAGTGGCATTATCAGCAGTGGTGATGCAGAACTAGCCCCTCCTGTGACTGATGATGACATTGTATGGTACATCCCACACCATGGGGTGTACCACCCCAAAAGGCCAACAAAATTAAGAGTCGTCTTTGATTGTTCTGCAAAGTTTCGTGGCATCTCACTGAATGATACTCTTCTCACAGGTCCTGATATGATTAACTCATTGGTGGGAGTGCTCTGTCGTTTCAGACGGGAGAATGTAGCTATCATCTGCGACATCGAAAGAATGTTCCATCAGTTCTTTGTTTGCCCTGAGATGCGTAATTACTTAAGATTTCTATGGTGGCCAGATGGACAATTAGATACAGAGCCCAGAGAGTACAGAATGGCTGTGCATTTGTTTGGTGCTGGATCTTCCCCTGGATGCGCTAATTTTGGCCTTAAGTACCTCGCACAACAACACAAATCTGACTACCCAAAGGCCTCAGACTTCGTAGAAAGAAGCTTCTATGTAGATGATGGGCTGACAAGTGTCCCATCAGTCAAGGAGGCTCAAGAACTCATTATCGAAACACAAGCCCTTTGCAAACTTGCAGGTTTGCATCTACACAAGTTCAATTCCAACCAAGGTGAGGCTCTCTCTCATCTTGCACCCTCAGAAAGAGCCAACATAGCAGAGTCACTCAACCTCAAACCTGATACAACACCTGATGGTCATGTGCTTGGAATCCAGTGGTCAATCAAAAATGACACTTTCAACTTCCACGTAAACACAAAGGATCAGCCTCCTACTCGCCGGAGCATACTGTCAGTTATCTCGTCTTTGTATGACCCACTAGGGTTTGTAGCGCCCTTCACTTTAAGTGGCAAAAGTATGCTACAGGAGCTCTGCCGTAGAGGCACCGAATGGGATGACCCCATTCCGGACAATCTGCGCTCACGGTGGGAGGACTGGAAAAATGATTTGGAAAGGCTAAAATCAGTCATAGTACCCAGATGTTACCACCCACCGGAACTAAAGGACATTGTTAAAGTGGAACTGCATCACTTCTGCGATGCCAGTAACATTGGCTATGGGGCATGCTCCTACATTAGGTTCAAAAATGATGACAACAAAGTACACTGTAGTTTGGTTATAGCTAAAGCTAGAGTTGCACCTACCAAAGTTACAAGCATCCCACGACTAGAACTCTCAGCTGCAGTCATCTCAGCTAAAATGAGCTTTATGCTAAAATCAGAACTGGAGATGAACATTGATGAGGAATTCTTTTGGACTGACTCCCAAGTAGTCTTGGCATACATCAACAACGAGGCACGAAGATTCCACATCTTTGTTGCAAATCGCGTCCAGCTGATCAGGGAAGTTACAGATCCCAAACAGTGGCACTACATTGACACAACTCAGAATCCAGCAGACCATGCCTCTAGGGGCCTTAGTGCGTCAGAGATTATGACAACCTGCTGGTTGTCTGGCCCGAAGTTTCTGTGGGAACAAGATATTTCCTACTTGGCCGCCCCCTCAGCTGAGTTGCTGGTAGGAGATCCAGAAGTTAAAACAGCCAAAACCTTTACAACTCAAGCAAGCAAACAAGACACCATCCTCAGTCGTTTCAAAAGGTTTTCCAGCTGGTCAATGCTCCTCAAAGTGGTTGCAAGAATAAAAAGACTGAGACCAAGCAAAATCCAGTATGGCAATGTAGTAACAGCAGATGAACGCAAAGAAGCTGCTGACACGGTAATAAAACTCCTCCAGCAGCAAGCCTTTTCTCAGGAGCTGAGAGTGTTAAGGGGAAAGGATACCCTCGCAGGCTCAAGCCCCCTTTTTCAACTGGATCCTATTGTGGATCAGGGACTTCTCAGAGTTGGCGGAAGACTAAAGAAGTCAACCCTCTGCCAGGGACTAAAACACCCTATTATCCTCCCAAAGGACCATCACATTACAACGCTGATCATATCTCACTTTCATTCAAAGATTTTCCATCAAGGCCGAAGTCAGACGCTCATGGAAGTCAGAGCACATGGATTTTGGGTGATTGGTGGGAGCAAGGAGGTTGCAAAGCTAATAAGCAAATGCGTGCAATGTCGAAAACTTCGGCGACCTACAGAGAAACAGCGTATGTCTGAGCTACCAAAGGAACGAGTTGAAGTCTCAGATCCTTTCATTTACTGTGGAATGGACTGTTTCGGACCATTCATCACTAAGCAAGGCCGCAAAGAACAGAAAAGGTATGGACTCCTCCTCACCTGCCTCTCCTCACGTGCGGTCCATATTGAAATGCTAGAGAACTTGTCCACAGACTCTTTCATTAACGCCCTAAGATGTTTTATCAGCTTAAGAGGAGCAGTCTCGAAGCTATATTGTGATCAAGGCACAAATTTCATCGGGGCCAAGAATGAGCTAAAGGAAGCTCTCAAAGAATGCGACACAAATGCCCTGGAGGCGTTCTTGGCCGATAAGCAGTGTGAGTTCATATTCAATGCCCCATCTGCTAGCCATGCTGGAGGTGTGTGGGAACGACAGATTCGAACCATCCGCAACATTCTCAATGCCACCATTGCTCTATCACAAGGCAGGCTGAATGACGCTTCTCTAAGAACACTGTTTTATGAAGCAATATCTATAATCAATGGCCGACCACTAAGCATTGACGGAATCAATGACCCTAAATCACCTGAACCTCTAACTCCAAACCATCTCATTTTAATGAAATCAAAGGTTGCACTGCCTCCCCCTGGAAAGTTTGTGAAAGAGGACTTGTACGCAAGAAAAAGGTGGCGCAGAGTGCAATATCTAACGGAACAGTTTTGGAGTAGGTGGAAAGTGGAGTACCTTCTGAACATATCTACAAGACAAAAATGGCACCTGCCTCGTCGAAACCTTGAGATCAATGACATCGTCATTATAAAGGAAGACACGCTTCCCAGAAGTCAGTGGCAACTGGGTAGGGTTGTTGAAGCACCACAGGAAGAGGATGGTTTGGTCCGCAGAGTCAAGCTCCAACTTGGTGATCGAAGTCCAACAAAGAAGCAGGGTACAACACGCAAACCTCACATAATCGAGCGACCAGTTCAAAAACTTGTAGTTCTTCTTGAAAGTCACTGACTGACGTTTATTACTCTCACATCAGACATTACATTACTGAAAGCTAATGTGTGATGTTAACTGCATTTTGTTTGTTCATTCTTTCTTTAACGCCCATTTGTCATGCTGAAAATCATGCATGAATCATCATTAACATGTTCTCATCATACATGATTTGGTGGGAGTGTAAATGTCCGTTTTTTGTGTTGAGAAGATAATTTCATGTCGTTACCAGTGATGTCCAGTAGAGGGTGCTGTAGCCTAGTTGGTGACAGGCAAGGCCTTCACTGGGACCGGAAAAACACGAGTAAGAAAAGTTTTATGCCGCGTTTTCTTCAGTCGGTGCCCTGAGCTGAAGTGTCCCGAGGACCAGAGGAGGAAGAAGATTCCCTTACTCTTTATGAATGTGGACTGCTGGTGCATATTTGTTGGAGTGCAGCAGAAGATTTTGGAGTGGCATAGCACAATCTTTAATGGCATAAATACTTTGCAGCCCTTGGACAGCGGAGCGAGGTATATGTTTAAAGTTATTAGTTCACAAAATTTGTACTTTATGCAATGTATTCATGTCCTGGGTTAAACAAAGGCACTGAAGCAGATGTATTTTATGTTTCCTTTTAGTTTTCACGGTGTATTAGATGTACTACAGTGGTACTTGATGTTGATTGAAGTAAACCTGAATCCACTGCACCCGTCGAAGCTCTCCGTGTTTTCTTGGGTCTGAGGAACTGCTACAATATGCAAATTTACAAGTGGATCGCCGGTAAGATCTCTAAAATGTATTTTGGGTAAAATCGTCATCTAACCGCCGTCTGTATACCATACCGCCGAATACATTTTAGAGAATATATATCATGTCATAATACTACAGTTTTGATCGATTTCAGAATGGCATGGTCGCTCTTTGTGGTGTTGAACTCTTACTATCAAATGCTTTGATAGTAAGAGACATTTGATAGTACTATCAAATGTGTCAAATATGTAGTAATGCTTGTGAGCCCCGCTGTTGCAGGCATGTGTATGTTGTAAAACGATCCAATCACAAGCTTTATTGGGTTTAAAGGGCCCGGTCATGTGCCCCGCCCCCGGCCCGGCAGTGACATGTTCCGCCGCTGCACTCAAGTATATCAATTTGAGTTCATATAAAAGTTTTCTTCAAACGTCCCCTTTTAAAGAAAAGTTTTTCCAAGGTGGTTTTGTGCAACAATGGAGACCTTGTCGCTTGTTTGAAAGTCAACAGTCCAACATTACGTCAGTTTTCTGTCAGCCTCGCGGGTAAAAACCAAAGGACATCTCTTTGATAGGTTCGTTACACACCCAGGGTCCGAAGGGAAGGGTTTCTGCTGTCATTTGATGATTTGGATTTTTGACAGTTTAAGTTACATGAGTGTCACGAGTTCTTCATTCTGAACGACATTTCAGAGACGCTTTTTAGTCACATTACAGTTATCTCAATCAGTCCCTCTGCTGCAAAATACTACAGATTTTTCTTTCTTTTATTTCTAAATCATGGTAGTCTTCACTTTGTTTGCCTTCCCTTGTGATAATGTCACTGAATGAAAGTCCCATTTGGGATTAGGGGTGTGGAAAAAAAATCAATTTGGCAATAAATCGCGATTTTCGGCCGCCCAATATAATATTGATTTTTCAGCTCCTAATATTGATTTTTTTTTTTACAATGCTGTCAGTATGTTGTAATTAGAGATGCGCGGATGAACCGTGCACCCGCGGGCGGAGCGGATAATACGCATATAGGGCGGATGACTCGTCAAAAAATAATACTTTTATTAAATTCGGGCGGGTTGCGGTTGAAGCACTCAAATAATAATAATAAGAAAAAATATTTTACATATTATTAAAAAGGATGGCGGGTCGGTTCGGTTTTGAAAATTGGTGAAAAAACGTTCCTGCAAATGGATAGCGGGCGGATAGAGATTTTAAGAAGCGGTTGCGGGTTGAAATATACGTCATCCGCGCATCTCTAGTTGTAATGGTTAAAACACTAATAATAAACAATAAATAGGTTGTTTTGAAGCAAATAGTTTTGACTCAATTTGTCCTCTGAATGATCAATATCATCTGATGAACATATAGAGAAACTTGATTTTTCATCTCTACTTTTAATTTTGATATTAACTGGGTAGAATATCGCAATATATAATGATATCGCGATAATATCGTATCATGACACATATCGTATTGCCAATACTCACATCTACTTGGGATTGACTTGTAGAGCTTCTTTTCAGAGATTTGCTGACCGTCTTGTCTGTTTCCTTCCTCCCTAAAAGCTTAGATTTGTTTCTTTCGCCTCCGTGTCACATTTCAGTCGAGTCCCGGTCTCCTGCCGCTCGTTTCTCTGCCGTCAACCTGCCGCGTTGACTGAAACATGCCTGCAGTCGGGGACAAATGATGCCAAAGCAGCTGATTTACAACCCCTGTAGCGCCCCAACGCCCCCATCTGCTCCCACTTGAGGAGATGATTTGCAGCCGTTCATACGGCGTCGGCCCCGTAAAAACACTTATTTCCCAGCGGCCGGGGGGGGCTGTTTGGCTCTCACTTGCTGAATTTGCGTTGTGCTCTTCGTTGACCGACGGCGCCTTCGGTCCCCCGCCGCCGTCTCGTCGGACGTCGACGGCGTTGTGAACTCGGCGGGCGTCTTCAGAGCTTGTTACCCCGTCGGTTTTCTCACCCGGTGGTGAATCATTACCATTTTGGGCCCGGGCAGGTGTTACAGTGGCTCATTTCGCTCATCGCACCTGTGCTGCTGTCGGAGGTGTGATGGAAGGATGCTGCGAAACACAAACTACGTTGTGTCTTGTGCAGCTGTCAGGAATTCCTGGCCCGCTTTTTTTTCTTTTTATAGAGCTATAAGCGACAGCCAGTAAATCATTTATAACTGCCTAATTGATCAATCGTAAGCTCCTAATGCGTGGCTTTGCAGGTCATAAAGAGTTGCTGTTATAATCAGTTATAAGCTTCAATAAATGAAGTTTAATGGTTGCTACTTGACTAAAAGCAGAGAAAGATCAACACAAACTGAAGCTGAATTTGAGCTTAATAATTGCAGATCAAATAGCGCAGATCGGGGGTGGCCAAAGTCGGTCCTAGCAGTGGGCGGTATAAACGGTTTACGGTAGAAACGATATAAATGTAGCTAACGGTAGAGATTTTTATAATACCATCCTACCGCGATTGTGCAAGTTGATAATGTCAAGCTATCCTCGGAGGTGCTAGTAAAAAAGACCGGTGCAACGTCGGTCACTTCGTATGACAACAAGAATCAGAGATGGATTTGTAATACAAATGTCCATTACTGTATACTTTTGTAAGGTCGTGGCGCCATTTCTTACAGTGTAGAAAAGCGGCTTTAGGAACTTGATAAAGATACTTGATGGACGCTACGAGTTACCTAGCCGCTAGTACTTTAGCCCAGTGATTCCCAAAGTGTGGGCCGCGGCCCCCTGGTGGGCCGTTGAGGTACTGCAGGTGGCCTGTGAGAGGTCATTAAAAATAAATACGTTTTAAATCCTAGATTTAAAAAAAAAAAAAATGTTTTAAATTACTGTAAAATTATTTATTACATGATTTAAAAAATATTTAGAAATAATAAAACAAACCAATTGAGTGTCAGCTTAGCATGACAAGTGTCACCTTATTTTTAACATTACATTAATATTAAAATGTAGCTTTTAGTCTTTTTTTTTTTTTTTTTACAGAAGAAAATATTATATATCGCAATATATATCGTAGATTATACCGCATATAGATTTAAAGCCATATCGCCCAGCTGTAGTCGGTGTCCTGCAGGTTTTGCGTGTTTCCCTGCTTTAACACACCTGATCCTAATTAATGGCCGCCATCTTCTTGTCATCAAGGTCAGCACATGTCTGTTAATGACACAGTCACTGGTATCAAGGAGGGAAACATCTCAAACCTGCAGGACACCGGCCCTCGAGGACCGACTTCTATCTGGTTTAGATTATAGACGGATATTTTTCTGCCCCCATGAAAATATAGTTGTGTTCAGATGAACTACGAAGTCATTTGTCATCACTGAAATGCACAATTAATCATTTTAATTGTTCACACGCCAATGGAAAACAAATACCGAGGCCAGTAAGACTTCCCACTTCTAGTCTCTGGTAAATAAAAATGGTAAAATTAAAAGCCTTTTATTACGATTTATGACTGTGGACAAACCTAAGTCATCAAATAGCTCCACGACGAGTTCATCTGTCATCAACAGTAACCACTAAAATCTGTCGTATCCACTGCAGGTACGTGTTGATGTGATGCTGCCTGGAGTCTCCGCATTAAGTTTCCTTCACTTAATGCTCAGAAAAAATAAAATAAAACGATGATCAACAGAGTGAGTAATAATCAAGAGTCCTGCAGAGAACATCTGGGGTGGACTGGAGCATCACGCTGGCTCCTTTCATGTCATTTTTTTCTTTAGAAAGCCACGTGCAAAACAAGTCCAGATCATCATCCCTCCACCGCCGTGCTTCACTGTTGGTACGAGGCATTCATGCAGACATGCTGTATTTCTGTCTCTGAACATCTCGACTCTGGTTTCATCTGTGATAAGGAGCTCGTTCCAGAGTTCCTCTGATTTGTTCAGGTGTAGTTTTATCAACCTCAGCTATGCTGTTATCTTTTATCCTGGCAGGATTTTAAAACAAACCACACTTGTTTAGTCTGTTTCTCGCTGCGCTATCATGAACTGGAAGTTTAACCTTGAGGTGAACTTCCTTGAACATCCAGTCCTGGAAGGATTGCCAACCGTCTCGTGTGTTAATAATGTTTCGTACGTCTCAGTCTCCGGAGGCTCCGGGTTGCGGCGTCCTCTCCGTCCGTGTCCTGGTTCGGACGTCTGCAGCTGCGTCTCTCCTGCGCAGCGGCGACTGCTGCACGTTTCAGAAACAAATGGTTTCCTCGGGCTGTCAGTCGGTCCCACGCTGAAGGCGAGGGAGTCGTGCGAGGAGGGAGCAGTTTCATCACGGAAACCTTGAAAGCGTGTAAACACGCGTTAGCCGCGCTCGTGTTTGGCTGCAGGAGATGCAGCTGAAGGTCAGGCGTGTCATTTGCGTTTGTGCCGGCTGCGCCTGGCGTGTTTTATGTTTGACATTTGTCTCCTTTTGTGGCTCTCAGAGGCGAGGCGCCCGTCTCGCGTTCGCAGAACTTCAAAGTCTGGGATGATGATGCTGCAGTGGAACGTAATCACAGGTTCCACGGTCACGTTGTCTGTGATGTCCGTCCAAGCGCAAACGGAGACGATCACACGGGCGTCTTTGTCTTTTCTCGGCCTCTTTGCAGTCGTCACCGTCCAGTCCAACTGTTAGACTGCAGTGGAAGTTTAAGGAACAAGTTTGGGTTTAAATGACCCTTAATTTTCTCTGATATACATTTATTTTAGGTGGAAAAAGCAGCTGTCGTCAAACCTCAGAACTGAAGCATACGATATCTTCGATGTACGTGCACTAGGGATGTAACTATATGAAAAATTTGATATCTCGATCATAGTGACCAAATTTTCACGGTTTACGATATTATCGCGGTATTCTTAATTGCTGTACAAATGTCCAAAAAAACACATACATTTAAATCATTTCACCAAATCTTGTGATTTTCTTGTCACACTAAAACATCAGAAGCCAAAATTTTATCAAAATGAAACTTTCACATTAAAAGGGCAAACAACTGGAACAGAAAGAGGTTTTATTTTAAATGAACAAAATAAATAACAGGAACAAAGCTTATTTGTCTGGTGCAAATTTAAATAAACACTTTAACAACCATAGTAGGTCAAAATATGCAAACAATTATCAGAAAACAAAAATTATAGTGCAAGTTCAAATGAAATAAACTTTGGACTTTAAGCTGAACCTTAAATAAGTATAAATGTGTAAATAAAGAAACAGTTGTTTAGGAGCAAATATGTTGTTCTGAATTGTAGTTCACTCTGTGTGTCTGTGGGTGTCGCTGTGTTGTTACCTGAGGGTCAGGTATAAAGGTAGCTGCCTGTTATTGGTTAGCTGTTTGACCGCTGTGGCGCTAACTGCCGGCGTAATGGTTGTCGGATCAGTTAATGGAATAAATTAATATTTTAACTGCATCAGAAGAACATCGTTCCGGTCATTTTTTTGATAAACACGCAACAGCAACGTTTTCAAAATGTGAGTTAGCGAAGCGCGTCAACCAGGTTACTCTTGGTCAAACATCTCAGTAACTTGAAGCATTAGCCTTAGCTCCTTCAAGTTGCTTCTACAAATTACAATAAAATGTGTTTTAAAATATGTAAAATAATGCATTCTTAAAAAAAAATATGCCCAGATCTCATTTTAGTGGGTTGGTAAATGTCCTGCGTGCTATCACCACTTTCCGCCATGCTCACGTTACGATACCGATGTCACAAGCTACATATTCACGCTAGACACAGTCGCGAGTCGCTCGCAGACTTGAATGAGGTAATCGACGCAATAATGAGATGAAGTCAAACATAAACGGTTATCGTTATCGCGTAAAATTTTACAGCGCTTT
The DNA here is from genome assembly GCA_018398805.1 of Hirundichthys speculiger. Lineage (NCBI taxonomy): Eukaryota > Metazoa > Chordata > Actinopteri > Beloniformes > Exocoetidae > Hirundichthys > Hirundichthys speculiger. The sequence goes on from JAGFBZ010000891.1 coordinate 279,069, forward strand.
ACCGTAATACCGGTAACCGTTCCATCCCTAACGTGCAGATGATGCTATGACACGCAGGAAGGCAATAAACTGTAACATTTGAGACTGTGGAACAAGCCAGTGAGTTATTGTCTCCTTGCAGCTGGTGATTAATCACTTTGTTTCAACAATTAAATTAAACTGTAATTAAGCTGGTGATTATGAGAAATCAAATGGCGTAAACAGTCGCCAGTTGTGGATTTCATTCAGCTTGACTTGTTTGTACTTTTCTGTCCGCCATTCATTAGGGGCGTGAAAAAAAAAATCAATTTGGCAATATCTCGCGATTTTCGGCCGCCCAATATAATATCGATTTTTTTTTATTGGTTACTAATGGTTACTTAAATGTGCAAAACCACTAATAATAAACAATAAATAGGTTGTTTTGACTCAATTTGTCCTCTAAATGATCAATATCATCTGATGAACATATACAGCGACTTGATTTTTCATCTCTACTTTTAATTTTGATATTAACTGGGTAGAATATCGCATGATATCGTGATAATAGCGTATTGTGACCCAAGTATCATGATACATATCGTATTGTGAGGCCCTTGCCAATACTCACACCTAATAATTAGGGCTGTTTTTTGGTTTTTGAGTGACAGTTTTTGTTGTTAACTGCCAGCTAAACTTGATTTCTGAGCTGTGAATAAAAATATATAAAATAATTTTGTTTTAAAGCCATTACGGCTTGTTGTTAACTGAACTAAGACACCTCTGCGGTTGGTTCTGCGGTTGCTTCTGCGTTGGTTCAGAAGGGTCCAGAAGCCCAGCAGAGCAGCCTGAAGATGCTGTCTTTGCCCCTGTTGAAGGCGGGTCGTCGGTGCTCATCAGAGTACAGTCACCTGGACTGTTGCATCAGTAGCTTAACGGGGCCTTGACCGATGCAGTTCCTGGTAATGTGTCTGTTACCAGGAACTGCACCCGAACAAATACTTTTTTGGTGCTTTCCATCAGCGGGGGTTCTGGACTGGTTCTTCAGAGCATCGTTGATGCGTGTCTCCATTACCAGGAGTGGCCTGGAAAAAAAAGAAATAGAAAAGCTTTCAGGAACCCCTACGGCACATTCCTGTGGTAGGATAGCTGTCCACCTTCCGGATGACGTGGTGGTGGTGTTGCGCTACCGCCATCTGGTGGTTTGGAACGGTAGTTAAGGTGGCATCCAGCTCCGGGTCTGGAGATGCAATGGTTTCCAGCCTTCCTGGTTTTACCCCAGAACCCCCGATATCAGGAAATGCACCTTTTTAAGGAACTTTTATGGGACTGCGACAAATCTTTGTGTTGAGGAAGGCTCCTAATATCGATTTTTTTATTGGTTACTAATGGTTACTTAAATGTGCAAAGACACTAATAATAAACAAATAGGTTGTTTTGAAGCAAATAGTTTTGACTCAATTTGTCCTCTGAATGATCAATATCATCTGATGAACATATACAGCAACTTGATTTTTCATCTCTACTTTTAATTTTGATATTAACTGGGTAGAATATCGCAATATATCGTGCTATTGTGATAATATCATATCGTGACCAAGTATCATGATACAAATCGTATTGCGAGGTCCTTGCTGATACTCACCCCTATTATTCGTTACAGTTCTGTGATGGTGTACAAATGAATGGATTAAAAAAGAAACAGTCCACCAGAATCGGATCGGAGCGCAGCTTCAGGTGACCTTGGCGTTCAACGCTGTGGTAAATCAACAAAACCTGACGCCGCGACGACGACGCCGCGACGACAACACACCGTCCAGCTTTAATCCTGACAAATTACCTGCCGTGGGTCCTGGTCTAAATCCCTTTTTTTTAAAATCTGGTCCTCCTTGCAAATCATCCGGCTTGCAGAAGGTCCGGGCTCCCCCCCCCCCCCCCCCCAGAGCGCAGATAAGATGCAGAAAGCCTTGGATTATTTCTCCTTGTTCAGACTGAAGCGGAGGTCATGTCAGAGCTGTGCCGTGTGCATTTCTGTGTTTTGTCTTGTAACTGAGCCGGTGGATTCTTCAGATTAGCCTGTTTGCGTCTGTGCGGGGGGGCCGCGAGGCTTCTGCCCCCCCCCCCCCCCCCCCCCCCCCCCCCCCCCCCCCCCCCCCCGTCACCCGTCGTGGCAGTCAGTCGCCAGCGGGGGACGAGCGATAGAGAAATATCAAAGCATATTTATTTGGCGAGATTTGAGAACATTATCCGGAGGAGGACTGTCCTAGAAGAGGGAACTTGCTTTCTCTGCGGGTAATTCTCCCTGAAGGAAAATGCAAAGCTTATTAGCAGTAACCCTTTACATCACTGAGGACTGGTTCTTAGTTCACAGCCACCCAGTGGTTTCGCTTCTGGAGAGGGTTGTGTTCGTATGTGCAATGGAGAGCATGTGGTTTAAAGGAAAAAAAAAAACTAATTACAGCTGCAGCTTTGAAACTTTGTGGAAAACTTGGCTGGAGAAGGTGTGCGATGCCCTTGGAGTGAAGAGTTATTCTGCATCAGTTTCTCATAAAACGTGCCAAGTATATGAGGCGGTAAAAGAGTGCACGTGACCAGAATATGGCCCACATGCCATATTCTGTCTGAATAACCAGATATCCAAATTAGGGCTGGGCAAGTTAACGAGTTATTATCGCGTTAACGCATTAATTTATTAACGCCGACATTTATTTTATCGCACGTTAATGCATGTTGTTCACATGCTTTTGTTTTGAAAAATCTGTTACTGGCTGCTGCGGAACCGGAAGAGAATTGGCAGGTAAACGTAAGGAAAAGCTAAAACAGACATGGAGAACGGTAAAATCTTGCCATCTTCCTTATCCGGTGTCAGACGCAGCTCTGCAACGAGTCTTCAGCGTTCTTCAGGTTGTTGTTAGCTGGAGTGACCTGCGGTAGTTTAATACAATATCGTAGCGTATGTAAGTGTCACTCAGTGCGTTTACATGGGAAGTTTAGTTCCTCTTTAATTCAGAATTAAAGTTAAAGCCGAATAAAAGTTACCATGTAAACACTTAATTCCATATGAAAATGTCAATTCCGAATTAACTTAATTCCGAAGTAAGTGGCTGGTTTATTCCCATTTTAATTCCGCATTAATTAATTCCGTGGTCATGTATACACTCATTCCTCTTCCCGTCTTTCTGCGCATGCTCGTTCTCTTGCCCGTCTGTCGCGATGACGCTTATATTCCGCCAGCACGCAGTAAACGGTGTTCAAGAGCAGAGACGATTATTTAATAAATAGCTTGGAGGAACTGGAAATAATTAAAAGAACAGATGGCAGGAAACATAAAAACTGTGAGCTTTTCAAAGCGGCCAGGTTAAATGAAGGAGGTTTCGCAGATAGAGACGCCACCCAGGTCAAAAATAAGTGAAATGTTGTTGCTAACCAGTTAGCTAAGTTTGTTTTCTTCCGGTAGATGTAAAAGACGTCCCCCCCCCCCCCATCCAATCAGAAACCCTTCCCAACCCCCAGACCTAAAGCGGAGTTGGATAAAGCCGAACTAACGTGTTTTACATGTAAACCTTAATTCGGAATTACTATTTCCATGTAAACTCAAAGGAAAATAGTTTAATTCGGAATTATTTAATTCCTAATTATTAATTCGAATTAAAAAACATCATGTAACCGCAGCCACTGTATCCAAATTAGGGCTGGGCAAGTTAACGGCGACATTTATTTTTATCGCGCGTTAACGCATGTTGTTTACATGCTTTTGTTTTGAAAAGTCTGTTACTGGCTGCTGCAGAACCAGAAGACAATTATCAGGTAAACATAACGAAAAGCTAAAACAGACATGGAGAACGGTAAAAATCAGTGAACTTTACAGTTCGGGTAGCAACTCAGGTAGCAATATTAACGATTCTGTCTAAAAAAAAAATTCTGGACTGCAACAAAACTTTGTGGTCATTCCTCCATGTTCCATCAGATCTGCTCCATGTGTTCACTGTCCTGCTGTTCTCTAGCTGGTTACTGCAGTGCGGCTCCATCTAGTGGCACAGATGTGTAATGACAACAGAAAGTCCAGTCCTCCATTATAAAACTAAATTCAGTTCTGTGGCCTGTTTTTTAATTTCATATTTTGATACAAGTCTAAAATTGAAATATAAAAAAAAACAGGCATTTTTTTTTTCGTTTTTTTGTGCTAAATTAAAAAACGAAAGCATACTTGGTTAGTGTCGTTGCAGTTGTGATGCAAGTAAATACGTGAATGGATTTATATGCATTTTATTATCATTTGCACGTAACCCCAACTTTTGATAGAAGCGACGCTGCAATCGCTACGTACCGAACCTGAACGACCAGCGACACCGAGGACGCGTAGGCGTTGGAAATACCCGTTTCCCCCAACGGGCTCCCATCTTCCTTATCCGGTGTCAGATGCAGCTCTGCAACGAGTCTTCAGCGTTCTTCAGGTTGTTGTTAGCTGGAGTGACCTGCGGTAACATGATACGATATCGTAGCGCATGTAAGTGTCATTGTAATACTTCTACAGTACTTCGGCTACCGCCGACCCGATCCTGTACTGAAGCTCAAGGGCTCAAAAAACAGTTTTTCAGGCCGCAGCCAGCTTCTAGATTTATCTGCAGATTTATCTACAGGACCTCATTGTCCAGGCGTCAGATCTGTACCTGCTCTTTTGTTCACTAACTCTCATGAGAGCTGATACAATTATAACGCGCGAGCCGCTGCCACCTGAACGCCTCCCATTGTCTGGCCCGTCGCCACTTGACGCTCGAGGACCGGGACGTTTCCGTCCTACACGGACCAACAGGCCTGGCCCCAGCAAAAAGTGTAAAGCGGTCTTGAAGCAGCTGACAGCATTAATCACAGACGACGCACATGATCGGTGGTCTGCTATTGTTGAGGCAGCTGTCTCATTACGCTCAGTCTTGCACTAATGACTGAACTCTTTAGCAGCTCATTGCCAATCACTAACACACGCAGACACGTGGTGAAAGATGCATGTGTAAGGATTGATTTGTAAGGATTTTTTATTTTATTTTTGACCATTAACAGCAGACTGAAGCCTGGTTTATGCTCAGAAATTAGGTCGTCTGTGTGTGTGCCGCAGATAATGTAGAGATGCCCCCCCCCCACCCTCCGCAGACACTTTAGTGCACCTCCGCAATTGTAGATGACCGCTAGGGGTGTTAAAAAAAAAAACTGATTTGGCCGGCACAGTGGCACAGTGGTTAGGGCAGGCGGCCATATACAGAGGCTACAGTCCTCGTGCGGCTGGTCGTGAGTTCGATTCCCGGCTCGGCGACTCTTTCCCGCATGTCTTCCCCATTCTCTCTGCCCCCCTTCCTGTCTCTCTACTTTCAATAAAGGCCACTAGAGCCAAAAAAATCTTAAAAAAAAAAAAAAAAAAAAAAAAAAACTGATTTGGCAATATATCATGATTTTCAGCTGGCAATATAATATCGATTTTTCCGCTCCTAATATCGATTTTTTTTTATTGCTGTCAGTATGTTGTAATGGTTACTTAAATGTGAAAAAACACTAATAATAAACAATAAATAGGTTGTTTTGACTCAATTTGTCCTCTGAATGATCAATATCATCTGATGAACATATACAGCAACTTGATTTTTCATCTCTACTTTTAATTTTGATATTAACTGGGCAGAATATCGCAATATATCGTGATATCATCGTATCGTGACCAAAGTATCATGATACATATTGTATTGCGAGGTCCTTGCCAATACTCACCCTTAGTGACCGCAGAGAGTCTCGCAAGGAAGGCCTCTGATTGGTCAATTCTACATCCACGTCATCCAAGAAATGAGGAAGTATCCACATCTGTACGATTCTGGTTCTCCACGCTACAAAGACAGCACATATTCTAGTAATTCATGGAGGGAGATAGCGATGAATGTGGGTCTGGATACGGCCGAGACGGTGAGGAAGTGGAAAAACGCAAGAAATAAGATTTAGCTAGGTTCGTGATTGTCCCTCTTGTGTTGAGGCGTGGAAGATCGCGCTTCAAAATTGGGCATAAATCAAAAATAACCGCGGCACACCTGCGACAAGCTAACTGCGACGCATTGAGGGGCGGGGGATGGAGCGTGATGCTCACTGGGCCGCACAGAGAAATAGAAGATTTTACGCTGCATGATCTAACAGACCCAGAGAATTTTTTTGAGTTGCAATAAAAGTGAAATAACTCGACTGAATGGCCATCAAAATCGCACAACGTAGGACCTTTTTAAACTTTAACCGAACGTAAAAGTCATTAAAGGGAAGATAGAAAACTGATAGTTGTTGCCATGGACTCCTTTAGTCTGGCTGGATGGACTCTGGGGAAGGGTTGTCAGGTTACGGCTGCAGGGGCGTAAACGTAAAGAGGCGTCAGTATGTGCGGCGTCCTGATGAATTTGTCAGAGGAGGACCTGGACCGCCGCTCGGGAGCTGGATGCCAATCAGCCTATTGACCCATTTTGTGTTTTTTTTTTTTTTTTTCTTTTACCCGGCGGAGGCGTCCTCGCCAGCATCAGTCTGTGTGAAATATTCCTCTCCTTGGCCGAGAGTCAGACTTGTCCTCACCCTCGGCGCTGTCTGTCTCGCTAAGAGAGATGAACAGGCCCGAGAGTGATGGTGTGAAAATAGCTGACGGAAGACTTCACGGCCATTTCTCAAGCTCCGGACTGTAATAGCAGGTGGCCCGGCGTTCGCAGAACACGGAGTACTCTCCTTACTTTGTTTTACAGGCTTTTATCCGTAAAGCGCCCCGTCAGTCCTTCAGGAAATTGCTTCTGTGTCGTGTTTTTAGGTATTTCAGGTCCATTTTACGGTGCGTTTTACAACACCGCCAGGTTCCTTTTGTCCTTCCGGGGAGACTCCAGCTGATACCGAATGATTTCTGCTCTCTGCCCTGCTGTTGCCTCAGTTTTCTTGTATTTCCCATCGCGCTTTAAAGTGGATTTTAAAGCTCTTCATTAGTTTATTCTCAAAGCGATGTGGAATCATAATGAGAGGAAAGGTTTGTTACTGATCCTTTTGAACGAAGCAGCTCCGTTCAAAAGAAGAGAAACTGAATTCGGAGATGTTGGATTCTGCTCACTTTAAAATGCAATACATAATCTGTTCAAGGTATGAAAATAAACCGACCTACATGTCTCAATTACATGTGTGGGTTGGCTCTGCAGCCGCTTGTAACTCAGTCAAGCTGATCCTCATCAGAAGCCTGACGGTTTTACTCGTCAGTTTGTTTGCATGCTGTCAAAGTGAGCGATGCTGTTTAAACCTTACACATTTAGACCATCACTTTAACTCTTTGTTTGTGGTTGACTAAGGGTGAATTCCAGTTCCTCTTTTAACCCTCAAGCTCCACCCCCGCCCTCAACCCTCAATTTTTGGCCCTCAATCTCAAACCTCGAAAGTAAGTGTAAGGGCTAGCTTGTGACTTAGAAATGGGACACCCCTTGAGTGCAGTTACGTCATCAGACTGAAATGTATCAGAGCCCGTGTTGTCTCTGTATTTCCTGAAATAACACAGGGATAACATTGAAAAGAGCGCTGTATATTCTCTAAATAATATTAGCAAATAGCACAAAAGAGGATACATTATTCAGTCTTCCGTCGCTACACAACAAGGTATACAAGTAACGTGAAGCCGGCCGGGACCGCGGGTCCGGCAGCAAACATCGCAAAGTAAAAAAATAAATGTTACGCAACAAAGACAATAAGATGGTTTCGTAACATTTATATCTTTAAGAACTACGAAGATACTTACATTTGTAGCTAGCTTTTTTTCTCGCCATCCTTTTCGAAGATGTCTTGACTAAATTACCCAATGTCTTCTGGGTAGCCCTTACTCCCAAGGGTGGTGCCGGAGAATCTCAATTTTGAGGGCGATACAGCCCTCAAACTTCTCCCTCAATTTGACGTTCTTAGAATCTGGACAGCACTTGCACTTAGCGGGAGTGTGAATTTTTGAGATTGAGAGTTGAGATTGAGGGTTAAGGGAGGAATTGGAATTGACCCTATATAGAGGGATGGAAAACAACCACATATAGTCATGATGTCTGCAAGTGCCTCCAGTCACTGAAAAAGCGAGTGGAGATACGCAAAGCGCACAAACCAATAGAAACCTGACCAGGTTCACCAGTGTTTCACTGCTTCCCGGACGAGCCCCCAATTGTCACGACCCGGCTCAAGGCCGTGACAAGAGTGAGGGAGGCGGCACAAAATAGTCGGTACCAACAGTATAGGTTTATCTTAAAAAAACAATCGCACCAACCAACACCAACACAAGTCAAACCATCTGCCATCCACGGTCCTGCCAACTGGTCCCACAGCCCATCTGCAGACCCTAGAACGCCAGCAGTGATCCAGAGCTGTGAGAACCGCAACCTGGTGGCAGCAAACAGGCAGCCACATGGGATCAGCTCCCCGGAGCAGCCCTCATCACACCCAAAATAGCAAAATGCCACCACCTGGTGTGCAGGTGGAGGAGTCTTCACACGATGCAAAGAGAAGGAACAGTGACCTTGGTTTTAGTTGAATTTAGAAGTCCGTGCATTTATGTACAACCCTAATTCCAAGTTGGGACACTGTGTGAAACGTACATTTTGAAATATTTTATTCCCTGCAGAACATAAATAACACATCACATTTTGAAAACGAGACGTTTCACCATCTCGTGGAAAACATTAGCTCAGCAACACGTCTCTGAAAAGTTGGAACAGGAGCAACAAAGTTGGTCCTTTTATGCAACGGCATCGGGATTCAGATGCAGGTGGACTGCTGCACTGTCAAAACCAGACACGTGAGTCGTGTCGGGGGAGAAGTTTGGAAAGCTGCCTCCTCCGGAGTTCATGCGTGGTGATGCAGGAAATTATGACAGTGATTGTTCCTTGAAAGCCCGTCTACCAGTTCCTGACAGACACCTGCCTCAGGTGAGATATCAGACACCAAAAACTAGACTGCTGTATAGAACTTTGTCATTACGATGCACACATTAGTGTTGCAGACGAAAAGAAATGACGTGCCTGAATGTGGTAGAGCATGCCGGTGAAAGTTAATTCCAGAAACTAATGTTTTTATTTGCTGCAGTAATCAAGAGTTCAGAAGTCTGTTGTTGAGCAGCTTCCTGCAACAAGCCCCTGATAGTTTCTTTATCTTTTCCCAGATGGCAGCAGCTTGAACAGTCTATGGAGAAGGTGGGGGTGGGGGGGGTGCGGTTTAGAGCTTAGCGATTTTATTGACTCTGCGATATATATCGATATTCTAAGCTTCTTTCAAAACCCCCGTGTCCCACCTTTAAAAGCTTGCAAGCAACAATTTACACTGTTTAAATAAATGAAACTATTTTTCTCAACAAATCTTTTATTCATTTTGTCCAGCATTTGCAAGCTGCCTGTCAGCCATATAATGTGTACATTGATGCTTTCAGTTTCAATTAATTCAAAAAAAGTCATTGGAACACTCACAAGATGTCACCAAAAACACTTTGTCCCTTTGAAATCTTTCGGAAAATGATGTAAATGTATTGTAAGATGAATTATTGATATATATCATATCAGTGAGCTGAAATATTGTGTATCGTATCGTGAGATTAGTGAATCGCTACAGCCCTAGTGGGGTCCCCGAGTGTATTCACGGTCTCGTTCCAGCGGTGACTCTGAACCAGTTCCTGGTCCAAGGGCGGGGTCGATCCGTCGACCCTCTCAGCTGCCCTCATTACCCTCTGCAGTCTTTTCGTCCATCACGTTGCCATATATGAGGATGGTCTCACCTGCGCCTCTCTTTAATGCTGCGAGGACGCCAGTGGGGGGCGTGGCAGCTCTCAGAGACCCTGCTGGGACCCATTTCTCAGTAACCTTGGAGCTCTTGGTCCATGTGAGGTCGCCAACGCACTTAATGATAGCCACTACCTTCACTGTACAGCCACTGATGCTGAGGAAGTCAATGATCATCATTTATTTTTTATTACGCCGGCGTCAGCTATTGATTCCAATAAGGAGCTAAATGCTGTAGATAAATATTTCACTACATATCTCGTCATATTGCCATCCGAACTCTTTAGTCTCAGATTTCTTTTTCTTTTTGTGTGTGTGTGTTAGAAACAATTCAAACCGAGTCACACCAGGTTTGTGACCTACAGTCATGGAAAAAATTATTAGACCACCCTTGTTTTCTTCAGTTTCTTGTTCATTTTAATGCCTGGTACAACTAAAGGTACATTTGTTTGGACAAACATAACGATAACCACAAAGATTGCTCATAAGAGTTTTATTTAAGAGCTGATATCTTACCATTTTCCATGGTTTTCTTGATTATAACCTAAATCACTTAAGTTTTTACATCAATAGCCATGGCGTTGTACTGCCAAAAACACTGCTTTTATGCATTCAGTGTTTTCTTTTCTGTCTGTTTTAGTCACATGATGACGTTTAGTGGTACCAGGTATTAAAATGAACAAGAAAGTGAAGAAAAAATGGTGGTCTAATAATTTTTTCCATGACTGTATATAATTATATTTACAGAGTTATTATTTGTGTTTGCACTGGAAAAATACTGAAAGCATGAAGTAAAACAAATCAGGTAGTGTCCTGCATGACATAGCCGTGTTCATTTGTAAAGCGCCTAGAGACAATTGTCATTGTAACAGATGCTATACAAATAAAATTGAATTGAATTGAATTGAATTTGTTTTTCTGTTGTCTGATTAAAAAGCCATCGGGCCAATTGTTTGCCCTTTTTGTCTATTTTAATCAACGATAGGTGGATTCATATCAGTGTGGGTTACTGAACCTACAGCTGTCTTAGCTGCAGTTCCTTCTTCCTTTTTAAAGGTAGGGTAAGGGATTTCTGGATGACATCACATTCTGTTGACGTGCTAGCTGGAATGGTGTTTTTTTTTCAGTTTAAGGGGCCAGGATTGTGAGATGATGAGAAGAAATGTGACAAAAACGGTTCAAGGTCAGAAATCACATAGAATCGCTTATCCTACCTTTAAATGTGACCAGTTTCTGATTGCCATTGCCAGCAGCGTGCCCACCATCAGCCTTCAGCCTCGTCCCGGTGCTTAAAGCCTCCTCCAGCTACCTCACGTCATTCAGAGCGATATCGCTGCGTCTAATTGCTTCTTTAAGTCTTGATTGCGTTAAGTGGAAAGTAGCTGTAACGTGTTTGCGGTTTAAGGAGTCGTCGTCTCCATTGCAGTTAATGTGAGAAGCGTCAATCGGAAAATGATCCGCCGTTCTCTAAGCATGACTTATAACAGGGAGGAAATTAATGTATGAAGGTTAAACGCGCTGTCAAATTAAACGGGAGCTCTGGAGCATTCTCGAGTAAAGGGTTGCACATTTACCAGACTGTATGGGAGGGTTATATTTTTACAGGTAGCTTTGCAAAACAGTTTTCCCTTTTAATATTGCGAGTTTGTTTGATTATATTTTATTTTATCCAGGTTGTAATGTTGTGGCATTGTGTAGCACTCTTTTTTTTTTTATTGCTTGTGTGGTCCACACTCATGTCGGTTACTTGATGTCATTGAATGCTGCCCAAAACCCGGCCATTTTTCTATCAAAGTAGAAAGCGCTTTCATGATGATACTTGCAATACTTTGGTTTTTCTATAATAAAAAGCTGATAGTACAGGTTCCTATAAAACAGTCTTCGTCATAATCCAAGATGGCTCCTAAGTGGTTTCGTTGGAAAGCGTCACATCAAGCTCGACTTGAGGCTTTAACCATCTCTCTGCAGCTCCTCCTGCTGTGTCGACTCTGGCGCCTCTAGTCTGGTGGTAGATGAAACAAAACTAATAAAACTGTCACACAAATGTAGTTCTCAGAATTACTCACCATTTGTTGACATCTACAGTGGTTTGATTATAAGTCAAACTGCATCATGTGTAAATCAAAGATCACTTTAAGTTTTATAAAACTTAAATTCCTCCATATATGAAGTTTTTTTTTCTTCTTTTGGTTGGTCAGCGCTAACGTGTTGTCCGTTTACTTTTTTTCACAGAGTTTCCTTGGATTCTTTGTCGGCCCGACTGAATTCATTACTCGAGCGTCTGATGAAGTTGCACCGGCTCCATTTTTACCCTGGTAGGTTGGAGATAATGGCCCCGATCATACACTTCCTGCTAGCCGCTACCCACTAACCGCTACTCGCAAATTGCGGGTTTAGGAACCTCCGCTAACCGCTAATGTAATCTTCCGCTCCTTAAAGCCGCTACCCATTATGCCGACTTCCTTACTCACATTGTAGGTGTGGCAATGGCCGTGTCTTTTGCCCTTTCCGCAAACTTGGTATCGCGCGTCCAAATGGCATCAATGTGCGTCCACCTGGTCACATGTGGAAGTGCACAAACAGGCTCTACGTCTTGAATTAACTCTTGTATAAAAAGCGTGATTTGACCTCAGTTGAACCCCTGAGAAAATAGCAGAGATCGTCTTAAACGGCTTGCTCGCCAGTTAAACCATAGACGACCAGAGCGTGTTTACTGGGAGGACACCGACTATCTGGGACTTTCAGGTAGCTGATAGGAATTGTCTGTGTAAAAATATTTATATCATATATAACATATATTTATATGTTATCAGTGCAGAGGAGGAGGAGGAAGCTCTACAGCAGAGTCCCAGACAAGCTGCACATGAGAGCTGCTCTGATCTTGATGAAAAGACGCTACATAGCGGTTAGCGGGTAGCGCAACCTGCTCTTAAAGGCAATGGCTACTGACGCACTGATTGGTTTAACAGGTGGAACACCCTAACCACTGCCTATACATAATGTAGCAGGTAGCGCAGGTGGGATAGCGGGTTTAGCAAGGTGAAAGATTGCGTTCTTTGCGGGGGAACGCCCCTCCTGCTACCCGCTATCCCTAAATAACGGCTTTAGGAGATTTGGCGGTAGATCGGTGTGTAGTTAAAGGGGAGGGATTTCAGCTGGTTATTATGGCTCACGTTCGCACTGGCGCCATCTAGCTCGGCCCAGAGGAGCTGCGGTCCACTTGGGTCGGTGTGACCACGACGACCGCACTCTGGTGTTCACGAAAACATCGAACTCTGCTGCGGTTTGTTTGAGGTGTGAAGGTTCCACTGCACAGCACGTGGTTGATCCAAAGAGGCTTCCGTAGTCCGCTGGGTGGTGCATTGTGGGTTGTGAAGGAGCATGATACAATGGCGAAATAAGGTAACGCTATCAGCCGCTTCGTTTTCAAGCTGTTCAGCTCGTCAGGAGCGGCACAAACAGATAATATGGAGGGAAAATGGCCGACTCTAGTTGATCCAAGGCCAGGCCAATGAGAGCGGTGTAAGTGCGGTTCAGGTCCTGTTGTTGGAAAAGCAGCCCGTGCTTGTCGCGGATATCTAATTACATCACCCCTTCCTGCCAAGTTTCTTATAAAACTGGAGCTTTGTCTTTGACAAACCTGTGCCGTGGAGAGGCTGCTGAAACACCTCCTCATCAGCGTGACTCTGCTCTCAGGATGCGTTCGCTGCAGCAACAGAAAAGACGTCTTCCCGGGTTGCAGCGCGCCAGGAAGCGGCTTTATTTACCGCAGCGCCATCGTCACCGAAGAGCGAGGCGCAGACCTGTCTGTTATCTAAAGATCACTTAACCTCACCTTCAGGATGCTCATCCTTGCAAAATGAAAAGTTGGTCGCCCCGCTGTTGCAGAGTTGTTAAATAATCCTCATTTGCATAGTTTTCAGTAAACAGCCCTGCCACAGATTAGCGTAATTAGTGTCAATTAGGTGTCAGTGCCGTTTGAAGTTTTGGCCGCGCGGCTCAGCTTTTGCCTCGTTTTAAACCTCCCGGATCTTTATTTAAATCTGGAGATGGAGATCGGAGCCTCCGGCAGCTGAAATCACAGCGTTCGCTGCTTTGATCTGCTTTGAAGATTTCAGCTTCTCGCCGCGGCGGTGTTTTCATCCGCTGATTTGTTTCTCCATCTGGCTCCTGGACTCTGTGTGACCTTCGATGGCACCTGATGGGAAAACTGCGTCAGCAGCGGCGGCGGTGGCGGCGGCGTGGATGGAGGTGTGTTGAGAGGTGCAGGGAGTTGCACTGATTGATCATCTTGCTTCAAAGATGTGTTCTGCAGGGGAAGCTCCGAGCCCCGGCATCTAAGTTGGTGCAGCTGTGACTCTTAGTACCTGAATGCATCACCGTGGACCGAGCACCCCTCCCCGTGATGTTGGCGCCCCCCTAGAATGACGGCAGATGGGGAACCTTTTCCATCGTTCTTACCACCGTGCCCCACTGGGAGCGCTGCAGTCTTGCTGGCTCCTCTGTGCCACCTCAGGTCCCACCAGGAGCATTTTCACCTGGATTTCTGAGACGATGAGTTTACCTGAGTGTTCTGAGATCACACAAGAGTCACATTGGGTGCGTTTACATGGGAAGTTTAATTCCTCTTTAATTCAGAATTAAAGTTAAAGCCGAATAAAAGTTACCATGTAAACACTTAATTCCATATGAAAATGTCAATTCCGGATTAACTTAATTCCGAAGTAAGTGGCTGGTTTATTCCCATTTTAATTCCGCATTAAGTAATTCCGCGGTCATGTAAACACTCATTCCTCTTTAAATTAATTCCCGTCTTTCTGCGCATGCTCGTTCTCTTACCCATCTGTCGCGATGACGCTTATATTCCGGCAACACGCAGTAAACGGTGTTCAAGAGCAGAGACGATTTATTTAATAAATAGCTTGGAGGAACTGGAAATAATTAAAAGAACAGATGGCAGGAAACATAAAAATTTGTGAGCTTTTCAAAGCGGCCAGGTTAAATGAAGGAGGTTTCACAGATAGAGACGCCACCCAGGTCAAAAATAAGTGAAATGTTGTTGCTAACCAGTTAGCTAAGTTTGTTTTCTTCCGGTAGACGTAAAGACGTCCGCCCCCCCCATCCAATCAGAACCCTTCCCAACCCCCAGACCTTAAGCAGAATTGGATAAAGCCGAACTAACGTGTTTTCCATGTAAACCCTAATTCGGAATTACTATTTCCATGTAAACTCGAGGGAAAATAGTTTAATACGGAATTATTTAATTTCTAATTTTAATTCCGAATTAAAAAACATCATGTAACCGCAGCCATTGTAATCTTGTTGTAAGACACCAGTCTTTTCTGCTTTTATACCCGTGGAAAAGATGACTGGCGTCAAATAAAATGTGTTTGTTGATGTCTACATGGTACAAGCACATGGTTGAAATTAGGGGTGTGAAAAAAAATCGATTTGGCAATATATCGCGATTTTTGGCCACCCAATATAATATCGATTTTTCAGCTCCTAATATCGATTCATTAGGAAAATACTTAAATGTGCAAAAACAGTAATAATAAAAAATAAATAGGTTGTTTTGAAGCAAATAGTTTTGACTCAATTTGTCCTCTGAATGATCAATATCATCTGATGAACATATACAGCAACTTGATTTTTCATCTCTACTATTAATTTTGATATTAACTGGGTAGAATATCGCAATATATCGTGATATTGTGATAATATTGTATCGTGACCCAAGTATCATGATACATATCGTATTGCGAGGTTTTGCCAATACTCACGCCTAGTTGAAATTAGGGATTAGTCGTCTAAACGATTAACCGTCCGCCCACTTACTAGTCGGCACCAGAAATATTAGTCGTTTAAACCAATTTGTGTTTTATTCATGTACAAGGCTGCTTAACTGTCATACAGCCGCCCGCCACTAGTAGGGGCTACAGAGCCGTCAGACAGCAGTCCCCCCTCTCCACAGCAACGCTCGAGTAGACTGGAGTTTTAAAACGGCACGGTGGGAAGATGGTCTCGCAAAACCAGCGCGGTTTGGCGGAACTTTAATCTAGAAAATGAAAACAAGGTAGCATGTAGACTGTGTCAGAAACAACTGGCATACAATCACTCGACTGGAGCAATGCACAACCACATTCAACTCAAGCATTTGGATGTTAATCTGCACGAGACGACGGCTGCTAATGCTAGCGGTGCTAGCCACACTCAGGCCGATTTGACATTGTTTACCCGGAGACGGTGTTCTCCCGTCCGGTCTGAGAGAGGGATAACGCAGCTCATCACGATAATGACTTTCACAAGATGCTTCCACTTAACTTTGTGGAAGGTAAAGGCTTCAGGAAGCTAATGTTGCTGTTTCGATGTTTCAATAAATTGTGCTAAATTTTCACTGTTTTCTGAGTGTTTTCCTTTTTTTTTTTAGACTAGTCGACTAGTCTTAATTAAAATATTCGTTTAGTCGACAGGGAAATTAGTCGCCAGGAACATCCCTAGTTGAAATCTCTTCTTAACCCCTCAGAGCTGTTCATCCTCAGCCTCCACGGGTCGACAGGATGTTGATGTACGAGTTGGGGCCTGCCACTGGGCTTTTATTTTGAAAAATGCTGGATCACCATAATTTCCTTGGAGTCTTGCACAGAGCTGACACGGTCCTTTTATGATGCTGGGCTTGTTGGAAATGGCCTCACAGAGGCTGGTGTCATGGCAGCAGTTTATCACCACATTACTACGGTATATTACCACTGTACTTGTTAGGGACAGGCTCATGGCGGCCTGATCCATTAGGGCCTCGTCCCAGATAAGGAGACATTTGTGTTCTCCTTGATGTATCTCAGTCTGGGGGGAAAAAAGTTCTTCCGTTGAAAGATTTTGTATTTGGAGAATGACACCAAGTACCAGGAGAGATGTAGCGAATGGGCATCCTCCCAACAGTGCAGGAGTTCGTTTGGCGCCTGGCCCATCGACGCCGTCCGACTCCTTGAGCTGGAAACAGCTCTATTGTGTCCTGCAGTGGTCGGCTGCATCTATCGGGCGTCTATCGGGGGGGCCCATCTGCTGTGCCGTCGCACAAAGACACATCCGACACACTGGAAAAGTACCTCTGAGGACAACAACGGGCAATTATTATCAGTGTGTCTGCAGGTGTTTAATATTTGTCTATGAAATTCAGGAAAACGACCTGTTTTGATTATCGACAGTGATGTGTCGTCGTTGGTGTCCAGTTTGTTTTAATGCTGCTGGACAGACGTCCTGTGATGTCACCACACAGGTTTTCTGAAGAGCGACCGCCTTCCATTAATTTCGAGCGAATCTGTCCACCCATCCCCATTACCGTTGTCACTCCGAAGCACCTGACGGAGCTAAAAAAAGGAATCTGTCAGGGCTCTGATTGAACTCCACCTGGGACTCTCAGTTAGCTAGCACCCGCTAACTGACTGCAGCCTGAGAGGCTCCCTGGAACCGGGTCCCAGTGGAGGTCTGGGAAACCGTTAACGGACCGGTTCATAAGACTGGAAAGCTCCAAGCTAACCTGGAGATGTGGGTCGGCTGGTGGCGGACAAGCTAGAGGTCGTCCTCCGGTGAGGCCCAGTAGCGGCCTTTTTCTTTTTCAGCTTCGTCCCAAGACCCTTTCAGGCCAACCCAGAACCGGTGACAGCGGTCTGTACATGCATCTACCAGTATCAGCTATCTGTGAAGTAGGAGTTTCTTCGCTCAAGATTCGCTGGTCATTTCAGGATTTCTGCATTTCCTGGTTCACCTGAAGCCTTAGAGATGACATGTAACGCAGTGGCCCCCAAACCTTTTTTGCTTAACGGACCGGTTTAATGTCAGGCAATATTTTCACGCACCGGTCCGTGACATGTGTCGCAGATAAATACAACAAAAAAAAAAAAATATGACCGGCATAAAAACTGTGGTATTTTCTATATATTATAATATTATAATCGTAACAACAGAACATCGGTAACATCGTCTCCACGCAAAGACTTTCTGAAGACGTTTGTTTTTTACTCATTTTGCCAGTTTGGGGGTTTAAACACATCACTTGACCGAGACGCGAGTCTGGACGTCTTGTCATGTGTCGAGAGTCATGGATGGAGAGAATTGCGTCATTTTTCAAAATTAAACATCATTTAGACTCATATAATCTCAGATAATAAATCAAATGCTAATAATGGAATTAGTTAAATTGTTTTTTTATCACAGACAAAAACGTTGCTGACAAATGACGCGTCACACAAACACCGGTGACACTCTGATGAAGGCGGAAGTACACGCCGAAACATGTCAGGTAAATAAACAACCTAAAACGTTTTTGTCTGTGATAAAAGAACAATTTAACTAATGGATAAGTGAAGACAAAATGAACTTAGTACAGCTAATAATGGAAGTTTTTTTTTAATTCTCTGAGGCCCGGTATCAAATAACCCACGGAACTAGGGGCGAGTATTGGCAAGGACCTCGCAATACGATATGTATCATGATACGATCACGATACAATACTATCACGGTATCGCAATATCACGATATATTGCTATATTCTACCCAGTTAATATCAAAATTAAAAGTAGAGATGAAAAATCAAGTTGCTGTATATGTTCATCAGATGATATTGATCATTCAGAGGACAAATTGAGTCAAATCTATTTGCTTCAAAACAACCTATTTATTGTTTATTATTAGTGGTTTGCACATTTAATAAATGAATAAAATAAAATAAATAGAATAAAATTTTCTTAAAAAAAAATCGATATTAGGAGCTGAAATATCGATATTATATTGGGTGGCCGAAAATTGCGATATATTGCCCCAAATCGATTTTTTTTTTCACACCCCTACCACGTACCCCAACCCCCGGGCATTTAAGGGATTCTGTTTCGTCTCACTGAGGTCTTTGTGTTTCTCTCCATTTTTTTAAAATCTCGTTTAATGGTTTTTGATGGTTTTGAGGCTGATGCTTTTCTCATATCTTTCTTAGCGTCTCGCTTGGAGGTTCATGCTATTTTTTTTTCATCTTTTTGCTGTAATTTCGCCCCAACCTTCAATCTTTCTGCCACTCAGTCATTGTTTATCGGTGGTTTTTGGTCTTCTCGTGCCAAATTCTGTCCATCTTTTTGGCTTCACCACCGTATGTCGCTCCATTCGTGTCTTTTACAATCATTCTGCCTCTGTGGATCTTTGTTTCATCTCTTTGATCATTCTAGGGCTGAATGTGAAGTGCAACTTTTTTCCAAGTATTTTGTGTCTGAAGGAACTATGCGCTACCATCACGGTGACCCTTCAGGTCCACGGCGTTGTCCTCAAGCAAAATGTCCACATTTAAAGGTCTGAGAATGTAAAACCGGTCCTCACAGAGATGGACATCATGAACTAGAAAGCACACACACCCGCAGCAGAGTCCCAACATTTCTCAAGGACGTCGCGCTCTTCGTCCTCCTCGTCGGCGCCGTTAACGTGAAATGTGTGTGCGAGAAATGAGCCGTGGTTTACGTTAATTGATGAGTTCTGGATTAGCCCGTTTTAAAAAGCGGTTGGTTGCCCTCTAACCTCAGCAGCTCCTGCAGGACTGCCGCGCCGCCGTTAAACGTTCTCCAGAGGAGGTTTTGACTCCGGTCCAAAGCTTGAATGGGCGCGAGAGCGTTGACGCGCCGGCTTTGTGCGAGACTCCCATGGTGCCTCGGGGTCTGACCGGAGGAAATAAAAGAAAAAAGAAAAAACAACAAAAAACAGGTTAATTAAGATTATGAATAACAGCTGTGCCATAGAAGCATCTTAAAAAAATGATGTTTCTTCTGGCCGTTGTCCCTTGTTGTTCAGATGAACATATTTGGGGTATGTGTGTGTTCCAGATGCACATCTGGATGAGTTGATTACATATAAGAGGATGAAACCGGGGATTTTCATAAGATTCAGAGTCAGTTAGTTTGCTCTGAAACGCTGGACATCGATTTCGAGACCAAACCCTGGCGACCAGAGGTCGGTTCCTGCTGTATGTGGGACGTCATCACGGTTTGTTATTTTCTGTATGTCCACCCTTGTCTTGTGGAATCACCACAAACTCTCAGGCTTCATGGGGGGGGCTTCATCTTCTATCGTCCTCATACAAGCATTTTACAAAGTTCCTTTCTCTGATGAAGTCCTCTCCCAGCTTTTTTCTTTTTTTTGGGGAAATCTGACGAATCGGTTGAAGAGGAAAAGGCGATTGCTGCCTTGAGTCCTGTGTCATGCTAACAGTGAAACATCCTGAGACCCTCCATGTTCAGCTTTGCATCATTTCCAAGGAGGATTGGGGGGGGGGCGTGAAAAACATCATCTTAGAATACCGAAGGAGTAAAGTTTTCAAAAAAGTGCTAAATTTATATCAGATGTCAGAAATGTGTGGTGATGACTTTGACGGATGGCCTCACATGAGCTAAACAAGCCCACATCATCACTCCTCCACCACCGTGCTTGATAGTGGGTTTGTGGTGCTTCTGCTGAAACGGGCGTTTCAAACCAAACAACTCCACTTCATCGGTCCAAACAACATTGTTCCAGACGTCTCGTGCTTCCATGCTGTTTGTGGACAGAAGGTGATTTCAGCTGGCAACCCTTCCAAACAAACTGCCTGTTCAGACTTGTTACTGTGCTGTCATGGACTTTATTACGTAACATCCCCAGCGAGACCTGAGATGCAGCTTTTGGGTTTTGCACGTCTCTGAGTAATGCACCTTGGGATAAATTTGCCAGGGACATCCGCTACTGTGAAGATTAACAGCTGTATTGAATATTTTTCCACTTGGGAACAATCTTTCTCTCTGTAGAATGTCGAAACTCCAAATCATTTTTGAAATAGTTTTACAACTGAAAAAAATGTACGTGCTCTTTTATCTGGTGTCAAGAAGAGACTGAAAGCAAAGACCAATAGAAAGTTTAATACAAGGTTTAATATGCCATGTAGAATATATATCTCAACACCACAAAGGTGCTGGAGACAATGCACATAAGACGGTCTCCCTTTTATAACTCTAGAAAGGCGGGGGGGGGGGGGGGGGGGGTCTTGTATTCTTTCGCATAATTCTCCTTTATCTCAAAATCCAGATGATCGGCAGTTTTAAATCACGAGTCCAGACACATGTTGTTGATTGTCTCAGTCCAGGAAGATACAGTCATGGAAAAAATAATTAGACCAGCCTTGTTTTCTTCAGTTTCTTGTTCATTTTAATGCCTGGTACAACTAAAGGTACATTTGTTTGGACAAACATAACGATAACCACAAAGATTGCTCATAAGAGTTTTATTTAAGAGCTGATATCTTACCATTTTCCATGGTTTTCTTGATTATAACCTAAATCACTTAAGTTTTTACATCAATAGCTATGGCGTTGTACTGCCAAAAACACTGCTTTTATGCATTCAGTGTTTTCTTTTCTGTCTGTTTTAGTCACATGATGACGTTTAGTGGTACCAGGTATTAAAATGAACAAGAAAGTGAAGAAAAAATGGTGGTCTAATCATTTTTTCCATGACTGTATGTCATTTAAATGTGTTTATCTGTCCGAGCCACAGTCATAAAAACCTAAAGCTGCAGGAGATTAAAGGTAACACAACCGTCTCCAGGTTGCTGTGCAGCGACAGTTGCTTCTCTAAGCTTATGTCTTTCCCTCTCGGCATTGGATTATTGCACACCGGAACGCTCCAGACGAGCAAACTGCCAGAACATCTGCGTGTCAGACACAGCTGCTGATGATCGGTTCATCAAGTCCCGATGATGAGCAGCACCTGGCTGCAACTTAAATCCCGTGGAAGCAACAAGGGGGAACCAAAGAAACCTGAACCTGGTAATACTGATGGTAAAGACCTCACCAGGTGTTAAAACCAGGTAGCCAGGTGCTGTCAACGCTTCACACCTGCTCCATGAAACAAACGTCCATAATGAAGCATGCGTGAATGTCGTGAGCCGTTACATGCGTCACCGCTGACATTTCACCGCCCCGAACCACCGGAGGGTCCCCACATTCGCAGGCGTCTCCTCCCTGCTGCTTCAGCTCCTTTAATGTTTGGAGCTGAGTGTTTGTATGTGCGGTTATTTTTAACCTCTGGTTGTGTGTAGGTGCTGTGAAGGTTTGTGTGTGTTTTCTGTGGGTTACTCCCAGTGGACCACAGGCATGTTTCTGCTGGTGGAGGCTGGTGCTCGGTTACTCCGCATCATTACTGAACCAGACCTCCTTCCCCCCCCCCCCCAACTATCAAACACTTTTCAACAAAAAGGAAAGAGCCCAAAAACGTTCCTTCCAACTGTCGCTTCTGTCGCTTTGATCCGACTCGTTCCTCAAACGCAGCTCCTGAGTTCTTTCACTGGTCTTTTGTTGTTCTGCGTGTTCAGTCTGAAGGTGTGACAGAAACTGGGTCAGCCAGGTTGCCCTGGTTACAGCTCAGTTGGACCAATAAATCATGTTTTGTTTTGTTTTTTTTTTTTTAACGTTGCAAACTTCACCGTTTTCCCAGCCTTTCAGTGTTGCTCCGTGACCTCTGAAACCTCCGCAGCGGGCGCTTTGTTTTCGACGGGAAAAAGATGCTTCATGGTTGGGCTCTTCATCACGATCCGGACTTATCTGGGAGTCCACAGGTGGGCGACGCTGCTGAGAGGGGGGGGGGCCAGAACACCACTGTGTTCTCCAAATGATTACTGACTCTTAGAAGTGTCTTAGAGGCAATCATTTTATCGTTTTCCTCATTTTCCACCGTAACATCCGTCTTTTAAAATCATGTCTTGGCGACTTGATGACTTTCGCTGGATACCCTGAAGGGACAGCGTGCACACTCCCACCCCCGCTGTCACCAAAAACCATCCGGACTTTGTGGTCCGACCGACGGCGACCGTGACGAAACTCGAGAAAGAGAAGACGAGCGAGAGAGCGAGCAGGAGTAAAGCGTCCCACTGGGGCTTTTTGCGTTGTCCTCGGCGTAACCTCAGGTCCCACTGGGAGCGCTGGAGACGTGGAGCACCGCCCATCTCTACCTGTGGATACCGTGGAGATTAAAAGGATGAGCGTCCCGAGGAGGCGTCCCACGGGATGACCTTCAGCAGTCCTAATTTCAGACCTGAAATGGGGACGGACGGAGGGAGGGAACGCCGCTTGGCGTCGTAGGTTAACACGAGCTAAGCTAAGCTAAAATGGCAAGGTTGGCCATGATCCAGCTAGCCGCCGACATTCCCACTTCTGGTATGAAGTCGATGAGGAAGTAGGTTCTGTTGCAGTTCCTCCACTGACCACTAGGTGCTGGCTCCAAAACAAAACAAATCCTTAAAATGCCTAGATTTACAACAGAAATAAACATATCTGGTGCAAAAAATGGTTTTGGTCTCTATAGTTTGATTTTACATCCATGACAACTGGACAAGTAGGGGGATTTTATTCGCACCGCATCAGCTACAGCTGCGCAATTTATGGCAGCCAACCAATCAAATGGCTGAACGGTGTTTGATTGACTGTTATTGAGCTCCTGACACAAGACCAGACTCATCATTTTAGCTGCTTAGCACTTAGCATCCTCCAGAGCCGTGAACAAAAAGCGAACAGATCACTGGCCATTTTTGTTTTAAAATGGATATGTTTTGTTGCGTTTGTGTATTGTGGTCATTGTACCAACAGACTGCCGAAACTGGCTGTAGACTGACCTGGAAGGGTCAGAGGACGGTTGGCGGGACAAAACGAGTGTTTTGGAACCAGTGTGGTTTGGTTAATTATACCATTTACCAGTTATTAGTTCGCTGGTTATTTGTGACAAAAGCTCCAAGTGAATTCCACGAGCAGGGAGCTTTAATACGTCAAACCCGATTAGCCATCTGAAACGTAACCATCGCTTTTAAAAAGTTTTGAAATACGCTATCGTCCATCCCTACCATTTCTCTGTGTTGCAGTATTTTAGGACAAGTCAAACATTAATTCAATGGATGTTGGAAAATGCATTAAAATGTCTGATTGTCTCAAAATTAACGTCTCGGCTTTTGTGGTGTGCCTGGTGATTTTTGTTGCAGCTGCCAGCGTTGCCGTGCATTCATGCTGCAGATTTGATTTTTTTTTAACCTCGACGCGTTGAAAGTTTGTGAAAAGAAAGAAATCACTTGGAAAATGGAAGAGTATGAAGAATTCATGCAGAAGAAGAAAGGCTTCCAACCTAGAAGGAAGAACGGCAACAAGGCGAGCAGCTGTGTGTCTGGGAATATCGAGCCACAAAGCATTTATGTCAGATCAAAGCTAATCCTCGTCTTTGGGAGAAGGATTCAGTAAAAACCCTGGGCTGCCTCGCTCCCCCAGGGGCAGGTCTCTGCCTTGGTTTCCCGCTGTTACATCTTCCTCACTCGTCTGCAGAGCTATTGGGATTTTTATGCACCTTTTCACAACTTTATGACTCAGTGCAGGGAAACTAGGTCATCTTCAGAGGGCGAAGAGGCGGAAGAAGTGACGGGTCTGGCCTCTGGACTCGGTTGAGGAGGGGGATGTTTTCCCCCGAGGGACGTTCTGCAGAAGGTAGAGGGAGGGAGTAGATAACGCCGGTGAACACAGAGGGATGGGCTCGACAGACTGTGGACTCACTGAAGTGCTTTGTGTGCTGAAGAATTGAAAAGGTATGAGAAATACCTGGTTACCTTGACAGTCTGAAGTGGGAGTGTGTGATAGTTCAAACAGGTTTGCACATCTGTCCCATAAAACACTGCCTTCTTACTTTCAGTCTGCACTTTTACTGCTAGAACTTATGCTCAAATTGCTTTAATGGACTTTAGAGCGTTATAAAATAATTTGTATCAATTATTTGTACAGTGGTACCTCCACTTAGGAAATTAATTGGTTCTGGAAGTAGTTTCGTAACCTGAAAATTGTGTAAGTAGGAGACGGGTTTTCCATGTAAATGCCCTAATCCGTTCCAAGCCCCCCAAAATTCAAACATGATTTTTTATAAATTATAAATGATACATGAAATGACATAATAACCTGTAAGAAAAACATGTTAGAACTAGAAAAGCACTCAGAGAGCGCAGACCTCCGCCAAGGGCAACAATTCAACCATATAGCGATTTACAGATTGCAATAAAATCCGCCTTCTTGGATCAGATCCGGATCAGCTTTTGAAATTTGATAGAGGTTCCCATTGTCAATCCCTGAGTCAAATTTCATGAGTTTTGGGCAATAATTAACGAAGATATTGTGAAACAAAATTTTTGGCCCAATTGACCGCAATGTTATGGAATATTTGAAAGTGATCCAGAATCCAGGATTTCTTCTGGATCACACCCAAAATGAAATCAGTTCTTCCGGGGTTTTTTTTACATTTCTGACAACTCCTGAAAATTTCATCAAAATCCATCCATAACTTTTTTAGTTATCTTGAACACAGACAGACAGACAGATAAACGCTGGCAAAAACATAACCTCCTTGGCGGAGGTAAAAATTGTTCGTTTACCTGGGTTGCTGGGTTACGCTCATACAGACAAGGGGCCCTCCTAGCCAATGGGATGCCAGGAAGATGCTAAGCGGTAGCCAATGGCAGAGCAGCTCGGACGCACCGCTTTCAAACCGAGATACAGAGCTGACAGCTATGTTTACGTTCGGCATACTGTGTTTTTGCCTTTCGTATCCTGAAATTTCTTTCGTAACAAGAGGCAATATTTTCCCGTTGAGGCGTTTCGTAACCTGAAAACTTCGTATGTAGAGACGTTCATAAGTAGAGGTACTACTGGATTTCTTGACCAAAAAACATGCACCGAGATGAGTGTTTTCCCTCCAAATGTTGATATTCTTCCACGTTTGTCCTTAAAGTGGTGCCTTCCAGGTTAGTGGGAGTTTGCATGGTCGCTTCAAAAGCGTAATGGTTGCAGGACACGAAAAAAATCCCCAAATGCAGCGGTAACGACCGGTTTTCGCTCGGTGCTGCCACCCGGTGGACACCATTATGGTACTTGAGTTGTCACGAAGGTACAGTTTTGTAGTTTTTTCATGTGGTGGAGCTGCGGGTCGAGGAAGAAGGGACAGTAAAAAGTCACAGTAAAAAATAGACAAAAGAGGCCTTGTGATCTAGATAGGCCCGCACTCGTTTGGCACATCACGCCAACTTGTCATCGCTGCGACTGAACGCAATTGAAACAGTGTAACTGATCGAAATTCAGTATAAAGAATCTGATGCTTAGAATCACAACACTTTCAGTGTTTTTTTTATATACCAGTGCTTTAAAGCTTAACATAAAGCCAAAAACCTGTGTTTGATCAAACCCCTATTTTCTAAAGGACCACCATCACACTGATCAGTTGGAGTGGTTCCAACTAATGACACCACATTGACCTGTGGGGAAACTGTATTGACGGAGTAATTTGTGTCAGAAACTGACCCTTTTCTAATGGGAGTCTATTTTGAGCCAGCACCCGGGGGTGCTATCATACTTAAAAGCACCTCCTTATTGGCTTCACATTTGACGCCGAGTGGCTCCATCCATCTATTATAAATGTACAACTGTGGGCAAAACAGTTGAAAGGCTGTCGTCTCTCCAGAAGCAGGGAAGTAATGGAGCTTCGGCCATTGGTCTGGTGTGATTCCTTTACTTGGATAGCGAGGGACGATTGCTAATTGCGACCACTGGCAGTATTGATTCTGCTGATCAGTCCGATTCTTCATTGAATCCGGTATAATGGGGGCAACCCAACTACGGTGTAAGGGGGCAGGACTCAGTCATCCGAGGCTTAGAAGACACACATCTTTCTCTCTGCTATGGTTTCCTCCAGTTGACCCAGTAGAACCAGACAGGATCACCACTTGTTTCTCGTCAAACCCTTGACGGATTGACTGGAATGTCGCCTGGAATTTCTTGTGACGTTAATATTCTTCCACGTTTTGCACCTGGCGCCTTCCAGGTCAGTGGGAGTTCACATGGCCGCTTCAAAACCGCAAGTTTGCAGGACACGGAAAAGCCCCAACTGTAGCGGTTTCGTCCGGTGCTGCCACCCAGTGGATATCATTGCACTATTCGGGTTTCCATTATTGACCATCAAGTTTAAATGAAGAAATAAGTACATCTACACAGACCTTTAGCCTCATTACAGCTGATTCACTGTCTCAATTTTCCCAAAAGACATTTGATACAGGCCAGTAGCATAACATTTTTGCAGGTTACAGCGATTCAATTCTGATATATGCTCCCTCGTGACTAATACCGATTCTGATAGCAAAGTAGAATTGTTTTTTGCACTTTTTTCTTTTGATTTGTTGAATTATTTGCAAACAGTGTAGAAAAAATAAATATCTGTAGTCCTAACCCTTGTCTGACACTTCATATAAGTTAGAAACAACAATGCTTTATCTAAATAGGATAAAGAATGTTTTCATTGTTGTCCTTCTAATATCTCATTAGTGAACAGCATTAGTATCAGCTGCCATCTCCAGTTACAGCAGTATCGTCACCTCAGCTACAACTACAATGCAGCTACGTACAACTGAGACTCTTGTCACTTCATCAGTCCGTGTCAAAATGAATATCTCGTGTCTCTTCCTTGATTTGTTTCATTGATGACGGAGCTGGTTAAGTCTTAAATTTGGAGCTGATCCTGAGGGTGGAACCTCGAGTCATGGAGAACATGGAAGGAACGCTAGCATGGCTAAGGCCATCTCGTAGGTGGGATAATGGAGCTGACATGCTGACGAGGAGTAATCAGCCACAAGTGTTGGGTAATCAGAGCAGCTTCCTGTGGGGGGTTATAATCATTTTTAATGTTAGAAATTAAAAGCAACGCAAAGTCATCAATTTATAATGACACTTATTATTTTATAGTGTGCTTTATCTTCACTTGATGAGAATGAGCTGGCAGAGTCGGAACTGGAGGGCTGCGATAAAGACGTAGCGACGTAGCAACGCTCAGCCTCAGGTTGATGCATGTCTCATTTGCAGGTGTTTCTTGACTTTATGGTAAATAGACTACACTTATATACCGCTTTATTCACACCATCAAGGTGCCCTCAAAGCAGTTTACAACGTTCTCTCATTCACCCATTCACACACACATTCATACACCAGTGGGCGGCTGCTGCCATGCAAGGTGCTGCCAGACCCACCGGGGGCAAGTTAGGGTTCAGTGTTTTGTCCCAAGACACTTTAGGCATGTGGACAGTTCGGAGCCGGGATCAAACCGCCAACCTTCCAGAAACACAATGACCCGCTCTACCAACTGAGCTACAGCCAACCCGGGCATGTTATAGGTGTTTACCCCACTTACGCACCATCACGTTTTGCCGTATATTCCATTTAACATCACTCTCGTGAAGTTGAGCAACGCGAGCCCACACCGAATGTTTTACCCATCCAGCCATGACCGACTGTCGTTGAATACGCTGTGCATCCACACAAGAGGCGCACGTATGCCAAATGTCACACTACGGTATCATTCCAGGGTGGTTTAAAAATGAAGAAACCGGTTTTAGTTTTCACAATGTAAAAGCTTTTGTAAACGGTGCTCTGGTTAGGTTCCAGTACCAAAAATTACTGGTCCGCGGTGCCCATCCCTCATCTGGATGGGAACTTGAGAAGAAGACAGAATGGGGGACTACAAGAAATTATGGGATGGGTCTGGATAGAATTGGACAATGAAGAGAGAGAGAAACAAATACACATATCTCAAGCAAGATGTTAGATCTTAAGCAAGAAGTCAGTTTTTTTCCAAAAGCCCACCCACTTGTAAGACGGCCAGGTGTCTGATTGATTGGGATTCTTCCAGGACACTAAATTCTGGCTGATTCGACCCAAACATAGGACTCATTTGGGGTGAATTCACACAGCAGCGCTGTGGCGACGCTTCATGCTTATAACTAGAGCTGAACGATTTTATCGATTCTGCGATATATATTGATATTTTTCCCCCAGAGAGTATCGATTTTTCAGCCGCGGGTATCGATATTCTAAGCTTCTTTCAAAACCCCCGTGTCCCACCTTTAAAAGCTTGCAAGCAACAATTTGCACTGTTAAAATAAATGAAATTATTTTTCTCAAATCTTTTATTCATTTTGTCCAGCATTTGTAAGCTGCCTGTCAGCCATATAATGTGTAACTGATGCTTTCAGTTCAATTAATTCAAACAAAGTCATTGGAACACTCACAGGATGTCACCAAAATCACTTTGTCCCTTTAAAATCTTCCGAAAAATGATGTAAAGGTATTGCAAGATGAATTGCGATATATATCGTATTGTGAGCTGAATATTGTATATCGTTATCGCGAGATTAGTGTATCGCTACAGCCTTTACTTATGACGTGCCTTTATCATACCACAGTCAAACCAATCAAATTTCTTCCTGCTCGCTACACAAATAGTCTGCATGTGGACATGGACGGTGTCGCTGGAGGCCGGTTCGGGAAAGCTAAGCTAAGCTAAGTAGTCCTGAACTGCTACCCGTGGCAACCACCGCCACTGGATCCGGGCTGCAGCGTCACGGAGCCGGGACGGGAGCCCCCGACGTAGCGGCGGCGGCGGCATCCTGCCCCCGTCCAGCTGTCTACACGCCGGATGGGTCAGCTGACCTGGCGGGGGCCGTCTGGTGACCCGGTGGGGCCCAGCACCGCCGAGGGAGACGACAACGGCCTGATCCGGTCCGCGTGATGAACCGGGGCTCTGGGACGGTTGGCTCCGTCGCTCGCCGGACTAAATGGAGCTCGGTCTTCCCAGAGGAGACGGTCTGGTTCATCGGTGTTTCCTCCTCTGATCCTGGAGATATCTCACTGGTCATCGTTTTGGAGATATACTGGTTCTAACGGCTGTTAACTGTTTTAACGGTTGTTAACTGTTTTAACGGCTGTTAACTGTTTTAACGGCTGTTAACTGTTTTAACGTCTGTTATCTGGCGTTAGCACTCGGACCACGGGACCTGGCATGAAAAGGAGCGCTGGACACTAGCAGCTCCCCTAGTACACCAGATTTTTCCTGGCGTACTGAAACTTGAATTTCCCCCTTGGGGGATTGATAAAGTATTTTGAATTGAATTGAGTCGGGCCTGACCCCCGTGTACGATTTCCTTGACCAGCTCTAGCTGTGTAGCTGCAATTCGATTGGCTGATTTTAAAGTTCCCAATCGCTCAGAACCCTTCAATAGCAACAATTCAGTTTGGCGGCGCTTGACATCACCCCATTCAAAGTCTATAAAGACTGATGTGTGTGCAGGGGGGGGGGCGCAACTGGATCCCCCTTAAAGAAGTAAAAATGCCTGGGACAGTTTGGTTAATTTGCGTTTACTTGCATGTTAAGGCATCAACCGTCTCGTCCGGTTTCTTTGTTAACCCTTGTGACGGTAATTCCGCCGTCACTCTCTCTTGCTCGGACGAGCCAAGCTAAAAAAGAGTAAATAAACTGCTCGGAGCAGGCGGGATGTGAATCCAGTCTTATCTGTCATTGCCACATCAGCGTACCCACCGGGCGGACGATGAGAAGCGTAATTGCCTGAGATCTTGTTTTGATAAGAGGCGGAGACGAGCGCCGCAGCGGGACAATCAGTGGTCACCTTTTCCGTTTCTGTCATCACTTTTCCCATCGCGGCCTCCTCGCCATCTGTCTCGCTCCTCGCTCGCCGTCGCGCCCGGAGGGACGGCAGCTCTGCCGTTGCAGCGCGGCGAAGGAGAGACGTACTCGTCCTCCCTCCCTCCCTCAGCAGTTTTCGCACTTGAAAATGTTGGCGAAAAAATGAAATATTAATCTGGCAGAGGGCTGTTTTGTGGTATTTTGACAGGGCTTAATCATCCGTTAAAGCAAACTATCGCAGCTTCCACGTGAATTAACACGGCAGATATGATTATGCAGGAAGAGTAGGAAGATGAGGAGGAACCTGTTAAAGGAGACCGTAGCCTGAAGGAGACAGAGGAACCAGCCTGACTCAACGCTGATACGCTGATGCAAAGTGTCTGACGACCTTGCTGCTCCTGCAGGCAGCTGCTGGCTAATACGAACAGCGCGAGCTGTGCGCCGTAATGACTTCCTGCTCTTTCTGATTGCACCGTGGTAGTTTGACCCCCCTCCCGCCCCCTCCAGGCTGGCATGTGAGCCGCCTGCTGTGAGATCAGTAGTCTGGAAAGTGTCCGTTTGGAAGGCAGCGCCTCGTTTGAGGTGACCCCAACTTCATATCTGGAGGCTGCTCAAGTTTATAAAACTTTGGAACGTACATGGTCAAGGGGAAACAACAGCGGTATTCATATTGAGCATGGAAAAACTACACAATTGACACGTTCCAATGTCGTGATGCATTTATTGTTCAGCCATTCTGTTGTAGATTTGTTGGTTAGTTGGGGATAGGTCTATCTTTAAAAACCAGAATAAGCCATTTCCTGACAGTGGAGGAGTTTTGGCCCACTCTTCTTTATGACATTGCATCAGTTCATTGAGATTTTTCGGCACATTTACTGGTCTTGTCTGGGTTTCACCACAGCTGGTGACCAACTGGTTTGAGGTCTGGGCCGTTACTACCCTGGTCCTTCCAAAATCTTGTTTCCTTTATCGTTGTCCTGTCACATGTAGGGGTGAGTATCGGCAAGGACCTCGCAATACGATATGCATCATGATACGTGGGTCATGATACAATATTCTCACGATATCATGATATCATGATATATTGCGATTTTCTACCCAGTTAATATCAAAATTAAATGTAGAGATGAAAAATCAAGTTGTTCATCAGACGATATTGATTATTCAGAGGACAAATTGAGTCAAAAATTTATTTGCTTCAAAACAACCAATTTTTGTTTTTTATTAGTGTTTTTGCACATTTAAGTATTTTCCAAAAAAAATCGATATTAGGAGCTGAAAAATCTATATCATATTGGGCGGCCGAAAATCACGAAATATATTGCCAAATCGATTTTTTTTTTTCACATCCCTAGTTACATGACACAGTTTTGGCCAAGCTGTAGCTGTTGGACAGGAGTTCATGTTCAGCGTGCACTAGGGATGGAAACGGTTACCGGTATTATGGTAAAGCGCCGGTAAAATTTTACGCGATAGCGATTACCGTTTATGTTTGACTTCATCTCATTATCGCAATCGATTACCGGGATATGTAATATCAGCCTCATTCAAGTCTGCGAGCGACTCGCGACTGAGTCTCACGTGAATATGTAGCTTGTAACATCAGGCATCGTAACATGAGCATGGCGGAAAGTGGTGATAGCACGCAGGACATTTATCAACCCACTAAAAGGACGAAATCCGAGGTCTGGGCATATTTTTTTTAAGAATGCAGAGGGACAACTGGTGGAGGACAGTTATCCTGTCTGCAGAGCACTTGTTTACATTTTATTGTAATTTGTACAAGCAACTTGAAGGAGCTAAGCCTAATGCTTCAAGCTACTGAGATGTTTGACCAAGAGTAACCTGGTCGACGCGCTTCGCTAACTCGCACTTTGTAAACGTTACCGTTGCGTGTTGATCGAAAAATGACCGGAACGATGTTCTTTTGATGCAGTTAAAATATTAATTTATTACATTAACTGATCCGACAACCATAACGCCGGCAGTTAGCACCACAGCGGTCAAAAACCTTTTGCCCTTCCGGGTCAAACAGCTAACCAATAACAGACAACTGTTTCTTTATTTACACATTTATACTTATTTAAGGTTCAGCTTAAAGTCCAAAGTTTGTTTCCTTTGAACTTGCACTATATTTTTTTTTACTGATAATTGTTTGCATATTTTGACCTACTATGGTTGTTAAAGTGTTTATTTAAATTTGCACCAAACAAATAAAGCTTTTTGGACATTTGTACAGCAATGAAGATTATCGCGATAATATCGTAAACCGTGATAATTTGGTCACTGTAATCGAGATATCAAATTTTCTATAGCTCCACCACATTGCTTGACAGTTGGTATGGAAGTGGTGACAAAACCATTTCTGTCAAAACGACGTTGTTCCAAAAGGTTCTGCAGTTTGTTCGGCTTGCAGCTCTGCAAATGGAGGCTTTCATGCCATGTTTGCTTAAAGAAGAAAACCTTTCTCCTGACAACCGCCTCCAAAAAGACATATTTGCACTGTTGGTTTTTTTTTCACCACGCTGTCATGAACTTTAACATTTAACGTGCTAACTGAGGCCTGTACAGTCTGAGATGGGAGCTATTAAGTCTTCTTTTGAATTTCTCTGAACATCACATGGCCTGACCTCAGGCTGAACTCGTCAGGGACGCCCACGTCTGTGAACGCTGACTTATCCGCCGAACACTTTCTACTTGTGAATTCATTTTCCATTGTAGAATGATGGATGCCAGATAGTTTAGAAATTGTAGTCTATCCCAGTAACAGTCATTTTTCCAACATTAATTACCTCCGCCAAGGAGGTTATGTTTTTGCCGGCGTTCATCTGTCTGTTTGTCTGTGTTCAAGATAACTCAAAAAGTTATGGATGGATTTTAATGAAATTTTCAGGAGTTGTCGGAAACGTGTAAAGGAAGAACTTGATTTTCATTTTGGGTGTGATCCGGACGAAATCCTGGATTCTGGATCACTTTCAAATTTTCGATAACATTGCCGTCAATGGGGCCGAAAATTTTCTCAATATCTCCATTAATTATTTCCCAAAACTCATGAAATTTGACTCAGGGATTGACAATGGGAACCTATATCAAATTTCAAAGGCTGATCCAGTTCTGATCCAGAACGTGGATTTTATCGCAATCTGTAAATCCCTGATATATGGGAGAATTGCTTTTTAGTTGCTAATGTTTTTCCTCCTTTGGCGTCGGATTAACAAGCACCTTAATGCTCGAGACCAGGAAATTATCATAATGTCTGTTTTTCTAGAGGTTTTAGCTTGGTTCAGTAAATAAAGACACAGTGTAGAGCAAGGTTATTATCGTTAACGAAAACGAACGAAATAACGAAAACTAGAATTGAAAAAACACTTTTCGTTAACTGAAATAAAATAAAAACAAGTTTTTAAAAAAACGATAACTAACTGAAACTGAATTATGTGTTTATAAAACGAACTAAAATTAACTATAATAATGTCAAGAACGTCCTTCGTTTTCTTGTTTGTAATTTTTTTTCCTCATTAACGTTTGAAATCTATTAACTTCACTCTGCCGTAGAACGACAACCGCAAAAAAAAAAAAAGAAAAGTGATTAGCAGTGATGGCTGCGGCAAAAGTTGGGAGAAAGTGGCACAGTCCTATTTGGGATTTCTTTGACTGTGACTGTTTTAACGATAAAAATAAGTGCCTTGTTGTAGAAGCAGGTGATACAATGTGTGGAATACTTCTGAAGGAGAAAAAAACCCACAAATCTGAAAGTGATTTGAAAAGATCGCACAAGAAGGCTAACCAAGACTAGCTGGATAAGCTAGCCTAAGCTAGCCCCCTGGAAAGAAGGCTAACCAAGACTAGCTGGATAAGCTAGCCTAAGCTAGCCCCCTGGAAAGAGAAGCTACAGCTGCAGGCCAGTCAGCGTTGGGAAGGAACGGGAGAAAACAGCAACTATAATGGACTGTTTCCATGGAGACCAGATAGCTGCTGGTCAGTAAATACGCAGGAACAACACAAGAGGGAAGATGCATTGATAAATATGTTTATTGAGACCGGAATGTAAACACGACTATGTGATTTGATAGCCTTCAAAAAGTTCAGTGCTCAATCCAACCAAAATTACAACCCTAATTTACAAAACAAAAACACTGAAACTAATAAAAACTAAACTAAAACTAAGTATTTCAAAACAAAAACAAATAAAAACTAGCAAAACTGCTCTAAAAACGAAATAAAACTAACTGAATTTGAAAAACTAAACTTAAAAATGAAATAAAAACTAAAACTAATGGAAACACAAATCCCTTTATTCCAAATTGTTGCTTCATCATTTCATTGGTTCTGTTTCTTTTTCCTCCGTTCTAGATGACGGGCCATGCTGCTGTCCAGCTGTGACATCCCTGTGAACCTGTGAACGTCGGTGGAGACGGCTGAACCTCTTCACCATTTCACTCGGAGCTGCTGATTCGTCCTTCTACATCCCTTCGAGTACATCGCTCTTTACCTGCCGGTGCGTACGTCCTTCCAAAATGGAGACTCTTTCCCAGGATTCAAATCTGGAGTGCCAGATCTGCTTCAACTACTACAGCCCCCGGCGGCGCCCCAAACTCCTGGACTGCCGGCACACCTGCTGCTCCGTGTGTCTGACCCAGATGCGAAGCAGCCAGAAGGAGATCCGCTGCCCCTGGTGCCGCGGCGTCACCAAACTGCCCCCCGGCCTGTCCGTCTCCCAGCTCCCGGACGACCCGGACATCATCACCGTCATCGCCATCCCCCACGCCTCCGAGCACACGCCGGTGTTCATCCGCCTCCCGAGCAACGGCTGCTACATGCTGCCGCTGCCCGTCACCAAGGAGCGGGCGCTCGGCCTGCCGGGGGAGCTGGGGTGCCACATCCTGCCCGGCGGGCAGCACAAGGGGGTGACGGTGGTGACCGTGCCCGAGCAGCAGGACCTGGGCCTGGCCATGGGCCTGGACGGCGCGGGGCTGGAGGTCGGCGACGGGGAGAGGAGAGTCACCGGCCCGCCGGGGGGCGTCAAGGGCTCCACGTGGTCCGGCGTGTGCACGGTGATCCTGGTGGCGTGCGTGCTGCTCTTCCTCCTGGGCATCGTCCTGCACAACATGTCCTGCATCTCCAAACGCTTCACCGTCATCTCCTGCGGCTGAGGGAGGCGGGCCGGACCGCTGAGGACCCGCCCCCACTGGCGCCGCTTCACCTCGGGGCCGGACTCTGCTGAGGAGGAAGGGACTAAACTCACATCACGGGCATTTAAGGAAACGACAGAGCAAAGGAGTGGGACACTGGTGATGAAGAAGAGGGCGAGGAGGAGAACATTGTGTTCCTTTTGTTGTTCGGGGACAGAAATTAAAATAGAAATAGACTTTCAAACGTTCACTTTCGTTCTTTTCCAGCGGCGCTCTGCTGGTCCTGAAACCTCCCACCCTTCTCAGATCTTTTCATGTTTCCAGGAAGGAAGCTCTGAAAGTGTTTAGCTGGAAGCCAGACTGAAGACTGACTGTGTGTTTGGTCCGTTATTTGTAGAACTACATGGTTTTATTCTAGTGTTGATTAGCTGAGCTGAAGGTCCTCGAGAGTCCAGACTCTTAACCGTGCGGGCGCCGCGACCGGCCGCCGGTAGAATAATCTGGGTAACTGAGCTTTAATATTCTCGTTTAAATTAAAGGAACCTGTTCAGAACAAGCTGTTAAAATGATGATTCTGTGGTTGTTGGTAATTGTCTTTTTTTTTTTTTTTTAAGTAAAAAAACTTTGTTGGTTTCAGTCTCCTGAATGGAAGAACTTTTTTTTTTTTTTAAAGTGTCTTTGCTTGTTAGATGGACAAAAAAAGCAAGTTTAAGCTGTTGTGTACAGTTGCAGTCAGAAGTTTACAGATGCTATTTTTTCCTCCATGTCTGACAGTAGAGTCCAGGAGAGTTTGTGCATTTGGAAGACCCCTCCACGATCTATTGTTTACTTGTCAATGATGTCTTTAGATGCGTCTTTTTTTTTCGCTGCTCATTGAGTAAAGCTGCCACCATGATGCTGCCACCGCCGTGCTTCAGTGCTGTGATGACGTTCATGCCAGCTTCCCGTTTTTCCCTCAAAACACAATAATGATCAAGAACAAACAGTTGAGGTTTAGTCTCATTAGACCTCAGGACACGTCTCCAAAGGTTCAGATCTATTTTCCTCCAAACTCAGCTGCAATCCGTGATCACGGTGGCTACGGAGCAGTGGCGCTCCCTCGCTTGCATTTTTACAGTGCATTTAGTTTTTTCGCTTTGGGCTTAATCTGCACATTTCAAATCATTTGTCTCTGAGACGTCTGTCCTGAGTGGTATGACGGCTGCATTCTTGTGCATTAATGTTTGAACAGATGACTATGGTACCTTCGGGCATCTGGGTATTGTACCTAATGATGAGCCAGACCTGCGAAGGTCCTAACTGTTTTTTCTTTCAGCGTCATGTGATGCAGCCGTTAGGTTTGAAGGTGCGCTTTTAAATACAGCTGCGCATCCAAGCAACACGTGATTTATGCTTCTATGTTGCAACTACGTTTATGGACTTGTCCCTTGCTGTTTGTAATTACACCATCAACACCTAGGTGGCGATGTGTTGTTGTTTTTTTTTTTTATTTCTGCAGTGATGAGCTCCATGTAGCTCAGACATGGCCACAGAGGAAATGAAGCACATCTGTGAGTTGGAGAGGATGAATTACGTTTCAGGTGAGGTGCACATCAGGCTACGGTAAATGTTGTGACGCTGGGTTTGCAGCTACGGCGGACGCACGTTGTCTGTTAAACAAAAACACTCAGTGTAGCGATGGAATTCAAAAAAAACGGCCCCAAAAAATTGGTGGAATTCACCAAGCTGTTAAAGTTGATTCTGGGTGGCCTTAGCATGTCTGAAACCTCTGACTTTAAAGAAATTCTTCATTATTCTGACCTTTTACAATTAGGAAAAAAAAAATTAGGAATCCCAACTGACTGAAAACATGAAAAGTCAACTTTCCTGTCAGACATCAAGAAAAAACCGTCTGCAAACTTCTGTTTGCAACTGCAATTCACAAAAGAACCACCATGAACTGAAAGAAGCGACATAAAAGGAGAAGAAGGTTGATATCAAAATGTCAAAGACTGTTGTAAATTTATGAGAAGATTCATATTGTTGGATTTCCTTTTTTTCTTCTTTATTTGTAAGAAAAATAAAAAATAGTGTACAAGAAAAATACTCTCAGATGAAACTGTTCAAATTTAAGGTGTCATGGCGTTCTAGGAGCAGATGGACCCTGGTCCAGATGTTCAAGGGTCCTGCATGTTTTAACTGTTTCCTGCTCTGGAAACGCTGGATTCAAACGACTAAATCATCAAAAGACTAATTTGAACCAGGTTTGTTGGAGCAGGGAAATATCTAAAACATGTAGCGTTGCGCTCGTGAGCGTGCACGTCCTGGCAGAAGGGGTAAAATGTTCTGTTGTCCGAGCCACAGTCGACTGGACCAGCAAAAAAGTTCAATCACAACCACCAGAAGAAACTGTCAGGGATGCAAAGAAAAACCCACAAACAACTGCAGTCTTCTCTACAGAAAAGTGGTGTGGCTCAAGTTTCCAGAAGAAAAAGATGGTGGATCTCTGATGTTTTGGGGGTGTGTGAGACAGAGCAGTGCAGAGAATTTAGTCCGAATTGATGGCAAAGATGAATCCAACATCTTCTCAGAAAATACTTGGATAATATGCGTTCATTAGCACAGAAGCTGATCCAAAACACGAGGCCAAGTCGACCCGTTTTTGGCTCCAGCAGAAAAAGAGAAGGTTCTGGAGCGGCCATCACAATCTCCCGACCTCAGTATCACTGAGCCAGTTTGGGGAGATCTCAAACAGGCGGTTCATGCAAGACAGAAGAATTTACAGGAAGAATGGGCAGCTTTACCGTTTAAGAAAACAAATTCACAGCTATCACAAGAGATTACAAGCTGTCATTGATGATAAAGGCAGGAGGGGAAGTATTTTCTCTATCGTTATACTTTTCTAAAGATTTGTGCTTTTTAAGGCTTCATAGTTACCCTCGCCAAGGAGGTTATGTTTTCGGTGGCGTTTATCTGTCTGTCTGTGTTCAAGATAACTCAAAAAGTTATGGATGGATTTTGATGAAATTTTCAG